>JAJMHE010000014.1:0-337973 GCA_030582895.1 Candidozyma ruelliae
TCGATCCGCTAATTTCAATTTCAAATCTTCCCTTTTTTTTTTTTTTTTCTTAATTTCTCCTCGTCCCTCGCCTCTATCACCCTTCCTCAGCGCCCGGGAGCTTCGCCATGTCGCGCCCGGCCCAAATCTCAACCAGCGCCCGCCAGGTATAAAGGCCCCGCGAGCGCCAGAAATTGTCCCGCAAAATGCTCTCTGTGCGCTTCGTTCTCCGGTTGCTCGCCTTGCCGTGGGTGGCCCTCAAAACTGCCATCCAGTTCTACACCACGGGCACCGCCCTCCAGGCGGACAAGGCCGAGTTTGGCACTCTGCTTTGGAAAAACATCAGTCTCAACGTGATGTCCCACATTGCTCCCGGCATGCACGACAAAGACGTCAAGGCGATTTTGCACCACCCTATGAACCCCTTCTACGACAAGTACAGAAACTTGGGAGGCCAGGGAATGCCGCGCTTTGGCGCCCCTGTGTCAGACTCCTCCAGGTTCACCTGGGTGGTGCGCCCCGAGGGCGCGAAAAAGGTCGTTTTGTTCTACCACGGCGGAGGCTACTTGTTGCCCTTGACCCAGACCCAGTTTGTGGGCATTATGGCCTTGTGGTACGCCCTCGACAGTGAGCACCGCCAGGACACCGCCATTGCTCTCTTGGACTACAAGCTCACGTGCTACGGCCACCGCTACCCTGAGCAGATCCACGAGGGCGTCGAGGCTTACAGAGAATTGGTAAACTTGGGCTACGAGGTGATCTTGCTCGGCGACTCGTGCGGTGCCAACTTGTGCCTCGCGGTGTCTCGTTTCGCAGCCTACCCGGAGGAGGCCAAGGCGCACTTTTCGCAGTACACCGACTATGCCTGGGACTTCCTGCCACTCCCTGCTCCAAAGTACCTCATGCTCGTCGCGCCCTGGCTCCAGCCTTACACTTTGCCCACCAGGCACCCTGGCGTTAACTACGAGGGCGACTTGGGCTCGACCAAGCCCGATATGGGCCTCAAGTACATTGGAGGCGAGAGCAAGGCGAAGGTTGGGGCCTGGGTCGATTTTGGCGCCCAGGACAACGACAAGTTCGACAAAATCCCAGCGCTCAACGGCGAGGGCAAGACCTTGGTGTTGTATGGCGAGCGCGAGATCTTCAGAGTGGGCACCGAGGCGTTTTTTGGCCGTGTAGGCAAGAAGAGCACCTCTGTGCACATGCAGCCCGGCGGCATCCACGACTCGATGTTCTATGTGGAGCCTTTTGAGTTGCGGTCGAAGAGCGGCCAGGAGGCGATGGTGGCGGGAAAGCACGCGGGCAAGTTCTCGTTCAAGTTGGCGAAAGAGTATTTGGAGAGTTTGTGAGCGCGAGAAGTGGCCTTGGCCCTGGAGGCCAAGGGTGGTTCCGTAAAAGTGGCGCATTGGTGAGCTATAGTGAGGCAACGCAAAGAAGTTGGTGGTGACATACTCATGCACTGGCGAGCGGTAGCGAGGCAGCGCAACCGAGCTACCAGAACTACCTTTGTATTGCTTCGCTGGGGCTCATCAATGCAACTTAGTGGATGGTGGAAAGTAGGTAGACCCACCTCAGTCTCCTCGAAGGCTGAGGCTGGCCCGACTCAAATAGACATTAAATTATCACCTCTCGACCGATAACGGAATTCTGAGCTGCTTTTATTTCTCATAATTCTCCCAGAAATCCTAGACTTGGCCCTGGATTGGCTGCAAATTTCGTCCTGCGCAATGCCCCTGACGTGAATATACGAGGCTGCCTGCTTCGCAGGTAGGTACTTAAGCGAGTGATGGTTGAATAAACAGCCTGTGACTGTAAAATCCAAAAGAACATCGGTGAGATTTGGGGCCAGCCTTGAAAACGAATATGCTGGTTAATTCGAGCTTTGGGCATCTCATTGATGTCTGACGCAATGATAGTCATGCAGCCATGCAATGGACTCCTGGTGAAGAAAGTTGTATCGACTTCCAATGCGCCATTTGGATGGATTCGATTCTATTGTGAAAAGAGCGTTATGACGTATAGGCAATCTTGAGAAGAATATGGCTTACTGTGGCTACAATTCAAGATGTTCCCTAACACAGAACGCCCTTACCACCTCTAATCTACAATCTGTTGCTTTAGCAAGAGTCAGAGCCAGGAGCGATGAAACTTTTTAATAAGCAATCACGTTGAATGAGAGGAAACACACTTCCATAGCTCATCTTAATTGGCAACATTGAATTTCGCTCCGGAGCGAGTACGAAGATTCAACGGCAGGATATAGACTCACTGGAACGATACAAATTCTTGAGGCATGACCTGAAGGCTAAATGCTTTTCGCTTATCAGAAAATTCTTTGCTATGGAGTTTTCACATGGTGTCTGACGATGCATAATGACGCGGCTATTGTTTTAAATTGAATTGTTCTCGCCAGGGGACCAAACACATTGAGGCGCTCGCGATATTCTACCCACGACATCAACTACAACGTTATAACACTCCAGGGAAAGTTGAGTGGAAACAAGCTTTTGTCGTTAGTAGATCTGAAGCGAAATATTATCATGAAAGGAAAAATAAGCAACTGCGAGCTGAAGTATTCATATTAAGGTATCGATCATCTCTCTGAACCTTCTTCGGCGGGCCTAGCATTCGAGAGCCGAGAGCTTCAATTCGCCATTGGTCTTGAAAATCAATTGGAAGCCAGAGGAATTCTCCGAACTGTTTCATAAGAGCTACCCCGAGTGGAGAACGCTCCGCGAGCACCTCACAATGGGCACATTGTGCCATATTACCGGAACCGGTATCCTATCAACGAGCCAGCTTAGGTAATGTAGGACACAATTGAGTGGAGATTGAATGATGACAGCGATGATCACATCAAGCCTTGACTGCCAAGGGCTACTGGGCTTCCTTCGCCATGTGAACATGCCAAGGGAGGTGGTTTCAGGGCAACGAGACGATCAACGGTCGTCTACACGGAAGAGGGGAGGTGAAACAGAAGCCAAGACTGGTCTGGCATAAATGCGACAAAACTGGTTGAGAGGTTGAATGTGACAATATACTTGAGTGCGGTTCAGCTACCAAGATGAAGTAGTCACATCTTGGAAATGCTCAAGTTCAGTTTCCTAGCCCATACAGCGATAAAACATCCACCAAAAAAAAAAAAAGAGCCCTTTTTGCTGAAACAAGTGAATGGAATTTTGGGTGCTCAGATAGCTCAAAGAGAATGCTGGATGTGGTATTTTCCTCACCATGGTGCTTCCCTCACAACGGCGAAAGCAAAACCACGCTTCAAACGTGCCTCGACAGATCACGCAAATCTCCACAAATCTCCGATCCCGTTACGGGGCAACCGATTGTTACCCTGCGCATCGCCTACTCCGGTTGTCAAGCTACCGGTTGCCAACCGACCAAATCTCATGCCCTGCTAGTCTCCCCGCTCCACTCAAAACCCCCACCAGCCATAAATCGTATATATCCCGCCCAAGCCCTGCCAGCCCTGCCACCCCCACCCCAAACTTCAAATGCTACCCTCGCTTTCTCTCGCACTCGGCGCACTTACGGCGCCCTGGGTGGCTGCGAAAACGACCCTCACCTACTACACCACGGGCACCGTCTACCAGAAAACAGACCCCGAGTTTGACACCCTCTACAAAAACGTCGTTGTGGCGGTGCTCGCACACCTTCTGAAACACGCCCAATTGCAAGATGCCCGCCTTTTGCCCTACCCTATGAAAGTTCTTTTCGACAAGTTGGCCTCCTCCAGGGCAGCCAGGTACCTCCCGCACTACGGCGAGAGCGTCGCGGGAGACACTCGTTTTCTCTGGCTTGCACGGCCCGAGCGCGCGAAAAAGGCTGTTTTGTACCTCCATGGAGGTGGGTACCTGAACCCTCTCGCGCAGCAACAGCTAGCTGGAATGGTGGGCGTTTGGTACGCCGTGAACATCGAGAAAAGGTACAAGTTGGGCGTGGCCGTTTTGGACTACCTGCTCACGCTGCACGGGCAGTACTACCCAACTCAGATTTTCGAGGCCGTCAGCGCCTACAGAACACTCACGGAGGCGGGCTACGAGGTGATTCTCTTTGGCGACTCGTGTGGGGCCAATTTGGCCCTTGCTGTGGCCCGTTTTGCAGCCTACCCCGAGGAGGCCAGGGCGCACTTTTCGCAGTATCTGACTTTTTCCTGGGACTTTCTGCCTCTTCCCGCCCCGCGCCTGATGGTGCTTCTCGCGCCCTGGATCCTGCCCTCACTGGCTGCAAAATCCTACCCGGGAGTGAACCACCAGGGCGAGTTTGTCGATTTGGCAATCAACGAAAAGGGCAAACTCTACACGAGGGGGCGCGAGCCCGACCAGGTGACGTCCTGGGCCGAGTTTGGCAAAACTACTTACAAAGACTGGGCCCAGGTGCCTGCCATCAATTCAGGCTCGGTGCTCTATATATACGGCGAAAGAGAGTACTTCAGGGAGGACCAGGAGCGGTTTGCCGCTGAGTGTGAGATAAAAGCGCACATGCAGCCGGGCGGGATCCACGATAACATGTTTGTGGTGGAGCTGCTTGGGCTAAAGGCGGCGATGTACTCCAGGGCGATGGAGGAGGGTGCGCACAGGGAGAAGTACACCTTTAGCAAGGTGGCCGAGTTCCTCGAGGGGGTTTTGTAAGAAGGATGTGTATAGTGATGGATTATGAGTTTATGATGAATGAAGTAGGGTTGGGTTCGGGGGGAAAATGGCTGGTGGGGTCGGGGGCACTGAAAGTGAGAGCGACAAGGTGAGTAAATCCAGCTACGAGGAGACGTTCTATTTTCGCTGCAGAATATCAATGCAGCTATTTACTACCTCATGTAGAGTCAAATCGTGAGGTCGAGCGAAGTTAGTTCAAGAGGGCCTACAGCTAGTTGGGGCCTCCATCTAGAGAACAGGACTTTTTGCGCCAGCCCCTTTTGATTTTTTTGACAGAGAAATGGAGCCCACAATAAAACCAATACTTCAATTATTCAATCAGCGAATTGGACAATTTGCTCTTTTGTTCTGATACGTGGGACGAATCCGTGGTAAACCCATGGCTTGCTCTTGAGTGGCTGCGAAAATGATACCGACACTAAATAAACAAGCACGACGAAGAAAATCTCAATAAAGAGGGCTACACAGAAAGATTCATCAGGAACAAACCGTACTACCATAATTTGAACCCATGTCACGATCAAAAATTGCAAAAAAAGAAGCTTCCCCACCAGGAGTCGAACCTGGAATCTTCTGGTTCCAACAGAAGTGGTTACTTATCGTAGCCAGACGCCTTGACCATTGGGCCATGAGGAACGAAGCTTGTATAAATGACCTTGATTTCGCACTATATCATGCAGACAAAAAAGTCATTTTCGCCACAAATTGGGGTCTGATGGATGCAAAGCAGGTTTGAAGACTTCTTTATGGCTTTACCATGATGAGGGCAATTTATATAAGTCCTTTAAGCCTTTTTAGATCAGCAAAAGTTATTCCGGCTCGTGCGGTAGATCCATAGGGTCTCCCGAAATCACCAGGGGCAACGGATCTCGAGTTTTGCGAGTCTTAAGGTCAGCACAAAGAGTAGACTGATTGAATGAAGGTATCTGATTATTTTGGGCCCAAATTGCTCTTCAAAAGCGTCGCTGGCAACCTTCCTGTCACCCTGTTTCAATATGTAAAGTTTGAGAAGATCCTGGCTGAAAAAGAGCTGGTGCAAACTTTGAAATATACTTCAAATGTTTCGCTGAAAATAGGGTCAGTCATTTGCTTTGTTCCTCTTCCTTGAAGATAACTTGGTGATGTGTTGGAAACTGGAGTTAAAAGAAGATAGCATCCATTGCATATCCACTATCGATGCCTCGGGGTTTGCACAATGGTCGGGTTATCTTAAGATAACAGTGACTCGTATAATTTCTAAAGGACTTTTTCTCTGTCAGTCAATCTAGTCCGCAAGCATTGTGTGATTGATGAACGAGCTTCAGAACTTCCATCAAGCCGTGCTTACGTTGCTCTTCAGCTCGATTTTAAAATATCGGAAAACAATTGGTAAAGCCACCACGAATATTTTGGAAAGGATAAGTAAGTTTCCCAATGCATACAAAGTGTTATGATATTGTGAGTTATGAGCTTAAAGAATTTTGGGTATTTCAATGCATTTTGAGAAGCATCGTTAACGTTTGCGGAAGATTTCGGATATTCTTAATTCACTACAGCTGTTCACGCATGCTATCCAAAAGGCAGAATGGGCTGTTGTGCCGATGAGCCCAAAATGTGAATGTACTCACCTAATGCGATGGTGGAGCATAAATGTCTAAGGCGCAAATAATTAAGGAAGCAGGGATACCAAACAACCGTCACGAGGCTAAGAATAATGGAATGCTACACAAAAATGTAGAATAGATCCACAGAGATGGTCAATTGGTGAACGTCATCGTGCAAGTGCCATTTATAGAACAAAGTGAGGCCGTAGTCGAAGCACTGATAAGCCAACGGCCAATTGCAAAGAGCGACCATTGTTACGAGCACTTCCAGGTATTCCGCCCAAAGGTGTTATTGTTTACGCTGCAACCTGGAAGAGTAAATTACTAGCAGCATGCGCCTACCGCCTTCTAAGAACCGCTCGGGCTTATCGAAACCTGACGCCTGAGGCTCTCGCGGAGGTAAATCTGAAACACCGAGGCGCCTGAAACCAAAGGAGCGCTCTCAGCCACAGCAAAGCAGCGCCTTCTGCCCGTAGTTCTGCCTTGTACCAGCAGGATGAAACCTTACTGCAAATCCGAAACCACACCCGGTGCATGGTGCGCTCTCATGCCACAAAGCTTAAATTGGTCTTTCGATCCCGGAGTCCGCCTCACTCGGCTATGATCTCGGGTACACTGCAGCGGCGCCTAAGTGGGCTTCGCACAGAGTGATTTTTACCACTATGGGTAAAGAACAAAATATCCTTGCAAGCGAGGTTGCACGATGCAACCGTTTTAAACGGCGGCGTGTTTACAGAAGGGCAGAAGTGAGACATCACCAGACGTAAATTTTCAGGCTTTCTCTAGTGGCCATGGGTGGTCCTCGGTTCCTCGGTTTTACTAGAAGCCGGGGCCACTTGCTGCGTGCCTTCGGTAGCAACGAGCGCCCACGTCACTGAAGCACTACCACCGGCGCTGCCTGCCTGCAAAAAGGACCACAATGGTTTGAAATTTAGGGGAAAAAAGGTGCCCACTTCGCCTCTCGGACAACCCAGGCTCAATTCCGGACTCCATAAAAAATAAAATTCACATAGTAGATTGTTTTGTTTTAGAGCCAGCTTAAACATACTCCTTCAAAACGTAAAGCCCCTGTTTGGTGCGTTTTGCTGTTTACCTACCAGCCAGGCACACTGCCTCCTCTCTCAGCCTTGTGGCTTTCTGCGAAATTACAATGCCAATGTCATGCTCGCATGCTTGACGTGCGGGATCGGCCGGAATGTGTCAGCTGAAACTAAACTAAAAAAATAGAATTTTTTGGTCACCAGTTGCCAAAAGTCAATTGCAACACTGGGGTTACGGAGTTACCGCCGTTTAGCCCCGGCCCCTATAGACCGCCTAAAAATAACCCGCTTGACGCGTGTACTGTCTCCGGCAAATAAAATCTCTCATTCATGTCATGTCAAATTAAGATCCCTGCATGTTCCTGTAAATCATTACTACTCCTGTTTCGGATCTTTGTTTGGGTGCGAAAACCACAAGCACACTGCCTTAGTTACCAACTCCTCTCCCGCAATTGCTTTCCACCTGCTGCATGTCGCCAGCATGACATTTTGCTTTTCTCACTTTTCTCTAATTGCATCTGCGCCTCGAGATCTGCCAAAAATAGCCTCCCTCCACGACATTGCAACCAGTATATATATAGAGGGACCCATTCCCATCATTTATAGGTTTTTATCATCAAACACAATGAAGTATTCTGCCCTCATTGCCATTGCCGCCGCTGTCTCAGCTGCCCCAGCGTCTATCTCCGACACCTGGTACACATTGACCCCAACGGGCACCTTCAACTCGTCCGTGGGTGCAATTACCTCTATTACTGGCTCTTTTGCCCTTTCTCTCAGAACCGTTTCTGCTTCCGTTTCTGAGGGTATCTCCTTTAACAAGAGAGATATCGTGTCCCAGATCAGCGATGGCCAGATCCAGGCTGACACTAACACTGTCGCTGCTGAGTCTACCACCACCGCTTCTGTGATCAACCAGATTAGCGATGGTCAGGTTCAGGCCCAGACCACCACCACTGCTGCTGCCGAAACCACCGCATCTGTCGTTAACCAGATCGGTGATGGCCAGATCCAACAGCAGACTACCACTACTGCTGCCGCTGAAACCACTGCCTCCGTTGTTAACCAAATCGGAGATGGTCAAATCCAGCAGCAGACCACCAAGACCGAGACCACTGCTTCTGTCGTGAACCAAATCGGTGACGGTCAAATTCAACAGCAAACCACCACTACTGCCGCTGCTGAGACTGCTTCTGTTGTCAACCAGATTGGCGACGGTCAGATCCAGCAACAGACCACTTCCACTGTCGCTGCTGAGAGCACCGCCTCAGTTGTCAACCAGATCAGTGACGGTCAGGTCCAGCAGCAGTCTGTGGCCGCCGAGTCTGTGACTCCATCCCACTCTGTTGTTGCCCAGGTCTCTGATGGCCAGGTTCAGGCTTCTGGTACTTCTGACTCCGACTCTGACGACGACGACTCCGAGAACTACTTCGAGCAGACCTGTGTCACTTCTAGCTCTTTGGTCATTCACCTTACTGACAGTGAGTTGAGAGACGCTAAGGGTAGAGTTGGTGCTATTGTCGCCAATAGACAGTTCCAATTCGACGGTCCTCCACCACAGGCTGGTACCATCTACGCTGCTGGCTGGTCCTTCGTTCCTGCTGATGTTGCTGGTTTGGGTGAGACCGAGTCCGACACCAAGGAAGGCGGCTACAAGTTGGCCTTGGGTGACCAGACCACCTTCTACAAGTGTCTCTCTGGTGACTTCTACAACTTGTACGACGAGTCCATTGGTTCTCAATGTTCCGCCGTCGAGATTTTCGTCTTGGAGGCCATTGACTGCTAAGCCTTCAATTTTAGCACTCGCTGATTTCGGCCTTGGATTAAAATTCTTCATCGCTAATTTTAATTTCGGTTTTGGGTATCCCAAAAGTTCTTGCATGGGCACTCCTTCAGAGGCCCCAACTAACTAGTAATGTGATTTACAGCATTTGACAATTGATTCATTTGACAATAGATTGTAGATAGCCAATGCAAAATGTAGATAACAAATCCTTGATATGATAGCAAATAAGTAATTCTCAACCCACTTGAGCAAGTAAAACAGCTTTGGGATGCATGACTAAGAATTAACTTGCATTAATTATTTTTCGGTAAGAAGCGTCTGGGATAAAAGTGATTAAGTAGTCTCGCTTCCTGTTGAAAATTACCACAAATACCACAAAATATGCATATCGAAGATTTCTTATGGCAGATTATTGTGCAGCATGATTGGCCGAGCCATGGAGAAGACGACTTTGAAACTCACCATCTAGAGAATGTATGTGCTCAACATCTGGCGATGGTGATGGCAAAAGCCAGATTTTACCCTGTATGTGTCCTGCTACCCATTCTTGGCCAAAAAAATGCTAGTGATTTTAAATGTGTAGTTTTATTGCTGTTTAAGCTGTTGTCTGCGCAAACTCTAGAAGTTCCAAAATCCTCTAACTAGTGGCTACATGGGAGCATACTGGTCGATAGTCTGCCCTCAACAGCAACAACCCTCAACAAGTAAGCAATCTACTTCCCTTACTGTCTGTCCCGAACTTTCCCCAAAGCTGACCAATCACTTGTGGGCGTCAAGGACTTCACCAACCTGTAAACAGGCTATTTTCACGCATAATTATCACTGGTTCTCAATATTAAGAGCTACAAGAAGTCCCCTATGCAATCTGTTTGCTTATTCCCAGCCACTTGTGAAGAGTCGTTGTGGCGACAATCTCTAATTACGTTAATTTTACAATTCCATTGATCACCTAGAGGCTTGTAAATAGGCCTCGGACCTGAGCACGCTTGGTGAGTTTCGTTAAGGTCACGTCTTGTTGGAGAAATGCTCTACAGTGCCAGTATTTGTCCTAGAAGAACAAAAATTGTTGAAACTCACCACTCTCCTTCCGCCTCGTGAGTCAACCTGAAAGCTTTTTTAGGCCCAAGATGTCTACAAAGCAAGTAATGACATTTTTCGTAAAAGCAACATGCATCTCTCAGGATCCCTTGCATGGAGGATAGCTTGGACTAAAAAACCAAGAAATTCCAGGATAGTGGGTCTTTCGCTTGTTTTATGCATTAGTGTTCAGCCATGAAGATTAGCGTGGAAACAGTGTTTACCACCTCAGAGCCTTTCAAAAATAGGACCCTCTCTCTCTACTAGCCGTACGAAGAATTGTGTTGTATTGCATTGTATCTGAATACGCTGTGAGTGAGCGGAATATCAACTCCTCATTTGGCTCTGTCGAGTGGCTCGTAAATGCGCTGTGGAAAGCATTGCATCCTTCTCTCACATCAAATTTTACGAGAAGTGTCGCTGTATACCCCAAAACTGCTACCCAGACGGCCAAAATGAGGTTTCAGCAGCTTGGTCTACGGTGGCTTTGAAAACGCTCTAGCCCTTTGCCGTACAACAGTTCTTACCGCTGAGCTTCCCATAGATAAGGACCGTTGACCTTATCGTGCGACTTCTCCATACACCTGTTTCTGTACTCCACACTTTCTACGTACTTCAAGCAAATTTGGACCCTTCACCTGACGTAAGGTTCTCCACCTTCTCTCCACCTTCTCACATCCAAGCGCACCGGTATTTGACGTTTTCTTCCGCATTGGGTGCGCTCTCTCTATGCCCCTCTCTCTGGCTGCAAAACGCTGCATGGCATCTTATCATATCCCCAAAAGATAACCGACGCCCAAGTCGTATATCAATGAACGGTTTCCCCACAGAAACTCATCATGCTGGTTTATCAAAACATGTCTTTTAATGACACAAAAAAAACTACTTCAATATCGCAAGTCGACCGAGCGACTTCTCGAGGTCTGTCTATCCAATTAGACGATGCTCCAGCTTTCTACCTACCTCAGAATACTGACCTCACTCACGAGGAGGCCCGTGCAAATTTAGCTCTAGCAGCTGAAACCGGCTACAAACCCGAACTAAGGAGAAACTTCTCCCAGTTGGCCTTGTTGGGCGTAGCATTCGGTCTCACCTGCTCCTGGCTCGGCATTTCGGGTTCCTTGGTGACAGGAATCGCCAGCGGAGGTCCCATGATGATTGTCTACGGCATCATAATTATAGGGTGCATTGCCTCGTGCATTGCTGTGACACTATCGGAGCTTGCGAGTGCTATGCCGAATGCTGGCGGTCAGTATTACTGGACCATGCGTTTGGCTCCGTCTCAATACTCCCCAATGGCCTCTTATATGTGTGGTGCTTTTGCCTGGGCCGGGGCAGTGTTTACTAGCGCCTCCGTGACAATTACAATGGCCACAACCTTGGTTGCAACGTACTACCTTGGCACCAGCAGAACAGATACCCCACCAAGATGGGCCGTATTCGTTACATATGAGGCCTTGAACCTCTTGATGATTGTCTTCAATTTGTGGGAGAAACCGCTTCCGATAATTCTGCAAATGACGTTGTTCATCTCCTTGACTTCGTTTGTGGTGATCACCATCGTTATTCTCGCTAAAAGTTCAGGCCACTACCAGCCCGCTAGTTTTGTGTTTGTGGATTTCAGCAACGGCACTGGCTGGTCCTCTTCGGGGTTGGCTTTTATCATCGGTTTGATCAACCCCGCCTGGGCGATAAATGGTCTTGATGCTGCCACACACTTATCCGAAGAAACCTTGTCCCCGGAGACAGATATTCCCAAGGCAATTATCGGCACCGTTATCATAGGTTTCTTGACCGCATTCATCTTCTCTATCTCGATGTTTTTCTCGATTAGAGATCTCGAAGGCGTCCTAAGCTCCACCTCTGGTGTTCCCGTCATAGACATTTATCACCAAGCTTTGGGAAGCCGTGCTGGTGTTATTGTTTTGGTGGCCCTTAGTCTCCTTACAGCTGCTGGTTGCAATATCTCAACACATGCATGGCAGGCGAGATTGTGCTGGTCGTTCTCTAGAGATAATGGTTTGCCAGGATCTCGCTATTGGTCGAAAATATCAAGCACTGGAGTACCCGTAAACGCTCACCTTTTCTCTTGTGCCTGGTGTGCTGTTATCGGGTGCATCTACATGGCTTCCACCACAGCCTATGCTGCTTTTGTTACTGGTTGCATCAGCTTTTTGTTGATCTCATACTCGATTCCAGTCATTTTCTTATTGATCAAAGGAAGGAACAACATCAGGCACGGGCCCTTTTGGTGCGGCAAGTACGGCCTTTTCTGCAACATTGTTGTTCTCTGTTGGACAGTCTTCGTCGTGGTCATTTTCAGCTTTCCTTCTCAAATGCCCGTCACAAAAGAAAACATGAATTACGTCAGTGTCGTGATTGCGGCATATGCTTTGTATGTTGTTCTTTACTGGAAAATTCGTGGCCGAAAGAAGTTCAGAACTTTTGAAGACAGGGCCGAAATGATTCCCCAGTTGACTCAGATCGTCTCTGAGCAGCTCGATGAGGCGGAAATTCTTGGAGAAATGAAATCCTAGATTCACCTCATTTAATGAGCGATGACCAAAGAAACGAAATACGTCAGGATGTTGTTTTCAAGTAGATAGAATTGACTACTGATCCTCCTACAAATCAAAGCCGACTTCTCTCAGGAGATCGATTGAAAAGGCAAATCAAAACGATTGTATTGGGCTTGGTCTAGAAAATGAAATTGAGGCATAACTCTATGGCTCTAAATCATCCAATACAGTAAGCTCCATGCACCTAGAGATGCAGAAGCCTCAGACGCATCAGCACCTTGCTTACTTTCTTTTCAAACTATGCATCAAAATCGGCCAACTTTTTACATCATACAGCTTGCATGGTGATTTGCTGTGAAGCAATTGAATATACTAAAGTTTGACTATATTTAGTATTTTAAGGTAATGCAAGGTGTTTCATTAGGTAGTAGCGAAAGACCGAGGATCATGCAGCCGCTAGAAACGCTGGTCTCAATGATGTTGCAGTTTCTCGTCCTAGGGTTTCGATTCTTGTAAATCTAGAATTGAATAACGGTGTTTCGATAAAGGACTCAGACACCCAGGTTTCAAGCTATCCGCATCCGTCGTTTCATTAATTGTGGTAAAAGAGCCTGATGAATAGCATAGTATACACCACTATGAGAAGTATCAGTTGAAAACTTCAATGCCTCTCGAGTGTCACTCAGTGTATTGATATTAGAAAGTGAATCAAGGTGATTCTTTTTGCATGCGATGCCATCCAGTTGATGTTGGCTCCAGGTCCAGTATCCCCAATCATACTATGCTGTCACGCTTGTCGTCCAACTGCTTGAGCTCCATTCTCATCGACCGGAGCCAATCAAGCGAGATATCGTCTAGGTCTATGCGCTCGGGCATAATGATCTGGTCAGCGGTGATTGTGATCTTACGGATCCCAGGAACATGCACGATAGTGTGGGAGCCCTCGTCAAGGGTTTTTCTAGACTCAGTGTGTGTCAATGGTCTGTGCGACCAGCGGCTGCCTATGCTGCCTTGCGATGACGTAGGAATCAAAGGAGAGCCATCCTGGCGACTAGGAGAGTAGACCTCAGCGCCCTCGGGCGGTTCCAGAGAGCTTTCAGCCTCCTTCGTGCTCTCCATAGCGGTATCTAGCGGCTTTTCGGGCTCTTTCGCCCAATACAGGCCACATTCGGCAGGTGTCCACCAGAACACAGGGTATCTTCTGAAAATATTGCCAAAGATGAGAGCAACAGGAATAAATAGCACCAGCGAAACAAGCTGAACAGGCAAGAACCACCAGCTCATGGCCCGCACGTGAGCGTCTATCAGAGGAAGCATAGCTGATGCTCCTCCTGGAGGATGAATGCAGTTGCAAATTGACATTGCCACAGAAGAAACAGCCACACTAAGCGCAGCAGACGCCCAGTAGTGGTTTTGGCCATTTTCTGAAAGCGAAAAGAGCTTCTGAATGCAGACTCCAATTAAAGACGAAAGGAACTGGCCAAAAACGACGTTTCGGGGCTGGGCCAAGGGCACTCCCGAGGCATTAAAGCAAAGAATGGCTGACGCGCCCCACAGCGCTATAATATTGGTAGCATTGTGTGAAGTGAATATCGTATGGCTCTGAAACACACCAGCTAGTAGAGCTATTCCGCAAAATGATGCAACTAGAATTTCAAGCCATATGAGATAGTCGTCAGTCGCAGATGCCGGGTAACCTCCCAAAAACCTTCTGAGAGGCCCAGGAAGCTTGTGGACCTGGCTTGGAGGAATGAACTTGACCGTGTACTTGTCTATAGAGAATGTGAATACCATTGGGGTAACATTGAGTGAAGTGTGGAGAGGTTTTGATGTCGCACAAAATGTAGGTTTAGCGATTAGCGTGGGGAACGGAATACATTTATACTTTGGACTGGATACCCTCGGAGAAAAAGAAAAAAAAAAAAAAAAAAAAAAAAAAGACGCAGAAGCATTGTTGACAGCTAGACTGATAACGGTGAAGTGCCGGCGTTGTTCTTTTGATTGATGATTGGACTAGTAGACTTGGTGTGACACTTTCGCAGCCATTCATCTCCACATCCCCGAGCCATGGGGTTTGTCCAAAGTCCGAAAGAAAAAAAAAAGAAAGTGGGTTTGATGGTTTTGTTCACGGAAAATGAACCTCCATCTCCGCCAATAAGATGATATGCCTCGTCTCTACTGCGACCGGGTTGGTGGTAGTAAAGACGACAGCGCCGGCAAAAACCGGGTCGTTGGTTGCAAGGCTGTAGATTGACACATGGGAACTAACCATTGGGACACTGGAGGCTATGAGTTTAAAGTCGATAGATTTCGTAGACCCCAAGTTGTCTTTCAGTCATTTTTGAGCGGTTTTTGATTGATTTATGGCTTCACTTTTCATTCCTTATTCAAGAAGGTCTTGGCTACAGATGAAGCCAGAATATGCAGCTGTCAATCGAGAATATGAATTCCGTTTCTTTTTGCCGTCAGTACCTCTTCCAACTGCTGAATGGCTCGCGTAGTGCCGAAACATCATGAATGTGAAGAGTAATTTATATCCATCATATAGCATGATTGATGAAATAAAGCTTCGGCGTCGATTCGAACGACACAGAAACTTTTATGACACAATGTCTCCCGGACTAAATCTACTCGCATTGCTCCTTTGCGTTGTTTACATTGGAGTTGCATCAGACCTTGAAGCTAAATCCAATACATCAGCATTTCTGGGCGATTCAAAATCGTTACAGTCGTCGTTTAAGACAATCGAAGATGAATAGAAAAAAAAAAAACAAAAAACAAAAAAACATGGGCCATGGGGCTTCGTGATTGATTGTCAAAACGGCCAACCGATGCTTGCCGAAGGTCGTTCGTGGCGACAGGATTCACACATAATTGGACTGAAGCTTCAGCTTCCTGAGGTAAAAGGTTCTACTTTATGTGCCTTCGTCGGCTCATTGTAGAGTTTGTAACATACGCAACAACTGGAGAGGCTTCGGAGCTCATCAATCGGTGCACTTAGGTCGTGTGACCGTAGTGTGATCTTACTATCATGCAATCTGATCGGACAACAAAAAGCTATCTTTCCTTCGTTGCATGGGTATCAGTATAAATAGCTAATGGGCCATCATGACCCCATCTGAGACTCATCACTTGCGCCCCACTGTCCACTACCGAGACCGGATTCTTTGACGAAATCATCAAAGACTCGAGGAGCCTATCCAGATCTCGAAACCGAATCGAAGACACTGCATCAATTGATATCAATCTGCATCAATCTGTCTCATATTGAACACACAGCCTACGGCTCCACACATAACTCATCAATAAAGGCTAGTCCCGTTACGAAAAAAGCAATCCACGTTAGGCATTGTTCTACCGCCGTTTGTCAGTTTCCAAACTCTAACCAAACCCCTTCAACCTCCCAGACCAAGCCATTCACCAAACCTGTCAAACTTGCTGTTCAGCCCCACGATCATTCTACGGACGAAAGAACGGAAAAGTAGCAACTTTGCATCTTCGGTGCACCTCGCTTAAAGACGAATCTACGGTGGTGGCATGGTTTGCAACGCCGGACCCGAAAGTCTCGAAAAAAAGGTCGGACTAGGTGGATCTGAGACATCCTGACCCAACCAGCCAAGAATTTGGTCTCCCGTCCTTTTTTTTTTCTTGCTGCCCCTGCTCGGTCTCCGCTGGCTGCGACAGACATCCGCTTTTTGCGTCCAAACTCAAGGTTGCTGACTAACAGGCCTGACACATTTGCAAATCGAAAACCGAAACAGATTTAAAACCTTAAGACAAAAAAGCCTAAAACTAAACCATCGCTTCGCCGCAATCACGTTTTGCACCCAGATCTTGATTGGCCCGGCTGTGCTGCTCAGCCATCTGTCGCGGCACACAGCATTGACA
The DNA here is from genome assembly GCA_030582895.1 of Candidozyma ruelliae. Lineage (NCBI taxonomy): Eukaryota > Fungi > Ascomycota > Pichiomycetes > Serinales > Metschnikowiaceae > Candidozyma > Candidozyma ruelliae. The sequence continues at coordinate 16,534 of JAJMHE010000014.1, forward strand.
GGCAGCAACGCTCTACGGGGAGGGGCGGGCCAAAAGCGCCAAAGTGGGCCCAAAATCCACCGGAAAAAAAACTCCCTCCAAAAGTGGCTCTTCCGGTTCCATTCCACTTTTCCGTTTTCTCCTAGCTGCTCTAGATCCTGAGATACCCCCGGCCCGTCACCCCAGCTTCTTCCCCAGCGCGGCGCATTCAGGAACCGTTTCCGGCTGCCGGCTCGCTAGTTACTTGCTGGAAGCAAGTGAAGAATAAATACCAGGTGCAGCCCCGGCACGGAGAGGCTCATACTTTGAAGTCAATTTCGAAGGAGGCCAATCTCTACATCTTTCTTTTTTACAAACTTCTCGAACCACTCCTATTCAATGGCTCCTCGCTTGCTCAGGTTCAAGAAAATCCACTACTACCTCATCCCGCTAGTGGCCTTGGTGGTATGGTGGGGCATGCTCATCGCCATGTTGGCAGCGTGGTCGATTCAGGGCCATCCTATTTATTGGTTCATGCTGGGCTACCAGGATCCCGTCTATATCAGTGACATCGGAGCCACCAATTTGCAGCCGTTGTTCATCTCGTGCACAGGCTTCCAGTTGATCTTCTTCGTGGGAACGTTGGTGATGGAGTACGTTTTGCGCCGGATGAAGAAGTTGCAGCCGTACGTTTCCAACAAACAGCCCTGGTTTGCCATTGTCAGCATTGTGTGTGCCATTATCGGCCAGCTCGGCATCTTGTTTGTCTCCATTTTCAACACCAGAAGCTACCACACCGTGCACATCACCATGGTGGCTGTTTTCATTTTCTTCGTGTTCTGGGCCTGTTTCTTCAACTTCTTCAACTCGTTCATATTCGGCAACTTCCCCCAGAGATTGCACCCCAACCACGAGAGAGTCATCTTTGGCACCCACAGATGGGCAAACTTGTACATGGTTTCGTTCTTTGCTAAGCTCTTCTGGCTTATTGCTGCAGTCATTTTTGCAGCTTTCTTTGGCTACAACATGAAGGTGGGCAACGACTCTATCTCTGCTGCGTTTGAATGGACCATCTCCTTCTGGTACGGCCTTTTGCTCATGTTCTGGGCCATTGACCTCTTCCCATCCGCCGTCAAGCACTACAGATTGCGTCACCCTGAGGAGTACGACGTGGCTTTTGTTGACAAACACAAACAGGAAACAACACAGGCACTTGACAACAGCTTCCAGCCTATCAACAAGCGTCGCTCGTCCAGCTCGGGCATTGACGCCACAACACTCAATTCACCAAACCCATACACAGGCCAGCAAGGCCCAGCACCCGTCAGCGTGCCAGTGAGCCCATATGACGGCGCTATCACTGTGCCTTTGCATAATACTGACCTGGAACCTCACGATCAGTATGGCCAGAGCTACAAGCCCCAACAGACATACACAGGACAGCCCCAGTTGCACGAGCTTCTGCAGCAGCAGATAAGAAGGGCCCAGAACAACGTGTAGCGGTATATATTCACCTGTAATTCTATGATGACGTTTTGGAAATGGGTTGTAGTTGCTCGAAGAATGGCTGCAAAATGGCATGGTGCACGGGTGTTTGTCCCACACATCTGCGATGAGAGAATAGTAGAACTAGATATTTCACCAGACACCCAATGCTACTAAAAAAAAGGCTTTCTTCGGGCCTTACAGCGACACACAAGGTGTTTGTGAGGTCGAGAAACGGAGGATGTACTAAGATTGTTAGGGAACATTACCTTCGAAACGACATTCCTTGCTACTCGAAATTATGCCAAATCTGCCCTGAAGAGGTGCAACCAGACGCTCTGGGCAAGTTGCCTGAGTTTATTTTGTCTGACTCTCCGTTGAAGTTAAACGGTGGAAACGGCCATTACGTCATCGTGGACACCAATGTCGTTTTGCAGGCGATCGATCTCTTGGAACATCCAGACTGCTTCTACGATGTGATCATTCCTCAGGTTGTTCTTGAGGAGGTGAAGAACAGATCGTTTCCGATCTACCATAGGCTCAGAGCGCTTGTGAAAGCCGCCGATAAGCGTTTTGTCGTCTTCCACAACGAGTTCAGGGAAGACACCTACGTGAACAGACTCAAGAACGAGTCAATCAACGATAGAAACGATAGAGCCATCCGTAAGGCAGTGAAGTGGTACCAGACCCACTTGAACAACAAAAACAGCTCCAGCCCAATAGATATTGTGTTTGTTTGCAACGACAAGGACAACAGAGAGAAGGCAAAAGCCGAGGGCTCAGACGCCAGATCGCTTGTACAATACATAGAGAGCCTTCCCAAGGGAGACGAGCTCAGGGATTTGATTCCGACTGAAAACGAGTCTTTCGCCAAGAACGGAGACGAGATTTCCTTCCCAGAATACTACTCCACCTCCAGAACCATGGCAGGCATCAGAAACGGTACCTTGTACCAGGGCATCATGAACATCTCCACATACAACATTTTGGAGGGTTCTGTCAACACAGCAGCATTCAAGAAGCCCTTGTTGATCGTGGGCACGCACAATCTCAATAGGGCGTTCAACGGCGATCTCGTGATTGTCGAATTGTTGCCTAAGGATAAGTGGAGAGAGCCATCATCTACTATCGTCGAGGAAAGCGCAATTGGAGCCAATGACAATCCAGAAAATGATAGTTCAGAGAGCGTGATTTCCGATAAGGAGCGCCGTGTATTGGCCCAAGAAGCACTCAAAGCTACATCTGCAAGAGCCAGCAAGCTCCAGCCCACAGCCAGAGTTGTCAGTATCACGAGAAGATCATGGAGATTCTACGTTGGCCAAATAGCGCCATCTTCCGTTTCCGTTGAGGAGGACGCGGGCAATGCATTAAAGACATGTTTTGTGGTTTTGATGGACAAGCTTCTCCCCAAGATCCGAATCCAGACGAGGAAAGCCAAGGATCTTTTAGGACAAAGAATAGTCGTTTCTGTTGACTCGTGGCCTGCCAACTCGAAATACCCACAAGGACACTTCGTGCGTTGTTTGGGTGAGGTGGAGAGTGCTGAGGCTGAGACTGAGGCTCTTCTTTTGGAGCACGATGTGGAGTACAGGCCGTTCTCCAAGGCAGTTATTGACTGTTTGCCAAAGGAGGGCGACAAATGGGTGGTCCCTGAGAAGTTGGATACAGATTCGCAACTCAAACAGAGAGTGGACTTGAGAGACAAACTCGTGTGTTCCATCGATCCACCTGGATGCGTGGATATCGATGACGCCCTTCACGCGCAGCAACTTCCGAATGGTAATTACGAGGTTGGTGTTCATATTGCTGATGTTACGCATTTCGTCAAGCCAAACACTGCCTTGGACAACGAGGGTGCTGCAAGAGGTACATCTGTGTATTTGGTCGACAAAAGAATCGATATGTTGCCAATGCTTTTGGGTACAAACTTGTGTTCCCTTAAACCATTCGTCGACAGATTTGCTTTCTCGGTCATCTGGGAGGTGGACGAGGATGCCAATATTGTCAACGTGAACTTCATGAAATCGGTGATTAAATCAAGACAAGCCTTCTCCTACGAGCAAGCACAAAACAAGATTGACGACAAGACACAGCAAGATGACCTCACCAAGTCCATGAGAATCTTGCTTAAGCTCTCCAAGAAACTTAAACAGAAGAGATTGGATGCCGGTGCCCTTAATTTGGCGTCCCCTGAAGTCAAGGTTCACATGGACAGTGAAACCTCTGATCCCGGTGAAGTTGAAATCAAGAAGCTCCTCGAGACTAACTCGCTTGTGGAGGAGTTCATGTTGTTTGCAAACATTTCCGTGGCCAGAAAAATCTATGATGCATACCCACAAACGGCCATGTTGAGAAGACACGCCGCTCCTCCATCTACAAATTTTGAGGAGCTCAATGACATGTTGAGAGTCAGAAAGAACGGATTGTCGATCTCCTTGGAGTCGTCCAAGTCGTTGGCTGATTCCTTGGACCGCTGTGTGGACGAGAAGGACCCATATTTCAACACCCTTGTGCGTATCATGTCCACCCGTTGTATGATGGCAGCCGAGTACTTCTCTTCTGGATCTTACGGCTATCCTGATTTCAGACATTATGGTTTGGCTGTGGACATCTACACTCATTTCACATCGCCTATCAGAAGATACTGTGACGTGGTTGCTCACAGACAGCTTGCAGGTGCAATTGGATACGAAAACTTGGACTTGAGTCACAGAGACAAGGGCAAGATGGAGTTGATTGTCAAGAACATCAACAGAAAGCACAGAAACGCTCAGTTCGCCGGAAGAGCCAGTATTGAGTACTACGTGGGTCAAGTCATGAGGAATAACGAGACCGCTCAGGAGGGATATGTCATCAAGTGTTTCAACAACGGTATTGTTGTCCTTGTTCCAAAGTTCGGTATTGAAGGATTGATCAAATTGGAGTACTTGGGTGACACCAACAGCGCCGAGTATAACGAAGACAAGTACGAGTTGGAGTTCACTGACTTCAAGGGCAAGAGGAGACTCATAGCGGTGTTCGACAAGGTCACAGTTGAGGTCAAGTCGGTGAAGGATGAGGTTAGCGGAAAGAGAAAGGCACAGTTGAGCTTGGTATAGATAGGATAAACTATAATGAGGTAAATCAAAGAGACAACAGTAAAATACAGAAGTCAACAACTCGTTATTTCAAAACATGATGCTTTTGCATACAAATGCTTTGAGTTTCCTTTTCTCTTTATATATTCATTACAGGCTATGTACGCTGGGACTCTGTCCCCGTCTATTGTGCGTTGATATGGTTCACGAGCTGCTCGATGGTGATGATTTTGATGCTGTACTTTTTCGAGAACTCCATGCAATCGTCCAATCTCATCATGAGACCGTCCTCGTCTCTGACAAGCTCACAAATGGCCGCTGCTGGTTGCAAACCTGCCAACTGACAAAGGTGCACTGCAGCCTCAGTGTGGCCTCTTCTTTGCTGGAGAAGTCCAGGAACAGCCCTCAAAGGCAATATGTGGCCTGGTCTGATGAAGTCGTCGGGTTTTGATTCGGCGCTGGCCAAGGATCTGGCGGTCAAAGCTCTGTCGTGAGCTGAAATGCCTGTCGTGGTGCCGTGAGCATAGTCACATGTAACAGTGTAGGCGGTGCCGTGGCGGTCTGTTCTGTCCTTCAACATAGGTTGCAAATCGAGTTCATCGGCTCTTTCTGTCGACAATGGCACACAGACATAGCCAGAAGAGTAGCGGACCAAGAAAGCCATCTTCTCTTGGGTCATATGCTGGGCGGCGATGATCAAGTCACCTTCGTTTTCTCGGCTTTCATCGTCCATGACAACGAGAAACTCGCCGTTTTTGAACGCCTCGATGGCCTCTGGGATAGGTGTAAATTGCATTGGAGTAGTAGTTGATCTTGAGTGACAAGTTTTGGCTGCGAATATTTCAATAAGTAGAGGCAGGAACTGCTGAATCAGCCGATTAGTCAGACAATGTCATGGCGCCGTTAGGCGTGTGCACTCCGAATACCGTGGAAGGTTTTGGGGTTTCTCCTAAATTTTTTTGTCATAAATTAAAATAGTGATTCTGTCGTCTTAAGGATTTACTGTTCTACAGTGGAACGAGAACGCTGAGGAAGAGTGCAAGGCGAAATGCAGGGCCGGAGAGGGTCCTCGGTGGAAGTAAAAAGCTTATCAGCCTGCCAACAATAATTTCCCTACTGTAGGAAATTGAGCTATTAGCTGCAAATTTGGTCTGCTGTCTCGCTACTGCAAGTGCACGATGCAAGGAATAGTATGAAGCGAAGTAGTGATTGAAGCTCAGCAGAGAAATCAAGACTCCAAATCACAAGCGATTCGAGAACAAACTTCAGCCAATGGGGCTGATTCTGGCGGAATGTATTGAGTAGGCAAAACTTTGGAAATTTCGCTTTCTTCTGAAATCTGGGATCAGTTCCGCGGCTAATTCTCTTTATGCATCCTCTAGGCGAGGTATCGACAATGCAGAAAGATGCACAGAAGCTGTCAAACCAAACCTACCATGATTGCAAAAATCTGATATTCTGCTAGAGATTGAGCTCGTTGCTCTCGAGATACCTAAATTTCAAATTATTCTCTCCCTTTCCAAGGCAGAGGTTTTTTTCTGTATCGCTATTCATCATCGCTTAGTAATTATAGTAATTCTTAGTCAGAAGAGGCTTTCTTCCTACACACGTCGACTGTTAGCAAAAACGCCAGTGATAAACCCTTTCTTGACTAGGATCAATCCTGAATAACTTGCGGCTTGTAAAGAAAAAGGGAAATCCTTTTTTCTACATTTTTGGTAGAAGAACTGAATTTGCAATTCGGCTGCAAAAAGTACGTCATACGCATAGCCAAAAACTCATCATGGATTGATGTCCAAAACATACCTAAACCTTCAAAATTTATCAGATCGTTCCGAACTTGGACCACAAAATGCGTCACATTTCCCTGACGCCTTGTAGAATAAGATGATGCATATGAGGATAGGCAGCGTACGGTTGTAGGTAAGCTCGTGTTTGAAATAGCGAAGACATTAGATCAAGCGACAACAAAAATCCAAAAAATGAAACAGCACATCATAGGACCTCAAAGGGATACAAAACTAAAGGAACAATGGCCTTCTCAATGTATCATTTTAGTATGTAACATTACCGGTGCAACACCAACTTGCAAACGATCTTTCGTCTGTGCACACCGATATCAACTTCTCTTCAAGACTCCACAACATCTCCACAAAATGGCCGAAAATGAAAAGCTTGCTAGCCTCCCCAAAGAGATAGAATGTGAAGGTCCAGGCGGGGCGCAATTCACTTTCCACAGCGTCCAATTCGAGGACAAGCTCGTGCTCAACATCCTCATCGACGGCATAATGGACACATCGTTTGATCTTCCTCTTCTGACGCCAAAGGCAATTGATTTTCTGTCGCTCTCAAATGATGAGTCTTTAGGTGTGGAGCCCATTGTGCTTGTGGGAGACCCAAACAACTTGAAGATTCAGGTTGTGGCAGCACAGATTGGGAAGGTGGTATATCTGATGGGAAACCGCAAGAACGTCATCTTGACGCTAGGGTCTCGTTGGTTTGGCCGGGACACGGCTGATGGTGACTTCGAAAAGCTCATGTTTGTGGTGAGCAAAGTGAAAGAACTCCTCGGCGGTGAGATGTAAACCGTGTGGGCATAGCACACACAAAAGCTTCGAGCTTCGAGCTATTCAATAAAATGAAGGGATAAGTAGCTGATCAGTGGCACCCGAAAGATGACGAATGGCGAATTGGTAATAAATCGGAGAATTCTTCATTGTTGATCTCATCGTCATGTCATGAGATTTAAGCATCATGAAATTCAGGGCAGTGCAGTTCATAGCGATCATACACTGTATTCCAATAGGTTGGCCTGATCAGTGCCAAACATTAAAAAATTGGAAGGTTTCTCTTCAGCTTGGTTTTTCTACATAGCGTTGGATTCCGAAGTGTTCCAAGCGACGAGGCAAGAAGTCTAGAGAACACTACGCGCCAGTTCCAATCTACTCGCCATGTCCATGATGCATTAGTTCAATTCTATGTAGATATTATCTGTATAATTACTTCTTCGACTTCTTCACTCTCTCCTTCACAGGCACTCTTCTTTCAGCCTTACCCCACACAAGCTGGTGAGGCTTCATGAACGAGTCGACCACGTCCTGGTCAATCTTGGATCTTCTTTCCTGGTATGCAGAAACATACTCTTGCACAACTGCAATACACTCCTTCTTCATCTCAGAAGACATGATCTCACCTTTTCTGTACCCTTCAGCCAATTGGGCCAACTTCTCATCGTCTTCCAAGAAGAAAGAAAGATACTGGTAGGCCACATCAACATCAGGGTTACCTCCAAGCTCCTTGTGCTCCTCCAAGGTGGCTCTTCCACCAGAGAAGGCGTACTTGTTGATCTTTTTCTGGATCTGCTTGGGTGTGTCGTCCATAAAGATAGATGTGGTGCTATCCGAAGCTGACATCTTAGTTGAAGCACCTTGCAAGGCTGGGAAAAACTTGGCGTGGATCAAGGAAGGCTTACTGAATTTAAGCTTGTCTGCAACGTCTCTGCAAACTCTGAAGTACGGATCCTGGTCAATGGCACATGGAATCAAGCATGGCGTCTTTGGAGGCATGTTCAACACCGTAGGGAAAGAGCTTGGGAAGGCTGTGGCGATCTGGACGGAAGCGAAATGAAGCTTTCCAATGCAGTCGGAGTCTTGGAATCCAAAAACAGCTTTGGCAGTGGAGGTGGTGATTTGACGAGAGGTTCTCACGATGTTCTCGTAGAAAGCAGGGTTCATGAACTCCAAATCGGAGAAGATGAAGGTGTTTTCGGGCTTGAAACCCACGGCGATGATGTCCTTGCAATTGGTCTTGGCGAAGCCCTTGACATCCTCAATTGTCAACTTCTGCTTGAACAAGAACTTCTCGTCGTCTGTCATTTCAATGACAAGAGGAACATCGAAAACCTCTTGCAACCATTTCGTGAAAATAAATGGCACCATGTGGCCCAAATGCATAGAGTCCGAGGATGGGCCTCTTCCAGTGTAAAGGAAGAAAGGCTCACCGTGTTCGTACAAATCCAAGATTCTGTGCAAGTCACGTTCGGAGAAAAACACACCTCTCTTCAAAAGAGGGTGTGGTTCGTGGCCCGTGACTCTTTTGAATGTTTCAAGAGTCTCATCAGTGATGATCTTGGTACCGAATTGGGCTGAAAGCTTGTTGTAGTCGATGCCTTGGGCAGTTCCATTTTCGTCAACAGCACCTGCGACCTCCCATGGTGTAATTTTCTGCTCTTGCACTTTTTTAGCTTCTTCTTCAAGCTTGAGCTTGCTGACGTCGATCTGGTCGGCCATGTTACAGATTTGAGTAATCCAGGTTGGTGGAAAATTAGATACCAGAGCCGATAGCGGCACGTGACATCAGAGTGACTCAGGTGGGCTTTAGCAGGCAACGGGGACCTAGAAGAGTAATGGGTTTCTTGAAAGAAAGAAATTCGTTAAATTGAAACCACTTTCCTTGTTTCTGTATTTGTGTCATTTATGTGTGATCCAAAGGTCGACCATATGATGTCGATGTGATGCGCAGGATGAAACACAGGCTATTCTATATTGGATTGTTTTAGATAAAACCATTTTTTTTGTCGTCCTTCTTTTGACAACTTTGGAAACCTCTTCAAATTAGATTTTGTATTACAATCTGACGGTCTCATCGCTGTTCAAGGGTAGTGACCTCCAAGGGTAGTGACCTTCATGGATCTATTATGGCTGCGAAATAAGCCAATAGATAATTGAAGTTATCGGAACACCATTGAACAAAGGTAAGTCCTGATAGAATTAAAATATTTCTTTTAAAGCTGCAATGAGTTCATTAAGGCCAGATTGGCTTAATTGTCGCTCATGGAATGCCTCTCTAATCCAGACGTTTCTCTTTAAGCTATTCCTTCACAGTTCTCTTTGGTAATGTCCACGTAGGGGGTATTTTAAATGTTAGCCGTATCTTCCAAACTACCTCGCTATTCATGGATCCTACACCCACTCACTACATGCAATGTACCGTTGCAGAGTTTATTATATTATGTGACAGATTTAGAAGTTGAGCTTCTGGAAGAACCACTTGTTCTTACCGGCCTGGTGCTTCTCCTCCAAAGCCTTTCTCACAACCTTCTTGGCCTCCTCTCTCTGGGATGGCTCGCTCAATGCATCTGGGGTAACAGCGTTCTTGAAAGACTCGACATCCAAGGAGTATCTGGTTGGCATCAAGTGGTTGTAGTTGATGACCTTGACGAAAGGCTTGACTCTGGTTCTCTTGGCGACCTTCTTAGCGTCGTGTGCCTTGGTGATTCTCTGAGGACCTCTCTCGATACCGACAACGAGGGCGTGTGGGAAAGAGTGGGCTTTGGTACCATCGTCGTGGGGTCTCACGACGACGACCTTCTTACCAGCGAAACGGCCACGGGTGACAATAGCTGACTGTTAGTATTTGGTGTTTGGCAGTTTGTGCTGATGTTTGTGACTTTTCCACTATTTCTGACGATGGACAACTTGAGGAGATGAGCTAATGTTTGGCTAAAAAGCATGTTTTGTTGTTTGATAATGGTTTTCCGATGTATTCTTCACTTGCTTCTTCTGTATTGTTCACGTCTTCGAAGATTGGTTGAACTTGACAACTGGAAATTGTGGAAAATCATGGATCATCTCTGGAATGGAATATCGGGCTCAATGAAGTGTACTTGGTCAATCAGCAATCTTTTCTTCACTAAACGGCTTTACATACCAACTTTACCAGACTTGATGAACTTAGCCATTTTTGAGTTGTGGAACAGGTGAAATATCAAAATCCTTTTTTCTTCACTAATAGAAAATTTTTTGTGAGTAGAGGCTGCGAAGGATGTCGCGCTATGTGCAGTGCTTCTCACACTACTCTTCGCCGAATGCGTGCGACATTTCCCTTGTATTTAAATGTCGGGGCCGTAGGCAGGCGGGGTGAGAATAGGGTATCGCAGAAGGTCATGTGACGCGTCGTGACTGTCAATTGCTACAACCACCCTCCGTGGTTTCGATGATAAGAGATCGTTCGTAATTATTCAGCGTAATGTTTGGAAACCCAGAAACTCAATTGAATGATGTACCGGGAAAAATAGAGGAACTTGACTTGTTATTGTCATTTCATTGTGGTGTTCTATCATGACTATATTGCAGGGCTCCATGGCTGCGAAATCTGTTGTAACCAGCCTGATCTACTAATTTTGGTATCGATGAACCACCACTCTTCGTACATTGTATATATCGAGTTTTTAGTGAACGCTTGTCAATGTTCACATAGAGAGCATCTCTTCATTGACTTTGCCAATCAAATATGCCCAACATGATAAACGTAGACAATTTCAAGTGCTTACCCAGTCCTCACGACTCTTCAGAGTTACTGGTTGCCACAGATCACTGCTTTGCTCGTGTTCTGGTAAGCAACTTGGAGTTCATGGCAGTGATACGACCTTTACCGTTGGAAGGAGTCTGGAACCTGTAAGAAATGTTCTGTGAGGGTGGAGCCAGGTTGGACTTGGAGAAGCTAGACCGGCGAACGTCCTCATTGATTCTGGTGCTTGGGTTGTTGTTTACAGCCAAAAGTGCAGCCTGAAGAGTCTCACTTTCATGATTTGAAGGGTCTCTTGAAAGTCCTGAGCTGTTGATGTTTCCCTTTGGAAGAGGTGGAGGGGGTTTTCTCTTCATGCTCTTCGAATTCTTGGCCTTGTTCTTGAACATCAGGTAGTTCTTTGGATCAAGAGATTGGCGAGGCAGAGTGGGCTCAGCGTCTTTGGCAGACGGGGCCTTTGCCTTGTCGCGTCTTGACTCTGAACTGGGTCTTCCCGAAGCCCGTGTCGAAGGCGAGTCTTCATTCGACTCAAAAGTCTTCTTGCTGGAGATCGGCGGTGTCTTGATTGACGCAGCCTCCATCAATTTTGGCGAAGGCTTCGACTGCTCCCTCTCTCTATCAAATTGAGCAAGCTTTGACTTGGCCAATGCAACTGTCCAAACGTCCACTTCATATTTGTTGACCTCAAACACAAACGTCGATTCGATGGCCTGGATAGCAAAGATCCCTGTGACCGGGATAATTTTGCCGAACTTGGCAGCATGATTCGTCACCACCTCCTTCAATTGTATAAATGGATAGTTGAGAAGGATCTCATTGATCAACTTGGGTTCACTCGAGCCATCCTTTATAAATATCAAAAAGCGTCCATGAGTCGTCAAAACCATTGTGCAATTTCTGGCCTTCTCAAGAGAGAAGCTGGAGCCTCTTCTTCTCATACTTCCCGATGTGCTATTAGACTTGGTAGAAGCGGAGTCTGGTGTGCTGTCTTCGCTCTTGTCCGTATGCACTTGCACCATGAACTTTTTGAAGAACCTCTTTCCAATGTTTGGCTTGCCAGATCCGTTCAGATCATCTTTACTGGTATTTGCTTCGTCCTTGTCCTCAGTTGGAGAAGATGGAGCGCTTCCATCTTCCGGAATGCTCTTTATCTTCGAATCGGGCTCCTCCTCCACATTAAATTCAAGAATAGCATCCTTCTCGTTGGCGACATACGGCGTTGAGTCAGGAGCGGTTCTCAAACCACCTCTGTTGCTTTGAGCTACTCTTGTGAGTAGAGAGTCATTCCCGCCAACTTTGGCTGCGGCCTGCAACTGACTCACGTATTTTAATGGAGCATTATGAATCAATCCTTTGTGCTTTCTCTCGAAATAGTCTGTTGGTTGTTTGCAGACAATTGCTTGGCCAACGTGTAGCACTCTTTCGTCTTTTTCGTGGAGATAGTCTTTCCATGCGAGCTCGACACTTGAGATTGGAGGCACCTCTGGTTGCCTTGTGGCACTCTTTTCCAACTGAGCAGTTGAATTATTAGCGGAGCTTGAAGCTTGACTAACGCTGCTTCTAGAGAAGTTATGCCTGGAATTGATCACTGGTCTCAAAATATTAGTACCAGGAATGTACTCCGGTCCAGATGGTCTTCTTGCGGCACTGTCTGAGGCTCTTGAAGATGTTTGACTTTCATCCTCATCCTGCTTGTGAAGCACGTATGCTGCAACACTTGCAGCACTGAGATTTCTTTGCTGTCTTCCATTTCCAGAATCGCTCGTAATACGCTTTTGTTGAGCGCTACGTTCCTGTGGCAGTGGGGTGCTTGATTCAGATGCGGCCTTCTTCTTACCTGGGATGCGGATGATCTTTTTAGCCGCCGTTGCTTTGGCATTAGTGGGCATCTTCATCATCGACTTGGCGGTCATTTTGTATGGACCCAATTCAGGCATTGGCGAGTTCCAGATGGCATCGCTGTCGTCGAAATTAATACCGTGGAAGAAATGATGCTTTTTGATTTGGCTGATGGTGGCTCTTCGGGAGGGCTGGAGGACAAGAACCTGCTTGATTAAGTCTCTGAGAACCAACGGGAAGCCAGCGCTAAACGCATACTGAAGCTTTGTAATCTTTTGGAAGGTGAGGTATTCGTTGGTGGCCTTGAACGGTGGCTTTCCTGCGATTAATTGATACAAGATGCAGCCGAAAGCCCAAATATCGCCCGGTTTTCCACAATACTTGCTTTCGAGAAGTTCTGGCGAAACGTACTCAGCAGTGCCCACGAAAGATTTGGCACGCACATCCACAGGATAGTCTTCTTCTTCGCCAGTTTCACCGTTCTTTGTTCTTTCGAGCAATTTGGCGGTACCAAAGTCTGTGATCTGGATTCTGAACTTATCGTCCAAGAGCACGTTTTCGGGCTTGATATCTCTATGTATAACACCGTTATCGTGCATGTACTGGATAGCATCGAGCATTTGGGCACCAAAGTGACGTGTGCATTCTTCATTGAGAGTTCCGTATTGCTTGATTATTCCAAGCAACTCTCCGTTAGCAGCGTAGTCGAGAACGAAGTAGAGAGAGTGTTTGTCCTGGAAGGTGAAGAAGAGCGAAATTATGCCAGGGCACCCGCTGAGTCTGTTGAGCGCATGCTTCTCGATGTTGACGTATTTCACCTTCTTCTCCTTGATGATGTGACGCTTGTCTAATATCTTGACAGCGTATTTAGTGTTTGTTAGTTTATCGGTAGCTAAAACAACGGTGGAGTAAGAACCCTCACCAATATCCTTGCCAAACTCAAAGTCCTTGACTGTGCGTCTGATGACCTTGTAGTCGACTCCGCTGGAGGATGTAGATACGACTTTTTCAGCGGCTCCTCTTTCTGCCCAATTATCAGCGCTATCACTCTGTAAAGAAAGGGCAACGTTGCTTGAATCGTCTAAGCCAGTGTCTGTGTTGCTCGGGCTGTCTGTTAGCCTTCCGCCATGACGATAGTTGGTTTCTATAACTGGCGGTGTGGACACCAATTGTCTATATTCGCTCTCTGAGGTCGGGGTGTCGAGAAGGACGTTCAAGGAAGATGACTGGAGCCCCGAACGAGACGAAGGAACAGTGAAATCAAAAGAGTCCGTCAGACCTGGCGATTCAGCGCCTCCAGGTGTCCTTGGAGTGGTCCCTATGCCGTATTCATTCAAGGACTGAAACACCGCTTGGGCACGAGTGGGATTCAACTTCTTGGACCCTTTGCGAACTGGAGGACTTTCGTCACCAACGTAGTTCAGATTCGAGTCCAACGAGTCCTGGGAGTCGTTTGTGGGGTCTGGAGATACAACCACTTGTGGATTGCTGTTCAGCGCATAGGAGGAGTATATTTCGTCAAACTGGGGCAGCTGGGTGCCGGAAGCTTGTCCAGAGTTCTCTGCAGCCAGAAACGAATTCTGTAATGACGATGTGAATCTATCGGACATGAAATTGGGAGAATCGGCTTACTCAATGGAGCATATGGGGTAATTAGCAAGATAGACGAGCGGCAGCAAGGGGACACTGATGTTTTGATTTACGTGACGGGGTGTTAGAAGTGCCTGGGTTAATGCAGTATTTGTTTGATCACGGAGTTGTCGATATCTTCGCCTATGTGTAAGGTGAGAATGAATAGGCCAAGTGATGGTTGCCATATTCTTGAACACTGCCACTAGTATCGTCCTGCACAGAGCGCCATAGCCCAAGCCCCATCAGGACCCCCGAGAATGTGTAGCAAAATTTAGAAAGAGATGGTGATATTCCGAGATGGTGTTTTCATTCAAGCATAGAACTACCACACCTTTACAGGGGCATCACTTGCAATGGAGGTTGTTGGTTTCGGACTGGATCGGGCTTGTGTGCAGGCCGAGCTCGGCCACGCTAGGAGTGGTTCCGAGAGGTGGCACAAGTGTCGTCATGATGATTTGGGGCAGTCTAGAATATTTTGGATAATTTAGAGGATATGAGTTTTGGTGTAGACCAAGTTTCTGTCAAACACTTTTATGCAAGAAAAAAAGTGATCGTTCTTGTGTTTTGTGTGGCTGCAAAATAGAGCTACAGGGTTAGGATTAGGCATCAGTTGGGCCTAAACCCAAATTTCCCGAGCTTCTTCATTTGCTGATGGTATTTCTACATATTTTGAATACACGCCATGAAAGCTTGACAGATACGCATTGTTCGAGGGTTTATCGAGAAGATGACCCAATATTCTATGGCTCCTGAGAGTTTGTTGGGCGTCAAATTGAAGCCGATTGCTAAACTATCCTGCCTCCATGAATTTCGGAGTTTTTGGTGACATCATTGTTCTTTGTCGCTAGTATACAGACTTTTGGTGTCCTTGCCTAATTAGCGTAGTTGAAACTGCCATGCGGAGGGGCATACGCAATACAATGGGATTTGCAGCCGATAAGGAGAAGCAAAGATAGTAATGTATTCTTCAATCGTTCAGATGAGGTTAAACTTGGATGTAAATCGTGGTTATCTATTTGACAATATTGATATTCTCCCTTGTCTCAATAACTGTAGACGAGAAACTAGTTGATTACCTCAAGCTTTACATTAAATGACCGCTAGCGAAAACTCAGGAGATCGAGTTGTGTCACTATCAACTCAAAAGCTGAAAATGAAGTAACACCTTAGTGAACCCCAAAAATCTTTCGAATCCTCGTTCTAAGTCGCCTTTGCCGTGTTTTTAGAAACGTGAGAGCACAGGATTCGATGATTATCACCTGTCTCCAGAAAAATAATTCGCTGATACTCGATTTCGAAAGTGTGAGGCACAACCATTCCTTTTTTAGCAATTTGCCGATCAACCTACATTTGTTGTTTTCGTCATCCGCTTTCATACACAGAGATGAATGTAGTATGTCACACCTCGCAGTAAGCGGGGCCTTTTTCAGTAGCCAGTAGGAGACCAAGACAACATAAGACGCGTCATTTTCTTTCAATTTTGGAAGTAAGCATCTCTTCTTTACTGTCAGATATATACATAATTCAATTTCGTTTTCGTCAGACTCACCGAATCAGAGTGCATTATCTTCGTCATAGCCCAATAGCCTTTTTCGCAGCCACCACCGGCAACACACCACACCCCGAGAGGCAACAGAAATAAAGAAGCTCAGTAGATATTAATTTTGAAAATATATCGATTCCTCCAACTCCCATTACTCTAGGACCTTCGTGGCGCCAGAGAACTTCATCTGTCCTTATCGTCGCACGTGACCCGGGTATCACTGCCTCAGACTACTCCAGCCTAACCAATACAATACCCATCAATGTGCAATGACGTACCCACTCGAGGCGTCCAATCTAATAGCATATCTTCGGGCATTTTCTGTTGCCACTGCAGATCCCGAATCTAATGATACTGCCAGAATAATAAGACCGCTTCAACTTGGGAGAAATAAGGACGAGTTGAACAAGCACTACCTTTCGAACCTCCGTCCCGAGTCACCTCCGATTCCATATGATCTACGATCCCAGGCTTCTGCCACTCTTATATCTTCTGATTCGAAGAGAGCGACAAGCAAGACCCACTCGAAAAAACGAAGTTCGGTTGGTGATATAAACGCCAAAAATAAGGAGAGATCGAAATCTGTCGTCTCCAACCCGAAAGAAGCCGAAACGGAACACTCCGACTCTTCTGTCAAGACTATTGGTATTTCACAGCTCAACCTGCCCGCCTCCCTTCCGTCTCCGCATTTTCTGTTGCCGGAAGAGACCAAGACACAGAAGGTCAAGAGAAAGAACCCTTTGGCCAAATTGTTCCACAAATCAGACAAAACCAGCATCAATTCCGACTCGTCAACGACCTACAGTTTGAGAAGACACAGCAAAGTAGGAAGTCTACGAAGCATCGCCAGTAGAGGCAGTATAGGCAGCAAAGCCAGCTCTGCAAGCAAAACGAGTCTTGTCAGCAGCACCAGCAAAAGCAGCATCGAAACAGACAACAGAGACTTGAAATTTTATGAGGCAGAGCCACATATGCCCAATTTTACCATTGACTCCAGCAGCTCGCTTGAACCTCATGGTTTTACAGAACCAAGCACAGCCAATACCTATCAGAACAGTTTAGGGGTTCCAAACGGCAATATCACGAGTGCCAGTGCTTCAGATGATGTGCAAGGTTCAGAAGGGTCCTCTACTGATTCAGCTTTTACAGATATTGAAGGAGACTCATTGATGGGTTCTGACATGATCTACGATTATTCTGTCCCTGGAAGCTTCGTGCTCCAGGAGGCAAAGAATCTGCAGAGACAGAAAGCCAACATGAAGAAAGAGTACTCTTCGGCCAGCCTTTTCTCTTCTGTTCAGAAAAGCGGAGCAGAGGACGACTCTGAGTCGAAAGTGGACAAACCTCGGGTACGTAAACAGGTGAATTGTCTCAAATTCGAGAAAATATATCACGCGTTGGACAAGGAGCAGGCTCCATCCAATCTCAGTCGCATGATCAAGTCTAAGTTTAGATCGACATTTGTGAACCCGTTGAACTTTTATGGCTTCGTCGGGTCCGAGGCACCTGTTCCAAACTCTCGCAAAGTTTACATTGACTTCTTCATTCCTCCAAACGACAAGCCAACAATCAAAAAGCTCGAGGTTTGGAACTCGACCCCAGTGCACGAGTTGATCGGTTACGTTCTCTTGCAATTGTCAAACATGGAGGAATACAAGGATGCTTTGAATAAGGAGTTCATTAATCCCAACAATTGGCGCATGGAACTCATTGACGAGGACGGTGAGCTTTACGATGGCAACTTCGGTGTTCTCGATAGAACTCGTCAATTATCTTCTTACAACAGCCCGAACTGTTTGGCATTATGTCGTGTGACAAAGGCGGCCGAGGTTAAGAATAACGAAAAGCAGACGCCTCTTCCTTCTGACTTCAGACAGAACCTCGATTCTTTCGGTGAGCTTCCTGAAACTTCGGGTAAGCCTACTGAAACTTTCAAACCACAGTTTGATACCGAGCCTAACCAAATGGGCGCGGATACCATCGAAGTCAAAGTGGGTGATATTCCTGACACTCACACCAATGTGGTGAGTTTCTTTATCAGCTCAAACATGACTGTGGGCCAGCTTTTGGACTTGATATGCCAGCAATATCACATCGATCCACTTCGCTACCGTTTGGCCAAAACCGACTTCCAGGACAGGCAAAGCAGTTTATTGGGTGACACTGTCAAAAAGCCAAGGGCATCTTGGCTGCAGCCATTAGATAATACCATCATGCTTTCGGCATTGCCCACGAGCGACTTCAAGTTTGTACCTAACTTGTCTCAAACAGTCAGGCCTTTGACAGATATCAAAGTCGATAGCTTCAGGGAGGCAGCCATCACTCCTTCCATGTCAACTTTTATTTCTCGTGGAATTACGCCTCCAACGAAGCAATTGGAGCAAGGCACAGAAAGCTCTTCTATTCGTCCTGCGGAGCCCAGACAAAGATCATCATCGGACACAAAAATCAATAAGTCTGATTCGCGTAAAACGCTTCATGACGAACTGGATGTTGTTGCCTTGGTCAACAAAGCCAGCAAGCTCAGTTTTGGCGATATCGTTAATCAGAGCCGTCCTAGCTTGCCTGTCAGCTTGAACACTATTTATTTCAAGTGGAAAGTGTACCGTAAGAAGCCACCCATTCTCAACAGGATTGAGAAATCGCTCATCATAGACGGTGACTACATACACTTAGCTCCCACAGACGATGTCAACTGGCATAGCAATTTTGCCGACAATTCGTTGTCCACAAGCAACAATCTCAGCCACCACCACTATTTGCACCATTACAACTACTCAAAATTCTACAAGGAGACCATGATGAAAACAAGTTCATTCCACATCACACAGATTGTGAAGCTCAAACAGTATGCCCAATCAAAGAACCCTACTCACTTCAAGATTGTCATTGAAAAGGCTACTACCGAAGGCGGAAAGGACACAATTGTGAAGAAGAAGTACGACCTTGAGGCAGAGACCATAACTCAATGCGAGGAGATTGTCGAGAAGATCAGATGGACCTTGCAAGTCTACAACAATATGATAGAGAAGTGATTCAACTGAAGAGACAAGGATGTCACCGAGAGGGTCAAGAGAACGCAAAAGTCATTAATTTATTTCAGTCAATCGTTCAATGAAGCAACCAGCATTGTAGTTGTAGCTAGGAGTCGGACCAATGAGTGAAGCTTAAGTGGCACAAACTTACAATCTTTGCTTCCCCTGCGCCTTCCTACTTCTTAGTATCAAGAAATAGTTCTAAAAAATAAGATATGGACAGATCAATTGAGTTTACTCGCTTTACAGCAGGACCAATTTGGCTGCAAAAACGCACTGCACACTATGCCCATGGCATCGGGTTTGATGCATATGCTCATACAACGTCTTCAGACTAGTCCTCTGTGATTTCCGTTTCAGAACATATATGGGCTATTCTGAGAACTGGAAACGGTTGAGTGCAAAGCAGAATGTTTCCAAGTCACCAAAAGGAAAAAGCTTGCTGAAGATTAGGTCCAATGTACCAGATCAGGACAAGATCATCACTCCAGCACCTAAGAAGGCTCTTGTTACTCAAAAAACCCCGCTCGAACTCTATCTCTGGGGCAAAGACAAAACTCAGGGAAAAGATGCAGTAGGAAAGTTTGTGGCCATGGATTGCGAGTTCGTAGGCGTCGGAGACGACGACAAATCTGCTCTTGCACGAGTCTCCATAGTGAACTTCTACGGAGTGCTTCTTTTGGACACTTTTGTCAAGCCACAAGCCAAAGTGACCAATTGGCGAACTTGGGTGTCTGGTGTGGCACCACACCATATGAAAGAGGCTATTTCTTTCGTTGAAGCTCAGGAGAAGGTCAAAAGCATCATCACAGGCAAGACCCTTGTGGGGCATGCCTTGGGAGGAGATCTCAAGTGTCTAGAGCTAAAGCACCCTCGCAAGAAAATCAGAGATACCTCGAAGTACTCTGGGTTTCGTGTGGAGACGAAGGGACATGCTCCCAGCTTGAAGAAGTTGACTTTGCAGCATTTCAATCTTGAAATCCAGAAGGGCCAGCACTCGTCAGTGGAAGATGCTCGAGCCACCATGGCCCTTTTTCGGAAATTCAAATCTCAAATTGACTCCGAGGCAACCTTGAAGTTCAAGTAAGCTCAAAGGAGGCAGAAGTCATGGTGATTTTCATACTGGCGGGTAAACACTCACAGACGGTTCAAGAACGGGCCGGTTCTCAAGGCAAAAGTGCCTGAATGACTTAGGTGCTGAAAACTTCTCTTCCAGAACATGGCACGGCCAAAAGATGTCTGATTTCTGACACACCATACAAGAAGTTACATGGATATCTCTACACGAGATGGGGCTATTCATTTCGTGAAGCGTGTTTCATATATAATGCATTATATTCAATGATATCGTGAGTCTGTAAACGCTTTTACGACTTCTCTAAGCGTTCACCTTCCACCACGCTGCTTATACTACGATGCATAAGCTGCTGCACCAATTTCATCCCCTCCATATCACAGAAGTTGTCGCTAACCTGTGTCTTAAAATCCTTCACTTGTCTGACCCTCTGGAACAGGAACTCTTCTATAATCGAATCTAGTCTCTCCTCAGACTTAGCTTCAGAGTACTCCTCGTTCCGAATCACTTCAACCATGATATTCGATATCGAAGTGATGAGGTCAATTGCAGTGCTCGAAATCATGCTGCTCTCGAGCCCTTTCTTGACAAGATGGAAAATGATCAACGCAAAGTCTCTCAGTGTGGCGAAAATGTGATCATACAATCTGATGAACTTCAATTTGAAAGCCGAGTCGCAGTCGTTGCCAAAGATGTAAGCAGCCATGATCAAAACTATTTGAGTTTCTTTGCTCATGGTCTGTAACATGTCAATGACAGCCTTTGGAAGAGAGCGTTTGGATACACACATAAATTCAGGGTCTTCGGGGAAATTCTCCTTCAAAAACTCATTATATGCGTGCTCGCTCGTGGCCAAAAACATCATCATGAGATACTCATGCTTGTAAGCTTTGTCAACGTAGCCATTCGAAGACAGCAATTTGTGCTTGACCAAATTCTTCAAACAATGCACGGAAGTATGTCTGAATTGCGAGGTTGTAAGCCCAAGACACACAAAGATCATCAAGTGAAGCTGGAAATTCTTCTCGTTCATCGTTTGGTTTTTGTCTTCCTCGTATTGGGTGATAAGGGGCTCAAGCATGTTTCTTGTTTCCAAGATTGCATCGAAGTAGTCAGCCTTTCTTTCGATTTTTGTGAGCATGCTGGTGGCACATGTTGTAGCGGTCTGATATAACGGAGGGAAGCTGTGCAAACTATGGTACACAATGGTCCACATAAGTGTTGGCAAGTACTGCGAGTCAGGAGCCAAGCCTTCTTCAAGCCTAGAAAAGCAAATACCACAATGAACATAATTGCTTGGTTCGGTGTATTTGCTGTCCACAAGCATCTTCATCATCCTACCTCCAGCCGTATCGCTTATACCCACCCTGGCGAGTGTACCCACCAAAGTAATGGCTCGGTGTTGAAACAAGGATCCCGTGCTAAATGCGATCTCCATAGCTAGAGAAGACCAACGTGAAAGCCAGCGAATTCTATCAGCGGAAGATCCGACCAGCACCAAGAAAGCCTTGAGCTGATCACACAAAAGGTCAAAAGCCGTCGCTCTGTTGAAAAGATAGCTGGCGTCAGAACCTTTTCCTCTGTCTCCTGAGCTGAAGCCGAAAAGCATTCTTGCACGTTGACTTGTGAAATACTCGATAGAGCTTTCGATCAAAGCGCGCTGTTGCTCTGTGAGATCCGGCTTATGTATGAATGAGTGAACTGTGTTGATCGTGAGTTTCTGCAAATCTGGACCAAATTCAAGCTTTGGACTATCGATAAACAACGAGCAAAAGAAGAAGACATGCAGCAAATAAAGGGACCCAAAGACATATGAGTTGAAGAACATTGCCGCACATATCTTGATAAGAACTGTGATCTCAAGAAGCTTACTTTGTGAAGCAATGTCCGAATCGTCGCTTCTCGTCTTATGAATACATGCAACGAGCCTCGACATGAGCTCTCCACATAGCTCGACACTAGGACACAAAACTGAGATGATCTGCTCCCATTCCGACTCATCGGACTTGTTATCAATGGCAAATGAAATCACCTCATCCAAGAGTACCGAGGTCAAGCGGAGATCGGCAAAAAGCTTTTTCCATACATGCGTATTGAGAAATGGTAGCATGTTCATAGTCTGTGCTGTGATGCGGCAAAGCTGACGGGCAATGTCAGCAACCCTTTCAGAGCCATTGTCCAACTTGAGGAAAACTTCGCTGCCAACATTCTCGATCCAGGGGGAAATGTACATGATTGCACTCACTTGGTGTTCCTCAGGTAATTTCTCGAAGTTGTTGAAGAACGCCTTGATAAATCTGTATGTGTGTTCTGGTCTGTTCTTTGCAAGATGAGTAGATACACTAACCACGAAATCAGTCGAGTCAGTGGGGTAAGCAATGTTAGCAGCATGAGAAGGAGATACACCAAAATCAACGTCGTAATAGGCGGACATAGACGCAAAAAGATAGGAAGCAGACGCCCTCACCTCTGCGTCTCTCTCAAGCAATGCATGGAAAGTGATGTTGTAAAGCTTTCCAAACCAGTGCAGCTCTCTCAAGTCCTCTTCGTCCTTTTTAGGCCCGCCTGTTTCATTCGTCAGTCTCAACATGGCAAAGTATAAGAATCGCAAGATAGCCAGCCTTTGTGGGGAGGTTATGATGACCTCATAGTTGTACTTATTAAGAGTCAATGTGAACTCGTTAGGATCATCGAAAGTGTGCGATATCTCACAGCGTGTTATATCCAAGAGTTGGTGAACCTCAACAGGAGCAAGCGTATCGGTTTGAGCATACTGAGGCTTGAAATCAATCTTTTTGAAACAGAGCTGCATCCATCTTCTTCCGAGTTTAAGCGTAACAGGAACAAATTGTTGCGACTCGCTTTCATAAACACGACAGTCATGGTAGACCACTCTAGTATCTTTATCTATCGAAAGCGTTGATTCACTGAGACACAAACCGCTGGTAATGTCGGGACCATCCAGCTGAGAGTAGAAGTATACCTTCGTCGATCCATGTGATGTTGCTCTGAGAGCCACCATATCTTCGATGATACTGATATGTCTATACCGGGGTAAATTGTAGTAATACACCCTGGCACAATTTCTGAAGAATGGTGTTGGTGCATAATTGCCCATCAAGCTCACGTAGTTCTTGCCAATAATACCCATGTAAAAGAACTGAGTGAAATCGTTCACCATGTAAAACTTGTTGTCCCACATTTGGCTCGCAGTCTCGAGAATGAGATAGACGAATGTGCTGATGTCGTAGCCGATGTCTTTGATGTGACGGAAATTCACTATGAGGGCAGGAGTACCATCAGGAAAAACAGCACCATGTATAATTTTAGTGTCAACGGCAAGCTCCATGTTCTTAACTGACATCTTCGCCATAAACTCGGCATATTGAGAATTACCCAAGTTCGCCGAGGTGTCAGCCACTTTATATGATGATGATCCTTGAAGTGATATAGATGCACGAGGACGTCCAAGCTCTTTCATGATCTGATCTAGTTTCCTCCACAAAATGACCCTTTCATGTAAATTGCCGGCATTGACAAGCGGATCACCAAGAATCAACTGATGTTTGATGTAGACGAAGTAGGTGTAGAAGAACTTGTGGATGTAACGCAAACCAGTGAATGGTTTAACGGTCAAGCTGTGGAATGCATACCCTTTAATTGGCACTGTAGACATCTCCTCAAGGAAAGTGAAGATCTTTTTGTTCAACTCACCTAATTTCTCGGACCTCTCCAAAAGCCCCTCCCATTTGAGAGAGGGAAGAGTTCCATTCGCCATGTACTGAATGACTTTCACAAGCTGAATGAGGGATCGCTTAACCTTCATATTTTTTGTAGTGAGGTCGAAGAAAGACTCTGGGCTGACAATTGCAGGGCAAAAGAACCGAAGGAATACGAAGGATCCTACTGCAATGAGCGCAGCATCTGGAAACTTCGTCTTCACTGCACGGTAAATCTCTGAGCAAATGAAGTGGAATGACTCTGGAAACCATCTTGATGAGTTCACAATTCGATCAACGATCTTGGACAAATATTGCACGAAAAGATCAACATTGGCAGCTTCGTGGCTCTTCTCAACTTCGAGTTCAATGGAGTTCACCATGATCTCTTCAATTACTGGTTTGAGAACAACTGTTAGGTAAGGAAGGCCATCTTCTTTTGCAAAAATAGACATCAATCTCGTCAAAGTACTATTTCTCCTGAAAATATCGGTTGACCTGGCGACACTGCTGATCTCGTCAGTGAGCAAAGTGATGAACAACTTATCCAACTTCTTCGTGTAGCCGAACAAACCATGTAGCGAGGTGGCAAGAAGATTGTGCTCTGCTGGAGAAGCAACTTCAGCTGCTGCACCATAGACCTCATAGATGTCTGCCATTTGATATACAATTTTGTCAGGAAATTCCTCCTTTGAGCTCTTGAGCTTCTTTGCCGATAGCATATCGCCGAAGATATTGAGGAAGATCGAACGGATCTTCTTATTTTGGTGGTATCCCAAAGGCAAGACAAAATGCATTCCATGCTCGGTATCAGATTGAAGAATATTTGATATCGACTTCAAGACATTATCTGTGATACCCTGGATTT
Source organism: Candidozyma ruelliae (assembly GCA_030582895.1). Classification (NCBI taxonomy): domain Eukaryota; kingdom Fungi; phylum Ascomycota; class Pichiomycetes; order Serinales; family Metschnikowiaceae; genus Candidozyma; species Candidozyma ruelliae. The sequence goes on from JAJMHE010000014.1 coordinate 41,071, forward strand.
TGTATTTGGATCTCATCATAGTCGGAGAAGGATTTGGTGAGGTATACTTTTGCAAGATCTTGAAGAAGAGGGAGAAGTGGTTCGAGAAAAGTAGATTTTTGCTCTTCTTGAGATTCTTCTCACTGACACCTTCCGGGATCTCAAAGATCGAATCTTGTAACTGCAACTCTAAGCATTTGGAACATTCACTCGCAAGCTCAATATAGAGAAATTCAAGCTCTGAGATAGATGTTTGTCCACTCTGACACGATGCTGTGCTTGGCGTTGAAATGATAGAATCTTCCATGGTTACCTCCTCATGTCCACCATCATAGAAAACTGCTTGTTCAAGCCACTCAAACGAGATTTTGGCATACTGACTTCGCAATTTGTAGGCTCCCGCTATACCCGTTCTATTTCTGTCACATTCGATCGCAGTACAAAGCTTGCAAAATCGCAATTTGAGCTTGAGAAGGTGAACAGGATCCTTCACCATACCGATGAATTTGTGAAGGAACTCACAGACGCCAGGTAATAAAGAGACCAAAACGAACGATCCATCGTTCTTGATTGCAATCATAGCAGTAATGATAGTCATCATTTGCTCCATGAATAGAACGCCCTCACTTGTGATGTCTCCTTGGTCTGCGAAATAGATGGCGGCGTTCATGAGCTTGGTACACACCAAATGGAAGACAGCGGGATGCGATTCATTTGACAAAGCATCCTTGATGACGACTCTGACAACCAATTCACTCGATTTCAACAAGCCGATGGCTCGGTCAAAGAAAGTCGAAATCAAGGTGAGCGCTCTTTCCTTTTCCTTAAGATTGTCCGCCAGAAACCCCTTGTCTAGAAAGCATCCAGATGTCGAGACAAGAAATCCGGTGTAATGTCTGAAGACCAAACTAGCATCAGTCACAGTTGATGATTTGTCCACAATATCTAGCCACCTTTGGTATATCAAAAGCCAAACGTGGTAAAGAGAACTCGTGGGTGGTGCTTCCATAAGGATGTTCCGGAACTTCTTGTGTAGAGACACGAAACCCGTGAACACTGAATCATCATCCAAGATTCTCTTGAAAACTTGTCCCAAGTTATCGTCAAAACAGTTGAAGGGATGAGTCCCGTCCTCAATCTCAAGGATATGCCAGCGCATTGTGAGCTTTGCCATTCCGAAAAATTGCACGTCATGGGTACACAAAGCCAACAAGAGAATCGTTTCAACTGCTTCGCAAACGCTATGACAGACGGCGTGGGAGCTTTCGTTTTGCAAAAGCTTGTTGGCTGCAACATTCTTGTATGAAATGTCTCTCTCTTGTAAAAACTTATTGAGGAATATGAAGCAAAGTTTGAAACTGGGATCCGTCAAAGAGAACACCGTCGAGGCTTCTGTTATAGCTTTGATGACAAGGTTGGAAAAGAGGAAACTCAGACATTCTTTGATCTCAGTATCCCTTAGCGTGTCGTCTTTGCTCCGAATCATAGTCATCGCTAGCGTGCAAGCCGACTCAAACAAGTCAGAATTACCATTAACGGACTTAAAGTGGATGGCCTGCTTGATAGGAAGCGCCATTTCATGAGCCATGGCTGTCAACTCCTTGAGGACAATGGTTTCATCCTCTTCGGCCTCACTCACCTTTCCTGAAAGATACCCCATGTATGACTCCGGACTGGCAGCAAAGATCTCAAAGAGCTGGGTCATAATTCGCTCGTACTGACTTATGTATTCTGCATTGTAGGTGGTAGCGTAGCTCTGCGGAAGCGAGCGATTCGAAGCGGTGTCGATTGCATCTGAGTTGATCGAAGCGCTCTTGTCCTGGACGGAAGATAGACCGTAATCAAGATTGCTTTTCTTAAGAGAGGATAGAAGAGGGTTCGTAGTTGCCGCACTTCTTTCCAACTCTGGTACTCTGTCAGATGGAACCGAAAGCTGGGAGGACGACGAGCTTGAGTTCGTTCGTGATGAATCGTACAGCAGAAGCTTTTTGTAAGTAGAGAACAAGAGGCACCTCATTGGTTCTCGTAGGCGTTCCATGACTCTGCGTAAAACACTTTTGTAGGTTTGAACGTGAGCTAAGCCTTTAATCACGTTCATGCAAATTTCAATCTCTGGACAAACACATGGCTCCTTGGTGTTGTCTTCGGTGTGAGGTAGCGAAGCATTGAAGTAGTCCACAAGTATGGGCACATATTTGTCTGGATTTATCGCAACAGCAGCAACGTATAGGTCTATCGAAAGCTGGCGGTACTGCGCTTTTGTGGCATCGTGAATGCAGTTTTGCTTCATCTTCTTCAAGTTCTCGAAGGTTTCGTCGATGTATTTGACGCTGAATTCACGAACATCGCCTTTCAAGTTTGGAATTCGAGCTCCCAAGGAGAAGATATTGATCAAGCTCTCGAAACACTCCAAGTTTGCACCGGCGCTTGCATCTTTGAGTATGGAGGATAAAAACTTCAAGCGCTTATTGAATGCCTGCTTAAGCTTATTTGGTTTCTGGAGTAGCTCGTCGAAGTCCGAAGGGCAGAGGATCACAAACCACGAATGCAAGGAGGGCGCTATGCCTACCATTTCCTGGTCTTCAAATGCAGTGGAGACGTAGTCAAACAACGTTTTGAAATGCTGTTCACTCGGCTGTCCTGGGATTACCTGTTCAGCGTAGAAGTTGGGCCGATGGAGACACTGGTACTTGATGTTGTGGGAGTCGAAGTATAGACAAACCTGCTTCCAGCTATTGGAGCGGATGTAGGGCATCATGCTGTAGACCTGCCTAGCATATTGCTCCGCAACCTCTTTAGTGTAGTAGAGGAATTTAAGCAGACATGAGTATTTGTTCAAAGCAGCGTTTGGGATGTATTCGCCTCTTTCCGCCCACGCAAAGAGCTTCCTGTTGAGGAAGGTGTAGTAGTCATTTGGATTAGCCGCTGCCAAGTATCGGAGGGCTATCAGGATATGCTCATCGACTTCCTTCATGTATGTTCGTATTTCCTCCTGGCTCAAGGATGTATCGTTGACTAGCGTATACTCTATGGGCTTGAGCTTATCTACCCGGCTTCTTCGTATGTTTGTGAGAGCCTCTCGATTGACCTCTTCGGACAAAAGACAGAAGAGCACCTCTAAGGTGTGGTGAACATCTATGTTTGGAAGCTCAGGCGGCTGGAACGAGTATATCATGTAGTTTTCGCTGTGGTAGCCTAGGTCGAAATTGAAATTGACCCCCTCATTGGCCGAAATGTTCGACTTTTTCCCGATGGAGGCGTTCTTATCCCATGCGAATCGGATGATGGTCGAAAAGAGCTTCATCACCACCACCGTCGAGGTCAATGTCTTTTCATCTCGCTCACGTAGCTTTCTGGTGGCTGGATCTATGTTGAGTTTCTCCAATATCGCTGTGAAATGCTCGATGATGTCGGGCATGAAGTCCTGATGCCCATTTTCCTTTGAGGGTTTGGAGTTGGCCAAAAACAAGTTCGTAGTCAAGATAAACTGTGCATTGAGCTCCACCTCAGCGAGATTGTAGCCTGAGCGGTTGGGGAGAATGTTCTCCAACCGGGAGCTCAAAGAGCGGATCAAGTGGCTCTTCAAGTCGCTGGTGGCCATGCTACTTAGACCCTGGTATCAAGTCGTGCAATTTGGTGGGAGCAATCTGGCTGGTAAGGGAGAAGCGTAGAAGCTTTTGCGGATCTTGAGATGTGAGAGTTCCGAATCCGGTATTAGAAGATTATAGGCCCGGTAATGCGCTGTTTATTGGCTTTGGAATGTGAAGTGTGGAGACAAGGGTATGGAGATTTGCACTTGATATGGTATGTGGAGGGGCACGACTCGGAACAAGAGGACAAAGAACCCGAGTTCGGGACTAGACAAAAAACAATTGAATGTGCCTGGGATTTTTGTGTAAGTTCAAGAATTGATTTTTTTTTTCTTGAAATTTTATCAATATTGGCCCTCTTGGGTGTTGACGTGGGCAGGGCTACTACCTGATTAGTGAGACACTGTACGGCGGAGATGTGTGAGCAGCCAAAAGAGAGTAGTAGTGGAGAGACACACTGGAGAGGATTTTGAGTGATTTTGACTATTTGAATTTGGAGAATTGAGCTGATTTCGCAAAGTATTCGGGAAGATTTGAGTAGCTTGTGGTGATTGTACAGCAAGTTGCCCTTTAAGGTAAGTGACATGATGGTGCTGGAGAAAAGAGAAAATGAGATTGAGAAGGCATTTAAGTGCAATTCACTGATTTGAACGTATATCGATAAAATAATTCAGACTATTATTACCTCTTTTGACTCGAAGTGGGCTTCGAGGTTCTGATTGACTCTTGTGCAACGGAAGCTGAATCAAGTCGTGTAGCCGTAAGTACAAACAGGCCTTAATCTACACGTTAACAGTGATGAATCAAACATAAAATGGGACCATTTTGAGCAGCTGTACTACCTCCGGAAAATTACTCTTTCGGGGAATCTTCTTTACCAGATTCCCCGGACCACGGTTCGCCGGCTTAGAGGCTTTTAGAGTTCTCAAATGTAATGGAAGTTCAAGATTTGCTTGAACGCACCAATTAGCCTTCTTACTACTGCTACCTTCTCCGTGAGGAGGTACAACCGCCTTTTGCGATAGCATTCTCTTCCTGCGTTATCTTTATCTCCGGTACCAGACTACCAGGCTTGACGGAAATGATGAAGCAGCTTGAGAATTTTTTTTTTTTTTAACCTGCTCTATCTCATTGAGTGCCGCAATTTCCGATCTTCATTTGGCACCACTCTTTGTTTATTCTGATTATCGGCCGCTAGAATATATCAGGGTGTCGAATGGCTGCGAAAACACAATTCCGCATACGAAGCACCAGGATCACAGAATTTAAAAAAATCCGAAACATCAGCTCGGTTGTTTCGCCATAAGTTCAATAACAAATACAGCTCAAATATCAAATTCCTTCGGATTGTCCGGTTTGGTCCGGCACCAGGCAAGAGAACCGAGGCACGGGTTAGGTCCACCATCTGCACCCAACACAGTAAAACTTACCAAAAAGTAACACCCCTTTAATTCGAAAACCCCTTTTCTCATACATCCTCAATACATATCTCCAAATCTACAATACCAGTGTAACACTGTTCGGGCTCCAGTGGGAGTCCTGCACACGCCCGAACCAATGAAAAATGTGGACGCGATTCCAACTCAATATAACCAACTATCTATTTATTCCACAATGGGTGCCGCCTACCAGATCTTCGGAAAATCCGTCCAGCCCCACGTTTTGTCGCTTGCCACTTTGGGCGCCGTGGCCTTCGTTGCCATTCCCAAGCCTTGGGGTCCCGCCAAGCCAACCACCCCAGCCATCAACGCTTCTTCCAAAGAGGAGGAGAAGTTCGTCCAGGACTTTTTGGCCAAGCACCTCGAGAAGCCTGCTGAGAAGCACTAGAGCATGTAAATTAGAATAAAAGACTGTCGAAGAAAACTGTAGATTGTGGGATATCGTTGGAGGAAGTTGGGGAAGAGGTCCAGCTCTGGCTCCACCAGAGCTCGCTGAAAACCGCTGAAACTTGGCTTCCCACCAACTTCCTCCCCTCCCAACACCCTGGCCAAATCTCACCCGCCAATTCCCCCGTTTAGTCCTTTTTGACGGAGGGCTTGACGACCTGAGGTAAGCTGGTGTACGGGTCTTTACCTGGCTTCACCTACTACCAGTGCTGAAAATCTACCCATCGCATCTCATCGCCTTATCGATTTCCAACACACTTCCCCGCCAATGTCTGCTATATACAAGGCTCTTCAGCAAAAGCTGACCAAAGACACTTCCGAACATGCCAAACACATAAATCGCCAGAGAGTGCTTGTAATTTCCTCCAGAGGCGTCACCTACAGACATCGCCATTTGATCCAGGATTTGACCTTCTTGATGCCCCACGCCAGAAAAGAGCCCAAGTTCGACTCCAAGAAAAACCTCTACCAGCTTAATGAGGTTGCTGAGCTCTACAACTGCAATAACATCTTTTTCTTCGAGGCCAGGAAGCACCAGGACCTCTATCTCTGGATCTCCAAACCACCCAATGGCCCCACGATGAAGTTCTACGTCCAGAACATGCACACATTGGACGAGTTGAACTTCACGGGGAACTGTCTCAAGGGCTCCAGGCCGATCTTGAGCTTCGACAAGTCGTTCCAGTCGACGCCCCACTACGAGTTGATCAAGGAGATGTTCATCCACACATTTGGCGTTCCTCCCAATGCCAGAAAGTCCAAGCCCTTTATTGACCATGTGATGACGTTTTCCATTGTGGACAACAAGATCTGGGTGAGAAACTATCAAATCAGTGAAACGGAAGAGCTCAAGGAGAGCGATGTGGCCAGAGGTGAGGTTGACGCCGACTCGCTCTCGCTTGTGGAGATCGGTCCTCGTTTCGTCATGACTCTCATTACAATTTTGGAGGGCTCTTTTGGCGGTCCCAAGATCTACGAGAACAAGCAGTACGTTTCTCCAAACGCTGTGAGAGCTCAATTGAAGCAGCAGGCCGCTGAGCAGGCTAGATCCAGAGCCACCGCCGCTTTGGACAGGAAGATTAAGAGAAGAGAGATGGCTTTGAAGGCCGACCCATTGTCCAACGAGTCGTTGTTCAAGTAAGGAGTGGTGCCTCAATGGCGTGAGAGCGACAAGGTTTGAGGTCGCCTCGAGCTAATAGTGTAACTTGATTTGGGACAAGTAGCTGCCAAATCATGGAGGGAGAAAGGAGACACGGAGTTCATCAACGATGAGTCGTGATATGTCCTGCTCAAAGCTCCGAATAGTTCATAACTTCATAGATAAATGCAGACATCATTTGTGGGAGAATGTCACTCGCTGATAGTAATCGTACCTTATCGAAAGATGTGCTTAGCTCTTTAAAGTAAAGCAATTTTGGAGCTCTTTGTGATATGAACTGTTGCAAGCTCACAAGCGAAGTTGTTTGAAGGAGTAAGGCTTGTGTCACCTTATGGCTTTAGTCTGAACCTAGTTTGGGGGCTTTTGCAGATGCAACTTCGAGTAGAGTTAGACTCAAGAATGATCCTTATCGATAGATTCTAGACATCCTGTGAGGGTTTTGTGATCCCTTTACAGTTTCGTTAGCGACATGGGAGCTGCAGTTGAGTCTATCTACTTTTTGTCACAATCTTAAGATTTACTGACACTTGCAAGAAGATTCTGGACAAGTTTGATCAAGAACTGTAGAAGGAACCGTCAACTTTTGCTTTATGATGCATAGCGAACCTCATGCATCTGAGCCCAATTGACAAGTACGAAAAGCAATCGGCATATCAACTTTAATCTACGTCAGCCATGATAAATACGCCTTTAATGAGAGCGACGGATCTCCCTCTGCTATTTTTCGAGTTGATTGAGCGCAACAGTATTTGTCGTCAATTTCTTCGCTCATTGTCCACTTTGCCATTGATGGTCGTAGTCTACTGTGCTTATTTTGATTTATTTCGGATGTCAAAAGATAAGATCGAAAGATTACAGCCAGAATATCTAAACTCCTCTCAAGACCACTGCCTGTTCCTGGCGGTTAAATTCAAGCACGGCTACATATGAGCCCGATCCGTGGCACATACTTCACCGGACGCCAAACCTCCATTCTTGACTGACAATTTCAACGTCTTTACCCAAAACACGCTTTGCAAATTGCTTTTCCAAACGACCTGCTTCAGCCACACTGTTAAACTATATCACGCGATGCAGCCGATAAGAAGTCTATTATGCTCTCTATATTACTTTCATTTTCATTAGTATGCCCGCAATTTAGACACTTAGCACTTCAAAACACCGAAAGTGCTATAAATAAATGGTGTTATCGTGATATCATCCGCGTGTGAGGCTGTGGAGCCGTCTGCCATTCTCGAGTGAAACACACCGAAGGAGAAAGCCAAAAATACGAAAAATACAAAATGCTTCTTTCGGAGAGAAATACAAAAATCACCTCCTGCCCAGCGACTTCCACTTTAAGCTATCTCGTGTAGACACTTTTTGCAGTCATGGCTGCAAATTCCTGTGGCCCAGTGTATAGTGAAGCAGGAAAAGCCAAATATGAGCCCCTAAGAGAGGAAAATAAATAAAAAAAAAATCTCAACTCAAATTCTCTAGCTTTTAATAGTTATTCTTTCCTTTTCCATCTTCGTCCCTTCAAAAGTTGTACCCCTGACGCACGGAGCTGTCTAGCACCACATGCAGCTCAGGGCCCAAGCCATCATTAGCCGACACGAGTATAAAAGGCAGCGAGCCCCAAAACCAAAAACAGCAACTTCCTCTTTTCCTTATCCTCTTCATTCTGCTATTTTTTTTATTTTTTTTCTTCTTCCCTGCCCCACACGGTCCATGCACCGCTTCCTACTCACACTCCTACACACACAGCGTGCCTCACATCGTGTCTCAAAACGTGCTTAGTGTGAGCTTTTCCCACTCGTTGTGACTTCCAGCATTCAAAACCCAATATGCTGTTCAGAGATCAGTTCATGCAAAACGCCTGGGACAACGACAGCCGTATTCTGGTTGCTCCCCCGGCGAAACATCACCACAAGCCCGACTTTGCCTATAAAGCCCACCCACAGCCTCATCGGCATCAACACGCCCCGTCAGGCACCCACGCGTCGTCGAAAAAGCACTTGCACTCGAAAAACCCGTACTTTGCGTACAAAAACACTCCACAAACGCCGTTGCCAGGACCTTTTGCCCACAGATACCAGGAAACACCTGCTAACGGTCTAGGCATGAATCAGCAGAAAGTGAACTCCTACACGGCGCTTAAGGGGCCCAATGCACACGAGGAGCATCACGAGATGACCAGGATGCCCAGCTCACAGCTTCTGCTTCTGCGGCCGTCGAAAAACCCGTTTGAGGGAGACGAGCTCAAGGATCCGTTCAGGACTCACTCCGGCAACACGAACAACCTCTACGAGTACCTGGCGAGCCACGACGAAAATGACATATTTCTGGCGGACGAGCTAGAGAAAAGAATACGGAAAAACGAGAGGGCCCGACGCAAACTCGAAAAACGCTTGCCCCGCTTCCACTACACGAAACTCCCCTACTTCACCATCTTGGTGACGCTCATCCAGGTGATTGTATTTATTGTCGAGTTGGCCAAGATGGCCAGCCTCACGGGCTCGGCGTTCCAGACGTCTCCGTACTTCAACCCCATGTTGGGACCCTCTACCTACTTGTTAATCAATATGGGCGCCAGATACGTCCCTTGCATGCACAAGATCCTGGGAATCACCACAGACACAAGCATTCAATTTCCATGTCCGAATTCGACCTCTACAGACACAGATGTGTGCAATTTGGCTGAGCTCTGTGGCTTGAGCGGCATTCCCCTGGACTCAAGCGGCTTCCACCCAGATCAGTGGTACCGAGTGATCACGCCGATTTTCCTCCATGCGGGCTTTCTCCACATAGGGTTCAACTTGCTTCTCCAAGTGTCCATGGGCGCCTCCATCGAGCGTGCAATTGGCGTGCTCAAATATGCCATAATCTACTTGGCCTCAGGCATATCGGGGTTTCTTTTGGGAGCTAATTTCTCTCCCTACGGCTACGCCTCCACAGGAGCCTCTGGCGCTCTCTTTGGCATCATCGCTACCAACTTCCTTCTATTTATATACTGTGGCCGCAAGAACACCAACCTCTACGGAACCAAGCATTACAAGCTCTTCATTTTCATCATGGTCCTCGAGGTCATTGTGGCCTTTGTTTTGGGGCTTCTTCCGGGCATGGACAACTTCAGTCACATTGGCGGTTTCTGCATGGGCCTTCTTCTACTGATTTTGCTCCTTCCCGATCCGTCCTTCGTTTACATCGACGGCATCTACACATACTACGCTGACACCACCACCTGGCAGCTCATGCTCAACAGCTGGAACCCAATGGACAAGTATGGCGACAAGATCAAGTGGAAGGTTCTTGCCTGGGGCGGCCTCCGCGTTGTCTGTTTGATTTTGGCCGTGCTCTACTTTGCCCTTTTGTTCAAGAACCTCTACTCCAAAGCGCTGACGTCGTCTACGCTGACGTGCAAATGGTGCAAATACATCAACTGTCTCCCAGTCAATGGTTGGTGTGAACAGGGCGAACTCAGTGTCGAGACCCTGACGGCCTCAGACTCGGACACCGCCAGTTCCACATCCACACCTGCCTCCAGCACAACTGCCTACTCTCTAATGACCATCACGTCTCAAGGCTCAACTGTCACCACTGAAGTGTCGACAACCAACAAAAGAGACATGATTTACGCATTGCCCACGGATGACGTCTACAAGCAGGTCCACATGGACCAGTTCAAGACCTTCGAAGCCAGCACCTTTGGCTCTGACTTTGGCCAAGCACCCTCGTTCACACACCCCGGCAAATTGGCGGAATTCACCTTGGTGGCCGTCATGGCTGCATTCACGGTGCAATTTTTCATTCGCCGGTGGCACAAAAACTAACGCTTACGACCTTATGACCCATATACACGTTTAGAATTTACTTTTTCGTAGAATTGGACTCCTGTTAAATGCCACAGACTGCAAATGCAATGAGACACACGAGTAATTTACCTCCAAATGATTTCTCTTCTGAATTTTTATTTGGGGCTGAAAAGAACAAGGAAAAAAGGATTCATTTCTATCAGAAGAAAAAACCTATAAAGACCTCCACAGTAGCTATATTTCATCGTTGGGAGTGATTGTATGGTAGTGCATAGACGCCTACTCAAAGGTGGAGGCTGGAAATTTTCTCACTCATCTGGCTACTGTCAAACCATATAGACATGTTACGTACGGCATCGCAGGCCAGAATAAGGCTATTTTCCGTGTCGGCCAGAAGAAGCTTGTTCGGATTTAACCGTGAATTCAAGCCCGAGATCATAGAAAAGCAGGACGAGATCAAATTCGACTCTCCAACCAAAATCAAGATATTGGACGAGAAGAACTCCGCCAACTACAAGCCTTTCGACGCTGAGCGCGACATGCCCGGCTTCAAGATCAACCAATGGAAACAGAAAGTTGTCAAGAGCGAAGACATAGAATCTACATACAATGAGGAGGACGTCTCGAGCATCATGAGCGAAGCATACCTAGAACTTCAAGGACTGAAACCCAGCGACTTTGAAAACACAAGCTTGCACGATCTCCAGTTCAGATTCCAGTACTGCAAGTTGTTGCAGCAAAAACTCGGATTCGACATCTCCGACTACACAATTAGCCGCTCCCACACGTTACAAGACTTATTCGGAGAACTAAAGAGAGTTATCACGCACAGATGGTCGAGCGAAAGAAACCCCAACGCCATTGTTTTGCGTCCTGAGGACTTTGCTGAAGCACCTAACGTCTACTTGAACCAGGAGCTTCTGGAGGCAGACCAGCAGAAGAAGTTTGAGGAGATTTTGGCAGAGGCACAGAAGGGAACGCCTGGCGCCAGCAACTAAGGGACGCGGATCTTGTAAATAAATAGCATTGAATTGAATTCATAATGAACGGGCTCATTTCCGGGTGACGTAGAACACGGCCGCAATGGCAGTGGCCGCAGCGATTGCGCTGGGAATAAGAGCCTGGTTGGGTATACCTGGGATCAAGTCGCCAGTTTGCACAGACTTCAAGGGCTTCACCTTGCCCACTGGGGCCTCGTCGTGCGGGTGGTGGAGGTAGATGTCGGCTTTTTGTATTTTTAGCTTTTCGTGGACTTCGACACAGTCCTTCAAGTCGTGGTCCGACGTGATGGAAACAATGTCGCCTTCGTCGTCGACGTAGCTGATGGCGTACGTCTCATCCTGCGTGAGCTTCAAGGCCTCCCTGTCCTTGATGTGGAGTTTCGAGTCTATCACTTCCTTCAATTCCTGGAGGGTCTGGTCAGGACGGAAGGTGACACGGTGGGAGCGGCTCAGAAGCGCTGGAGAGCGAAATTTGAACACAAAAGCGCCTCCTCTTCCAGATGCTGACGTCAATTGCCTGGAGGACTCATCCTCCACGGCCGAAATTGAATCCGACGGATTCACATCGAGGTTGAAGTACTGGAACTCAGAGGGCGTCACGTCTGGAGCGCTGGCGGCAGACTGCGAGTGCACAGACTCGGAGTCGTTGTTGTCAAGGGAAGACCAGAACTTGTTCCACGCTGGGCCCTCACCAGAAGCCTCTGCTTCCTTGTCCAGCGGGTTTTCAATTCGCTGAATCTGGTTCAACGTGGCATACGTGAGTCTCAACACGTCTACAACTCCCACGATCTCGTTCTCGTCGTCCACAACAGGCAAGTTCAAGTAGTGGCCCTCGAACATCTGTCTAAGCGCCTGCTGGATGGAGAGCTTGGAGGAGGCCACATCGGGCTGGGGCGTCATCACACGCACCACAGAGCACTTTTTGGGATCGAGGCCGGCGGCAATGACCCGCAAAACGACATCCTTGGAGGTAAAGATCCCGCTGACGGTGTCGTTGGTGTCCTTAACTAAAACAGCCGTAGTTCTGTTCTCCTTCATCAAAATGGTGGCCTCGTACACAGAAGACTTCACCGTGGTGTAGATGGTCGTGGTCAGGTGGTCCAACACGGACTCCAACGTGGGTCCATCCATCTTGGCCTTGAGGTCCTGGAAATACTCGAAAACGTGTCTGGGCTGGTCAGCCATGCCCATCTCGGAGTGCACCGAGTCCAAGGCATCATAGAGCTTCTTAGAAGAGGCGTGCAACCGCTCGAGCTTCTCCATCTGCTGTGCGTACGACTTTGTGATGTCAAGCACCCCCACAATGTGGTTTTCATCGTCCAACACCGGCAAGTGCCTGAAGCCCTTTTCCACCATAAGCGTGAGAGCGTCCGAGGCTGGGGAGCTGGCCTGTGTGCAGATCGGATCAAGCGTCATGATCTGCTCAATTGGGGTGTTGTTGGCGTTCAAGCCTGAGCCCACAATCCGGAAAGCCAAGTCTTTGGCGGTGAATATGCCTATAAGTCCGCCGACGTCGTCGACAACAAGGATGCAGTTTTCCCGCTTGGCCAGCATAAGCTGGGCAGCCTCGAAAACAGTGGCAGAGGCCTTGCACACAATTGGGTCAGAGGGCATCAAGCTCCATACTGTGCCTGGAGGGCCCTTCTTCAGACGGCTCACTCTGGAGCCCTGGCCCCGTTTTTTCGAGAGCTCGTGCTCAATTTTACGCCTGATGGCTTCGTCCTTTTTGGACTGTCTTTTCCTCGAGTCCGACGAGGCAGATTGGCGAATCGACATGGAGGTGGAGGTGGTTTCTGGAGATAGTGTTGATGTGGGAGTGTGTAGAACCCAACCGTTTTCCGGATCGGGGTGGTGTAAACAAGCGAGCCCTGGGGATAATGTACTGGGACGGATGGAGATTTTGACTTGATTTTGGTGGAGTTCGATCGGAAGTACTAGAGATTGATCAATACCCTAGAGTAGCTATGTTTTGTTTTGCTGTTAGTGTTGAGTTGGTGGGGAATTTGCAGCCAACGGTAAGCATATACTCAGCAGTGGGAGGAAGTGATTGGGTTCTTGGAATTGGGTGATTTGGACATATCAGGGCTCTGGAAGTTTGTGTTCGTTCCCTGTTTTGACTAGTGTTTTCGGTGCTTTTTGCTTTTCTTTTTCTTATATTTCAACTAGCCTTGTGCTCGACCGGAAGGATGGTTTATAAATCCTGTGAGATTTTGCAGCCATACAACGCGCAATGGGTTAAAAGCCAAATATGAAAGACAAAAATCAAAAAGCAGATTTCGTGAGTAACTAGCTCAGGCTTTACAAGAGGTATGTTCTGTATCAAACTGGGGCGAGCGACTTCCTTTGTGATTATCTTGCCGGACGAACCAGCTCTTTATGACGATTATCTCCTCAGCCATTGCTTTGATAAGTGAGACATAGTCACCGGCTTTTGCTGATGAAGCTTATGGATTTATAGTCCTCTTTTGTCCTTGTGCCCTTTAATTTCACTGTATGCTGAGCCAATCAACAAATCAAGTAACCCCTCCGACCTCCTCTGCCACGCTATTTCTTTGTATGACACCCGGGCCCAGAAAATCGACTACTTGAATCCGATTTGAGGATTGAGTCAATGGCTTTTGAACAAATCCGAATGTAATCTTGAATCTAGCTGAACACAATCGACTCATGCTAAACCCATGCGAAACAACTCTGAAGCACCACCCCAAAGTAGAGAAGGCATCACGCAGATATAGGAGCAATATCGTCAGGTACAAAAAAAAAAAGGAATCTTTATTATTGGATTATAGGAAAACTTCAACATTTTTTTTGATTTGCCGGAATTGAAGCAAAAAGCTCTCATCATATACTTGTGCCCCTCCCTCAACCTTCGCTGCCTAAACCGTTTTTGCAGCCATTGGGTCGGTGCAGGCCTTACATTTCCCAGAATATATAAACCCCGATCTCCCATGCATTTCTGTTTTTTCTATACATTTCTCTTTTCCATGATCGACCTCACCTTCTTGCAAAAAACCATTGACATCGTCAGCCTCATACCCTTCTCGTGGATCTTGCTCACCATGTTGAGAGATATTCTTATCGCCATCATCAGAGCTGGTCCAGTTCCCAAACACGTAGGATTTATCATGGATGGCAACAGGAGATTCGCCAAAAGTAAGGCTTTGCCCTTGAAGGACGGCCACAACGCCGGCGCCAAATCGCTTATATCAGTATGACCGACCCTTGACGTCAAAACGACGCGTTACTAATGCCAGGTTTTGGAGACGTGCTATAGAGCAGGCGTGTCGGAAGTCACAGTCTATGCTTTCTCGATCGAGAACTTCAATCGCCTGAAAGAGGAAGTCGACACCCTCATGGAGCTCCTTAGAGACAAGCTCACCTACTTGACGGTGTATGACGACTCTTACGCACGCGCCAATCAGGTCAAGGTCAGGATCATAGGCAACCGCTCAATGATACCTGTTGATATCCTAGAAGACTTGGAGAAGGTAGAGCACATCACCGACGTCGCCCTGTACCCACGTACCTTGAACGTGTGCTTCCCTTACACTTCCAGGGACGACATTGCACACTCTATTCAGAAGGTTTGCGAGAACAAGACGCCCAAGGACGCAATCAGCGTGAAGGAGCTTGACACGAATATGTACATGGGGGCCAGCTCGGCCCCCCTTGATTTGCTTGTGAGGACTTCAGGCCACACCCGCTTGAGCGACTTCATGTTGTGGCAGTGCACCCATAACTGCAAGATTGAGTTTGTTGACACCTTGTGGCCTGACTTCAAGTTCATCACATTGTATTGCATCTTGTTAAAGTGGTCGTACTACCAGCATAAGGATGCGAAGACCAAGGGCAAGGCCAAATCCCCCATCGACAAGATCTTCGACATCACCTCCCTCCCTCCAGCTCCACCACTTGCATCTGTCTCAGGAAAGTAGGCCCCGAAAATCTATAATTTATGCACATGAGGGCCTAATCTATCTTGATCGTCTGTACAACCTTTTTGATCTCTTTCTTGTTGCGTTCCCTGATCCTGGCATCTTCGATTCTATTAAGATAGCCCATATAAACCACAACTTCAGCTACAAGAACGAGGATTCCGGCGAAAACACAAAGCAAAACACGAATGCTGTTCTTCATTCCCGCTGAGGAGTCCGTCCAGTACCAGATGGCATACACCACGCTGCAGACGCTGACAAGAATGTTGAATATCGTGGTAACGTGGCTTCTGACCTCCTTGCTTGCCTGAGCCGGATTCCAATCTTTGTCTTCCTTCTGTTCATAAAGAGCGAATGGATCAGCTTTGGATTTGTTGATGAGTCGCTGATACTCATCCTCTTTGGCTTGAAGCCGGAGCTTCTCCATCATCTCCACGAACTCCTTGGATTTCGGGAGGTCCTCGTTCTTTGCGTTTTTGTTGGGGATGTTCATCTTCGTTGTCCGTATGAGCTCTAATAGCGAAGAGCATGGCTGTGCCTGACGGTAAAACGCTATCAACTCCTGGTGACTGATCTCATTTTGAGCTAGCAATCTTTCTTTCTTCTCCTTCTCCAATTCTGATCCCTCAATCAAGCTTCGAAGCTTGTCGGAAACCAAGAAGTTCGTCATAGTGTGAAGTGTGGAGTAGTATGGAATTTTCTGTGCGAAAGGCTTATCAATACTTTCCGTTCCACTCTGCTTCTCCCAAAACTCGTATTTTACCTCGGCAAAATGCCTGTTGCGTCGTCTACTGTGGTGGGTGCCTTGGCATGTCAAAGAGACTCATTCTTGAAAAAACTCACAACGAGGGTAGTATCGTGCAAAGAGTACGAGCCAATCCTATCTGCGAAAGATAAGCAGAACAAGAACAAGAAACAGGCAGCGGAAAGCGACGAAAAGGGCCTTTTTGCCGTTGAACTTGAGGACACCATCCTCTTTCCCGAAGGTGGAGGCCAGCCCTATGATACTGGCAGGTTTCTTCTTTCAGACGAGAACAAAGTCGAGGTCCTCAAGGTCCTCAGAAAGGAACTCACAGCGGTTCATGTCACACCACAGGAAGTTGCTCCAGGAACAACCGTTACCTTGGAAGTTGACTGGGAAAGGCGCTTGGACATAATGCAGCAGCACACGGGCCAGCATTTGGTCTCAGCTGTGTTTGACACTTACGATCTTGAGACGCTCAGTTGGTCTATGGGAGAGACCATAAACTACATTGAGTTGCCAAAAAAGGTAGATGAGGCAGTTGTGGCAGAAGCTTCAAGGAAAATAAATCAGAAAATTGCCGAGAACTTATCCATTTCAGTCGCTACACCAGATGAACATGGCCATGAGATCGACGTTTCTCATATTCCTGACGACTACGACCAGTCCAAGGGCGTGGTACGGATCGTTTCCATCGGGGACATGGACCACAATCCTTGTTGTGGCACACACTTAAAGTCTACGGGCCAGATCCAGGCTGTGGCTTTGTTGCATCAAACTAATGTAAGAGGTGGGAACTCTCGCTTGCATTTTGTTTGCGGGTCTCGAGTGGGAAGACTTCTTGAAAAGAGCTATATGGCGTTGAAGGACGTCTCTGGAAGCCAATTGTCGTGCCAGGTGGAAGAGGTTGGCGCCAAGGTTGCCGAACTTAACGTCAACTACAGAAAATCACAATCTAGAGAGAGCGCCTTGCTCAAGGAGTTGGCAAGCATCAAGGCCTCCGCAGTGTATGAAAAGCTCAAGTCTAGCAAGGTCTCATACATATACAGAGCCGACAGCTCACCGGAGTACTTGACAGCATGCCAGAAAGAGCTACTTACGCTCATTAACTCCAACAAGGAAACTGGAGTGAATTTGACCGACAAGAACACCGTTGTTTTCATCAACGGCGACTACAAGTCTGGAAACGGAGGAATGGTGAAGATCATGGGCCCTCAGGCGGAGGAGTTACTGAAGGAAATCAAGAACCTCGTGCTGAACATCAAAGGCGGCGGAAAAGGAGCCAGCTTTCAGGGCAAGGTGACCAGATACGAGAAGGGCGAGGTAGAAAACGTACTCAAGTACCTTGAGCTGCTTGAGACCAACTAGAATTCTAGAACCGATATCATTATATATACAAGATTAACGCTTGACCCAGGTAGGCGACTTTCTGGCCTTGAGCTTGCCTGGCTTCTTTCTCTCCACAATTCTGTTGTCTCTGGTCATCAAACCAGCCTTTCTCAATCTTTTCTTGAGCAAGGGGTTGAAAACAACCAATGCCTTGGCAATGCCGTACATGCAAGCCTCAGCCTGACCACTGACACCACCTCCACTGCATTTGATGAAGATGTTGTAATTCGATTCCTGGGCAACAACCTGGAATGGGTACACGAGCTTGCTCCTGTCGATGACTCTTGTGAAGTATTCGGTAATAGGCTTGCCGTTGACGATGATCAAACCCTCACCTCTTACCATGCTGATTTTGGCAACAGCGTCTTTTCTCTTACCAGTGGTGTTTGCTCTACCGAACTCGTCCAATGTCTTGATGAATTTTTGAGCTTTTTTGCTCTCGACATTGGAAGTTTGCGTGAACTCTCCAAGCGTTTCGATCACATCGTGAGGCATGAGCTCAGATTCGATGTTCTTCAACTGGTTCAACGCCAGAATAAACTCCTTGTAGTGGACCAATTTGAGTCTTGTTCCAGATTGTGCTCTTTCCTTGTACTGCTCGAAAGTGATGAAGTGGAATTCCTTGTTTTCTCCAGATTCAGCCAGACGCTTGGGAAGTCTGTGGTGTTTCTCTATAAGGCCATTCAACCTGCTCATGATTTTGTCATGGTATGGGTTTCCACCGAAGTATGTTGTCAAGGCAGGAACAATCCTTAGTCTTTCGAGCTCGGGATTGGACAAATTCACATATGGCAAGGTTCTGCTGACGGTGTGGTGTGGAGATCTGACTATCTCAGGCACAAGTGGTCTTTCTGAGACAGCAGCTGTGTCTTCTTGGGTAATTTGAAGTTTGGCAAAGTTGGTGCTAAATAGCCTCAGAAGGGGCCGACATCCTCGGACAACGCTGTGAGGCTTTAGCAACGACATTGGTGGACTTGAGTTTGAAGCGTTCTTCAAGGTGAATTGAAGTTTTTTCGGGGCGTGTGGTGCACATAAGGTTTGTAGCCGGTGGTGAAGGCGTACACACCAAAGCTCTCAATTCAAAGCAGCGAATTCGAAGCTGCCAATGATCAGCACTTAAAGAAATATTGGAGGATAAGTTGGATCAAAAGAGGGATATTTAATGGTAACAAGGAGGAGCACTAGATTCGTTGGTCCTCTTGAAACGATGAACTCAGATTTGGCTGCGAAATTATTTCAGTCTCAGCGAAGACTCAAAAACGCCTCATGGAAACAATGATCATCTCTCAGAATTATTCTGTATTCAGACTTTAGGGGTTCAATCAAGAGCTACAAACAGTTAGAACCTTGGCATTCGTAAATTACAATATATAGTACAGGTCATGCAAATAGTGTACATCAGCATCACGAATCGTGCAAAAGAGACTTGATGCTGTTCTTGCGTGGGGTGGAGGGCGACAAATCTTGCTTCTGAGGTGCCTCAGGTGGACGCACCGGTGAAGATGACGCATTTAGCAAAGAAGCAAGATTGCCAGGCTTTCGAGCAGGCGCCGGCGCCGGTGGTGGTAGAGTTGCGGCTGTTTGGTCAACCTGGGGTCTAGGTGAGGTGGGAAGTGACAGCGAGGAGTCTGAATTGAGAAGGCTCATGATAGATGGCTTTGTTCCCTCGTGCTTCACGGCTGGGTGCATTGGCGGATTGAGCAGTGGAGGTGGGAACGAAACGTGCTGAGGCAAGGAATTGGCAATGGGAGGAAGGGCAGATACTTGGGGCTTCTGTTCATACGGTCCTGGAGGAGGTCCTGAAAGCAATGATCCAACAGAAGCTCGTTTGGGAGGTTCTGTGGTGTAAGGATGATGGAACGTGCCCACTGGTGCCTCGTTGAACTTCGGTGGATGCACAAAATCGTAGGACCTGATGTGTTCGTCTGGCTTCCGAGAATAAACATGCTCCTCTGGTCTTCTCTGGGGCTTCACCACTATTGTAGCGTCGACATTTGAATACTGAGCAGAGGGGTCCCTTGCGTTCTGAGCGAGTCTAGCGTCCGCTTCAAGCACCAACTGTTGCCAACCATTCTTCTCTGCATTTCTCTGGTAATAGTTTCTGACCATCGTGGCCGATTTCGTGGTGAGCTTTTTAGCGATGCTGGACCACTTAGACCCAAATTCTGATAGCAAGTGTGGGAAGTCGTTCACCTCAGTAATGCTCCAGTAGCTCGTGATGGTCTTACGCTTATCGTCAGCAAGAGATCCGTTGGCATGGCCCTCAAAATTGTTAACAGGGGCTGGCTGTATCGAGGCATGTTCATACTCTTGGTTCGTAATTGGGGCCCGTGGTTGTTCCTCTGGAACAGGGGGATGAACGGTGTTTGTGGGAGCCGGCTCTTCCTTCCGTCTCTTGGCCTTCTTCTTCGGTGGAGCTTCATGCTCTCCATCCGCTGCTAAAGGAGGAACATTATTTTCAGTTGTGTCACGCTTGCGCTTGGCTTCTTCCACCGGCTCAAGGCTGGAGACGCCAACGTCAGGAGTTAAGGGAGCTTCGGTATCCTTTCCGCTATCAGTGGCTTCGATTGGTGCATTATCAGTTGCATTAGAGGAAGGAGTCTCTGGCTCCTTGAGCTTTGACTTTCTTCTCGATGGCTTTCTGGCTGAACGCTTCTTGAATTGTGAAACCAAGAACTTGTAGTTCACGGCCTTCTTCGTCATGTAGTAGTGGACAACACATTCTTCTGGAGTCCTCAAGCCACCAATAAGTCTGGAAATTTCTCCGAAACGCTTAGGTGCACGGCAGAAGGCTTCACAGAACGCATCGTGTTCCTTCTCAGTGAAGTTGTCCATAAAGTCAGATTTGATGCGGCTTGCCCAATTCTCCTTATCATGAACAATATTATTCGAGTCCATGAAAATAAAGCTTTTGCGCTCGACTGGATCGAGAATGAGGTCTGGAATTTTGGCAGCGACTCTCTGAGCTTTCCCCAAAGGATCTTCGTTTTGCTCGTTTTCCAAACTCTTTAAGATCTCTTGGAATTCAGCTTCGGTTGTCACCAAATCACCATGACGACGTCCACGCCTACCAGCAGGTGGTTGAGCCTCCGTTGGCGATTGCGCATCTTGCCCTGTGTCTGTGTTTTTGGCTCTTATGTCGATAGATTCAAGCTCTCTTCTGAAGTCATCATCAGGTGGATGAATGATCTTGAGCTGTTCGTCGAGCATTTCGCCTCTTCTGTCGTTATCCTTCTCCAAAGTGTTGTATTTGATCCACAATGAAAGGCGCTTTTTCTTCATGTTCCGCTCGCGGCGATCAAATAACTCTCTGTAGTGCTTGAGATTGGAAGCAAAGTTGGCTAGGTTGTTTTTGAAGAATGGGTAGTCCTCAAGTTTTGTCAATGGCTTTGCCAAAGAGAATCTCAAGAACGACTGATCTTCATCTCTTTCTTTAGCAGCTTCGTACTCAGCTTTCAAGATTTCTAGCTTCGCATCTAGTTCGGTCAACGGTCTGTAGCATCCATGAGGATAATCGAGCACAATGAGATCCGCAGCGGACAATTTGTGCAGAGTGGACGTAACACTCGTTGGAATCCTGGGAGGAATATCTTTAGAAGCCTTTTCTTCTGGCGTGACTATAGTGGCAACAGCCACGGGTTCCTCCTGCTTCGTTTCGTTCGTTTCAAGCTCCTTCAAATTATCTTCGTCCGCGCTCTTTGATTTAGTGGCATCAGTAGCAGGTGAAGTCGCTTCGTCTGGATGTTGCTCATGAAGATGCAGCTCCTTCATCGCCTCTATAGCCTTGAGATCGTGCACAACAGACTCAGATATTTTCTTGGCCTCGAGCTCAGCTTCATCATCTTTATCCTCTGTTAGGGTCTTCAGATCATAATCGCTTTCATTCTCCAAATCCTCCGTGTTTGCATCGTCATCTGCTTGTGAGCGAGGCTTTTCCAGTGGCTCTCTCAGCTCCTCACGCAGATACTTACCTCTGTTGTCGTAATCATAACCATCATTGTCGGCCTCATTATCCTCATCATAATTTTCACCATAATTGGCCTTACCATCTTCGTAGTATCCACGACGATCAGAATAACGATCTGTGTAGCGATCCTGAAATCGTCCACTACTATTGGGATGGGTGGATGATTTCTGAGGATAGTACGAGTCACCTCGGCCCAAGCTATTAGTTAGCCCTGAGCTTCTTTTCTCTTTATTGCTGTAGGCACGAGAGCCAGAAAGTGAACCATGCTTCTCTCGAGAGCCGTATGACAGCTTCCAGCGGCTCGAGTAGGAGTCATCCTTATCATAATCGTATCTTTCTCTCTTAAAGTCGGGGCCAGAACTGGATAGACTGCCGCTACCCAGTGCAGAATTTCGAGGCTGACCAGCATTGTTATGTGAATTGTAGCGGGAGGAAGGGTAAGTACGGTTGGAGGGACCAGAGGCCGAAAGGGAAGTCTTGGGTCTCTCAGATCGCCACAGATCTCGTCCAGAGTCTCTAGCATTATTGGGTATATCTCGAGCTCCTGACTCCTTGTAGTCCCAGGTGTCACGATCTCTAGAGTCTCTGGCGTCTCTAGGATCTCTTTCTCGGAAGTCTCTGCCAGATCCAGAGTAGCCATAGTATTCTGAGGAAGGGTCCCTTTTACTGGCATTGTAAGAGCCATATGCACCGCTTGCTCCTCTATCAGAATAGAACTTCGGGCTGTAGTTGTAGTTTGGCTTGGAGCCGCTGTATCTGGAGTCTTTCCCGTACGTATTCGGTCTACCTGAATACAGTGGACCACTGTTGGATAGACTGGAGCTGGGATGTCTATATCGGGACCTGCCATAGTCGCCTGAAGGCTTGTCACTTCGTGAAGGGTAGGATCCTTGCGGAGGAGGATTATCTAGACTGGGCGGGGAATTGGTGGATTTGAAGTCTCTTCTCGTAGAACTGGCATAGTAGTTCTTTCTTCTTTTCCCGAATTCTTCGCTGCCGCTCCCGTATCGCATGTCTCTATCCCTATCTCGGCCAATAGGAGGGCCGCCTCTGGAATTCGAGGACATGGGAGGGTGTGGGAATATGTAATTATCTTGATGACGCCTTGTGAGGTCGTTTGGCTATAATGGTGTGGTTTTCTGTAAAACTAAAGCGGTTAGGAAATTACTGAAGTCTGTGGAAACAGGATTCTCAAGCAGCTTTATTTCAAGGTATTCGAATAAGTATCCTCCGCTGGCTGGGATAGGTGATAATAGTAGGGGGCTGGAAGAGGTTTTTTTAGTTGATTGTATCAGGCTGACATTACACCCGTACACCGTGATACTTGTGCTACTACTGCTGGCTAGTCACGTGTGAGATCTGGCAGCCACCAGCATTTTAGTTCTTCAAAGGATCGGTATTGAGAAATTTTTTGTGATTTTCCTCTATACTATATGAAACAGTTCTGTTACATGCATAGAATCTAGAATGGCGCTTAATTCATGGAGATGAGCTCAAAATGCGAGAATGAGGTTTTGCACCCATACAAGCCTGCTTAAACCCTGACTCATGAATTAAGACTAAACAACTTCTTTTCAAAAATCTAGATTATGTTAGTTCGATTTCAGAGTGATACAAGATTGTGTGCCAATTGACACTACATGTTTTTAGACTCTTGAAATGTGGTACCCTCGCTACCACTTTATTATGGCAGGATCTCGAATGTCAGCCAAAAATAAGTGAATTTTCTCATCAATCGAATGTATATGGCTACGCTTCCACTTGATCCTGAACTATGTTCTCTATATGCTTCCTTAATAATACAATCTCCTGAGGAGACCCACGTCTTGAATCGCTTTGGTGATGTCGTCAACCAGCACATTAGGACGGACATTTTTGTTACCAACATCAATGAAGCCAGTGCAAGTCTTCGAAGCTGTGGCAAGAAGGATCACCGACGACGATTCCAAGGCGGATATGATTTCCAAAAACTCTCCCTTCTTCAACTTTCCCAACATGTTTTCAGCAACCTGTGCTGTGTGCTTGGAGAAGAAGTCGTAGAGTTTGTTCACAGTCAATGCTGAGGAGCTTTCTCTGTCTAGCTTGAACAAGCAGCAGAGAACAGCCTTTTGAAGTAGATTGAGCGACTTGATTTTTGCCAGCGATGTGTCGCCAAAAGTGGCAGAGCAGACCTGAGCAACATGCCCGATAAGCACTTTTGGAGCAGTTTCAAAGGTGAGGCCCTCAAGCAGCATCTTCTCTCTTGTTTGTCTCTCCACCATCTCAATGCTCTTGTAACAGATGTCGAATGCCTTTCTCAAATCACCTGTGACAGCTGCACATTTCTTGCAACAGAGCTGCACAGCCATTGGGTGCATCATTGGGATCTGGGAAGGTGAACCAGCATTTTCCTTATCCTCATCCACCAACGACATGAGCTTGCCAATGATGACCTGTTTGACCTGCTCGCCAGTGTAAGGCAAAAACTGAAGTGCCTCTGGCGTGTACCCGTTGGATCGAAGCCTGGGAAGAAACTTGTCTGTGAGGTCTAGGGCATTGGATATGCCAATGAGCACCAACTTAGTCGAGAACACCAGGCTCTTGAGGGTCGAGGCACACTGGAAAAGTTGAAACAAGACTTGCTGGTCCTTTGTGATCAAGTAGTCCATCTCGTCAAGAACAACCACAAGAGAATCGATTCCCAGGTTGCTGGTGAGGTGCTCGTAGACATCGTCAAAGGACTTCTTTCTTCCGTGGTTCTGGCCCGTCACATGGCAGTAGATCTCGTGGAACACGTTGTCCGCCTTGCCCACGGTCATGCAATTAAACCTCATCACCTGGACCTTCTTAGAATATAGGTCGTAGATATGCTTTTGGGTACCGGTGATTCTATCTAGCGAAAGGTTCACCTGGGCCGTTTTTCCTGTGCCTGGTGGTCCCGAAATGTACAAGCTGTTGCACTTATTTTCGGAGATGCTGGACTCGAGAAATTCAGTGAACTGTTGAGCCTCTTTCTCTCTTCCTATTAGGCAGCTCTGGTTGGCGTTACTGGCGCCTCGTTGGAAAACGCCCTTGGCCTTCGAGTATACCGATTCTTGGAAGTTGAGTCTTTTGACTCCTTCTTTGCTGAGCACATTGCTCAAGTCGACCACGGACTTCTTTTCTGGAGTGGTGGGAGGTGTAGCTAGCTGGTTGGCAGAAATCGCCTGAAGGGCCCTTCTTTTGGATGGGGCATTGGGTTCCTGTGCTGTTCTCTTCATCTTTGTGATAATTTGTTGGTGTTGTTATTAGCGATTGAATAAAGACGAGGAAAAGAAAAGCACTGAAGATGTAAGAAGATCATAAGTGCAATTAGCAGAAAGAGACCGCGTCTGCCCTATTCCGGAATAGTAATGATTCGCGTTTTAGGGTGCATCTCAGCGTGAATTGACATGGAAAGGGGTATAAAAATGAGGAGTTGAAAACGGATTTGGAAACTGAAACCAGTCCGTTTTTTAAAGTCGCTTAAGTGATATCTCTAAAATAGCTGTATGTTTCTCAATTCCTTTACTCTCTGCCTTCTTGAAGTCAAAGGCACGCATACGCGAAAATGACAGACATGCGTCCTGCCGCGGCGCACATAGTGGTATCCGCCATATTGCCAAAGGACTCGGGCACAATTTGTAGAAAACTGGTAAATAGATTAAAAAGCTGTGATTCAAGCAGACCATTCGTTCTTGAACTCCGAGCTGAAAATTTGATGTTCCCTCCTCGAATGAATATTGGGAAGTCGAATGATGGTTCTTTTACGACGTTGAGCCTTGGGACAATCTCTACACAGAGATCGTACTTTTAAGCTGAAATTTTCATAAACTATTCACGATAATGTGGGCTCGAGACAATCTTAAAGAAGCTAAAGAATGCAATAGAATAGCACAGTTGTACTTGTTGGAAGAAGACTCGAGGCGTGAAAGGTGAACCGCGAATTTTGCAGCCAGCATGATAAGAGTCTCATGAGTCCAATATCAGAAACTTGAGGTTTATGATTGAGCTTCATGATATGTCTTCAAGTTTCGTACTTCCGGTTTCAATGTTTGGAATTGAAATGCAAGTTCTTGTTCTCATCAGGCTGCAAACTCCAAATGATTTTTTTTTTTTTTTTTTTTTTTTATGTAAACCCGTCGATCTGGTTCCCTTGACTAAAGCGTGTATAGGATGATTTTTTTTAGCTTTAGCAGTTAATGACTCTCATGATGATGTAAGCTCTGGAATAGCGACACTTTGTTGTAAGTCGCGTCAGGTAGTGGGAATTTGGCTGCCCCAAGTACCGCTGACGAGGATACAGAGACTAGAATCGCAAAAACGGCTAAGAAAGAGAAACAAATATAGGATTGAGTTTACATTGTTTGCATCAAAAAGGATTGTTTTTTTTAAAATAATCCCTAACTTTAGGACACAGATCTAGAGTGGATCAAGCATCGATGGAACCCGGCGTGCAGGAAAATCAACACTACACGGTCTTTCTCACTCTTTGCGTTGTTTTGTTTCTTCGATAACATCCCCGACACACCCCAAATCAACCCTATATATCTCAATGGAGGATCTAGAAGCTCAGCTTAAGGCTTCAGTCTACTTGAGTGTAGCCAAAGCTGTTGAAGAACAGGCCAAAGAGCTCTCCACAGATGCCAGCCCCTCCTTTGTCGCTTCATTAGTTGAAATAGTATACAACCAGATTGTGTCTTTGGGCACCGATTTGGAATTGTTTGCAGACCACGCAGGCCGGAATGTCATCAAGCCGGCGGATTTGTATATGGTGACAAGGAAGAACGACACATTGACCAACGCCTTGCGTCAGTATGAGAAGGAAAGAACAGAGGCTAAGAAATGAGATCCCAGCTTTTATGAAAAGAGCAATAATTTCCAACTCCAATGCGTTACGTCTCTTGGGTCACGGGCGTGAGCTTACTCAATTGGCTGTCAACCACCTCGCGTTCACCAAGCTAAAGTTTCCTATTTGGAGAAGCCATGTGGTAGGACAAGCCAGAGTGTTCTGACACAGAATTTGTTATGGCACTCGAATGAAAACGCTTTGCTCATTCAGACTTTTGACTCATCAGTCTAACGAACGACACGCTCAACGCCAACCAAGGTCCTCAACAGGTCAAGAATGTGGGTAAGCATTGCCAAGTTGATCCAATCTCTGCCTAGAGGTTTCCCAACAGTCATTTAAGGAGCCATACAGGCGGGATTGCAGTCCTTTAAAGGCGATTTAATGGTTGTCGGGACTATTTAGTCTCGCAGAGGCTGATAAACCGACGATATAAATGGCACGACGGAAGAAAAGCATGACTCCTAAATAATCGAAACTCGTCAATTCACGGAGCGGGGTGGTCTTTTTGAAGCCAGACCCTCGAGGCTCACCAATGTGCTCGCAAAGCTCACCCTCATAAGTTGGCTTCCTCGACTAAGCAATGGGGAATGGAGGAATTTCGACCTTCCCTGAGTTGGAAACCTAGAAACAGAATAGTTCACGAAACCAAAGTTGCCAACCCAATTGGGCACCTTAGTTCCGCTCCGTTACAATACTACTAATCTTTGACCTGTACATCACAATGTCCGTAAATATAATGGCTGCAAAATCCCGCACAACGGCCCCACATCGGCATGGATCTAGTGTACACTTGTAATTGGGTGATGCAAGAATTTGAAAAAGCGGAATATTAACATCGGAGGTAAAGAACAAACTAGGCCTGTAAACAGTTCGCATTCTTCACCTCCTAAGTCTACCCCTTTCCAACTCTCGGAACTTCAAACCTCCGACTACATACAATAGTGCGGTATCTACAATCTCGAATTACATACTTAGATCCTCTCAGCCCCACAATACACCACCCCACATGGCTAATGTTCGAAAAGGCCTATCCTACGTGTTAGGCGACACAGGAAGCCATGAAAATCACATTCTACCCATCAATGCCATGCAAATTCTGGCGAAAACTCGCCAATTATTTACGGGTGGTAGAGACGGAGTTGTGAAAGTATGGACACCACTCATGAGAGAAGGCCAGCGACAGGAGCACGGCTCAAACGGAGTTCAAAATGATGACGAGTTTCATCAGGATATCAACGAGCAGCTCCTCATGTTGGAAACGGCCATTTCATCGACTTCAGTGAGACACCAGGAACTCACCACAAAGTACGACGCTTCAGCCACTCTGAACCGCAACACGCACTTCGACTGGATTAATGACATCAAACTTGTGAATGACGACCGCTCATTGGTTACTGCGCTGGCTGACCTTTCCTTGAAATTGATGAATCTCGACACTGACGATGAGAACGATGTCCACAAGTTTCAGAACGTGCACACCGACTATGTCAAGAAGCTCTCCTCCATATCGCTGCAGAACTTGATCGTAAGTGGTGCTTTAGACGGGACAATTGCCATCTGGGATTTGGCGACGTTGAAGCCGATTCTGCACTTTCGTAACTTCTCAGGTACCCCACATTCTCCATCTTCAGTGTACGCGTTGGCCAACAGCCAGAGCAACTTGATATCTGCAGGCGGGCCCAGCAACTCGATCAACGTTTTTGATCGTCGTATAAGCAAAGAAGGCGGAGGCAATCTTATACGAAGATTAGTGGGTCACCAGGACAACGTGAGATGTCTCTTGATGAACTCCAACTACATTCTCAGTGGCTCCTCCGACACAATGGTGAAGCTTTGGGACATGAGAAACTTCAAGGTCTACAAGAACTTCGAGATGCATGACGATCCAGTCTGGAGTCTCACGACATCTCATGCCTCGTCTCCAGGCCTGGATGATGCTAACTTTAATGTGTTCTATTCCGGCGACAAGGGTGGATGTGTGGTCAAAACAGACTTGAGTTATCTCTCCACCCACGTGGATGATGCTGAGGTGGTGGAGCCTACCTTCACGTCCTCCGATTTGTCGTTCATTGACGAGAAATTGGGACTTTGTACGTTGGTTGCCAAAGCCAGCTCCCCAATCGTTTCCCTCTGTGTTGATAGGGACAGCTCGATTTTTGCTTCGACCTACAACGCACTTAAGAGGTACTACGTCCCGGAAACTCGCCAAATGGCCAAATACCAATACTACCGCACATGCGTTGAATATCGAGTCAACATCGAAAACCAGGTCACTGACGAGCAGGGTGTGCTAGAGGGTCCAGTGAACGAGCAATCCGATTTAGCATCCGACTTCTACGACATTGTCAGCCATCTTTCCATGGACACAAACAATCTTGATATACAGTCTTCGTTTTCCAATTACCCTAGATCGGTGGTTAATGTGGAGGGAGACGGAGTGGACGCAAATGCAGAGTATACCTCGATGTTCCTTTGCGTAAATGGAGGGCCTTCGACGGAATTTGTCAATGCATACAAAGAGGAGCTCAGGAACACACATCCTCCTTCGAATCTGACGGTGGACGAAACTCCAGTTGAAATTCTCCTAAATCCCATTCCTGCCAGTCAGATACTCTCTATCGCATATAATACTCACCCAGTGGAGAAGTTCTCTCTCAGTCCCCGTTCAATTATTGCTAAGCGTATGCTCAACAACAAGCGGTCCATGGTCGTGCTATATTACAACGGAGACATTAAAATTTGGGATGTTTTTATTTGTCGAGTAACTAAGTCATATCCAAGCAAAACGGGAAGCACAAGGCGTCTAACCGATGATGAGTTGAAGGAAAGGACTCGTGAAATGGACCTCATTGTGCAAGAGAATCAAACTCTAGATACGTTCAGCAACTGGTGTGAGGTCGAAATCAGATCAGGAAAGCTTTTGGTAACTTTACGAGAAACATCTGTGGCCAATGTCGAAATATACTACGACGAGATGGTGAAGCTGTATCCATACATGGCGTTGGAAATGGACAAGGACGCCGTGCAGCATCATGCTAGGGCAAGTGATGATGAAAGGTACCCATTGGCACACATCTTCCTCAACTCCATCTTCCACAGATACGCTCTTTACGAGTTGAAATGCGACGAGAAAGCTCGCGAGGAACTCCGCTTAGCTGCTTCGAAATTACGATCCAGCGGGACTGGCTCCGAAGCGGACGCTAGCTCAATTTCGAGCAATACGGACGAGAACAAGAAGAAGAAGTTGTTCACCAGAAAGACATCAAGAAACAGTGTGCCGCTTGCGACCAAGCCTGTCTCATTCAGTCCTGCTCTTTCATTTTCGAGCGCTACAAGTGATTTGGCAGACGATCCTCTAACTCTAACGGAAAGCTCGAGCTTATCAGACCAAAACATCGGTGAGGACTCGATCTTGAAACTCATCCTGCAAAACCGCCAGAAGTACATCGAATTTTACAACCAGCAAGGGGGCAAGAAGACCTCGCCTTCAGAGATGCTCTTGTATTCCAACAATATTGCTTTGAATGGCAAGGATGAGAACTCCCTTTTCTGTCCCTTTATTCCGGTGGAGAAGCTTCCCGGCGACTTGCTTATCATCGTCTTCGAAAATGCGCCCGACCTTGGTAACTACAAGGACATTTGCAGCTTCCACTTAGGAGAAATCATTGAACTTACTTATCCAGTGACACCTACGAGCACGAAGTGCCATTTGGTGAAGCAGCTTCGCGAGGCGCTTCCTCGATGGATCGGAAATCCCATCTTGTTCAACAAGTTCCCCCAAAAAGAATGGCCAAAGGTGGCTTTCCAGCTCTTTGAGGCAGACTACTCGAATTACCCTCCAGACAAGAAGATTGGAGGAAAGGCGCAGAGGAAGATCAAGAGGCTTCCACCTTTAGAGAGCTCGCTCAAACTCACCTCACAGAACATGCTCAGAGTGAACAAGATTTTGCTCTACGTGACAGAGAAGTTTGAATCAAAAACCCCAGAAATGAAGGACAAAAAGAAACCTTCGGAGTGGTTGGATCTTGAGTGTAGGGGCCTGATCCTCGAGCCCAGCATGACGCTTCAAACAATTAAAACGAACATTTGGAAATCCAGCAGCGACATCGAACTCCAATACCGAAGAAAGTTTGATAACTAAAAAAAGTGAATTGCAACACAGAGTCTGAGCTGGCTGCAAATTACTATGTGGTTCCGAGGGCGTGCTGCGCACAAGAAATTTTCGAGATGAGAACTTGATAGAATCTCACATAAACAGTCTCATCTTTTCACATCCGGCACCAAACCAATACAAGCCATGGATGACGTCGAGAGAGCTATCTCCCGTTTGTGGAGAACCTTCAGGACGGTAAAGGAAATGGTGAGAGACAAAGGCTATTTCATTACCGATGAGGAAATTGGCATGACTTTGGAGGAGTTCAAGGCCAAGATCTGCCCCATGGGTGAGCCACAGAGAAAGTTGATGTGTTTCCAGGCACAGCCTACTCCAGAGGCCCTGAAGAGATTTCCTGAGATGGGCTCCTTGTGGGTTGAGTTCTGTGACGAGGCCTCCGTCGGTATCAAGACCATGAGAAACTTCTGTATCCACATCAGTGAAAAGAACTTCACCACCGGCATTTTCATCTACCAGAACTCCATAACTCCAAGTGCCAACAAGTTGATACCTACTGTTGCGCCAGCCACGATTGAGGTGTTCCAGGAGAGCGACTTGATTGTGAACATTACCCACCACGAGTTGGTGCCTAAGCACATTCGTTTGTCCAAGCTCGAAAAGAAGGAGTTGTTGGACAGATACCGTTTGAAAGAGTCGCAGTTGCCACGTATACAGAGAGAAGACCCAGTGGCCCGCTACTTGGGGTTGAAGAGAGGAGACGTTGTCAAGATCATCAGACGGTCCGAGACCTCGGGCCGGTACGCATCGTACAGAATCTGCTTGTGATGTAAAATAGCATAAAAGTTGAAGAGTATAGTAATGAAGCACATTTAGAATGGGGGCAGTGTAGAAGGCTGATCATAGATTTAGGGTGCACTTATGAAACTGTCTATACGATGAATGCAAATGAATGAATTGACTATTTGATTATTGAACAAGAGATGGCGTTCCGCTTGGTTTGCTTGAACATGGTTCATTTTGGTTGTTACTCTGAAGAGCAGGGCGATAGATGTTGCCAATTCATTGCATCATTTTGCAATTGTATGACCAAGAGGCTATAAGCATTTCTGGATGAAAGTCATGGCAATGCAAATCGCAATAATGTGGTCGATGGGTTAATCATGGACACAGAATGGTACCATATGGTCCTTTAATGCTGCTCAAGGGTACTCAAAGATCAATAGTCATCCTTTTCCATCTTTTCCTGGTGTAGCTCTGCCTTCAAGTCCTGAGCGACTCTGAAAGTCTGCGTCCCACATCTCTTAGAAGATTCATTCCGGCCGGCCGGCCAAAACGGCATCGTGCTTTCCCTTCCACCACTTGACATCTTTGAGATTCACCGCAGAAAGCGGACTCACGGCAGTGCCCTCTCGACCAAGAAAAACGGGTCCAATTGTAACAACAACTGAGTCTGCTAGACCCAGTTTGAGCAACGAGTCGATGACAAAAGCTCCCCCTTCAACCATCACACTCTTTATACCAGCACCCAGAAGCGCACCAAATACCACCTTCCAATTGTCTTCATAAGAGTCTGAAAAAGGCACAGATATGAACTTTCCTTCGTCCTTCTCCAAAACATCTCGCTCCTCTGGCAGCACATTCGCACAAGAGTCTACGACTATATAAGGCGCTATGCCTGCTCCTTCAAGGTACACTTTGCGGGCCGTAGACTTTGAGTAGCACCATTTCGCTTTTGGGTCGACCACCACAGGCCTGATCATGTGAGCTCCAGTCTCTGGATACCGACAATTGAGCTTTGGATCATCGGTGAGAGCAGTTCCAGATCCTACCAAGATGGCGTCGTGGCGGGACCGCTGGTAGTGTGTCATGACCTTCGTTTCTGGCCCGGATATTTTCGTCTGCGTTCCCTTCACGGCTGCAATTCGACCATCAACGCTCTGTGCCCATGTTAGAGTAACAAACGGTCTCGTATTCTGGGGTAGCGAAAGATCAGAGGGCAAGTTGAGGCATGCTGGGGAAGACAATTCGCTAGAAGGTAGGTCAGCCTCGTTTATAGGTGTTATTATATCACTTTGCTTGACATGAGGTAGGTAGGGCTCGAGGAATGGTGCAAGGCTCTGTTCAAGCTCCATGTTGTATGGTGTGAAATATAGTGCGACCAGAATGTGGAGTATGTGGTGATGAGTACCTAATGGACTACTTAGTTGGAGACAGAATGTAAACAAAAATATTTGGAGGGAATGAAATTCGAAACAGAAACGTAACCAAAAAGACACATCGTCCCGTTTTGTTACCCTAGTGGGGTCTTTCTTGAATACTGCTGTAGGCTATAAAAATGCTTCTATGGCGATGCTCACCAGATGCACTGGAAACATTGAGCGCATCTCTATCAATTCTTTCTTTTTGTTTCGTAGCCAGCGTATCGATGATTCATATAATTTTCTTCGTCAATCTCACAATTACAGGTTTGAAGCTGCTTATTTAGCTGCCATTTGGCGTGGTGACAACGGAAGAGTGTACATTCACCCGATGTCAGGCTGAAGCATCATCCCTTGTGGCCCATTTAGTGTTTAGAATCTCACAGCAAAAAAAAAAAAAAAGTCTACAAGTGGCTAGCTATTTTGGCAAGAGATCGAAGCAAGGCTGGCTTATGTAAGCCTCCTGGGTGTTGTGATGTGTTCTTACGTTACGAATAGGAATTAGACAAGATTCGGGAAATCAGATTGGAACGCGCCAGCAAAGTCGATGTGCATACTTTCGGATTCTTTGGTGATCCCAAGACAAACTAGAGGTACAAGGCGGTGTCCTGGCAGTTGTAGCACCCATCCGACTGTACTTGTCGAGATAGTCGAAAAGCACTGTGGGGCGGCTATTGCAAGCGAGATTCTTTCCTGAAGATAGCATTGAATTCGAGATACTCAGTAGAATGTTGATAGAAGACTTACAACGTTGGATTGTAGCTAGGTTTGCTCCAAGAGGAAGACCAAATGGCCGTTACGGACGGCAATATTGGATTTTCAAT
Organism: Candidozyma ruelliae; assembly: GCA_030582895.1. Taxonomy (NCBI): domain Eukaryota; kingdom Fungi; phylum Ascomycota; class Pichiomycetes; order Serinales; family Metschnikowiaceae; genus Candidozyma; species Candidozyma ruelliae. The sequence continues at coordinate 74,498 of JAJMHE010000014.1, forward strand.
CGACAAAGATCAAAAGCAAGAATACTTGAAACGAACTCTTCCTTTACTGAAATCTGAAACTGATCCGAAATCTCACCCAAATCTGTACGCAGATATAGCAACAGTACAACCCAACCTCTCCCAATCTGGAATTTTTACATGCCTCCAGTTTAAAGCAAAACAAAATTCAGGGCAGTAGCAAGTCTAAATATCCATTTAGTTGTCAGTTCTTGTTCAACGTTCTTCCCAATACGGAAGTACCGGTTTCACCGGCACAATGCTCTTCACGCTGGAGCGAACATGCCACATGCAACCGAAGCCTGCCAACCATCGAATCACAAACGGCGAAATTCAAAAAACAAAACACGTCAAATTTACGACGTTTTAGGCAACCCCGCCGAAGAACCAGAATCAGAGGACATTCTTGATTGCTGACGTTTCCCCACAGAGACACTCCACATGTTCGACGCGCTTTGTTTACCTCGGCACGGTGGGAGAAGACTTGACTCAGAATCAGCAAGACTCTAAGTCAGCAAAAAAAAAAAAAAAACGGAGGTCGTCAAACGACGGAAATGATGCTCTTGTAACTTTTCTCAAATTTGAATCTTGTAGTATTAATAGAGTTCCCATCCCTGAGGAGGAGTCACGTCTCGATGGACCCTTGGCTGCAAATTTTCCACCAGGGTCCATCTGCCACCGGCCACAACCCCAAAACCAAAAATCAAAAAAAATCTACAAACGTCGGCAAAATGTAAGACATTGCCGTTTCCAATCGCCGCCCCCACGCCCTATTTTTTGCCCCACCGTCCCCTATTGCACTTGCTACATCTGCACATCCCATCCGCGGCTGTTGATGTATTTTGTATACATTTTTTTCTCACCAACCACTCACCTTCTTTCCCAATAACACCCAGCCAATGTCAGTGGAAACGCCGTTTTTCGTGCCCTTGTGGCCTCTATTTGACAAGGCCGTCACATTCGCTTCTGGAGGTCGTTTTGTCCCCTCCGAATTCGCTTTTGTTTCCGGCGAGACGCCCTTGAGCACCTTCCCTCCCGTGGCTGCCGCTATTGCCACGTACTACACCGTGATTTTCGGCGGCAACTACCTCTTCAAGAAGTTCCAAATCAAGCCTCTTGTGCTCAACGGCTTGTTCCAGCTTCACAACTTGTTCCTCACGACTTTGTCGTTGACCTTGTTGGTGTTGATGGCTGAGCAGCTCATCCCCATCATCTACAACCACGGCTTGTTCTACGCGATTTGCAACCCTAACGCGTGGACCCAGGAGCTCGTGACATTGTACTACTTGAACTACTTGACGAAATTCTGCGAGTTTATCGACACCGTGTTCTTGGTTGTCAAGCAGAAGAGATTGACATTCTTGCACACCTACCACCACGGTGCCACTGCCCTTTTGTGCTACACCCAATTGATGGGAACTACCTCCATCTCCTGGGTCCCCATTAGTTTGAACTTGGGCGTGCACGTGGTCATGTACTGGTACTACTTCTTGGCTGCCAGAGGTATCAGAGTGTGGTGGAAGGAGTGGGTCACGCGTTTCCAGATCATCCAGTTCGTGTTGGACTTGGGCTTCGTGTACTTTGCCACCATCCACAAGATCATCTACTTGTACTTCCCCCAGTTCAACTCCGTTTTGGTCTCGTGCAACGACTGCCACGGCTCCATGAACGCTGCATACTACGGATGTGCCATTTTGTCCTCCTACCTTGTTTTGTTCATTGCTTTCTACATTGAGGTGTACAAGAGAAAGGGCTCCAGACGCTCCAAGCGTGTCAAGTCTGTGCTGGGTGGTGTGGCTGCACAGGTCAACGAATACGTCATTGCTACTGCCTCCGACAGAGACTCTCCAGCGCCTGAAACTCTCCGCAAGAGAGCCTAAACAATCAGAAAAAAGAAAATAACTTAATACTAGATTTTGCTTTCATTGTTTCTAAAAGGCCGCCTCGACCTCTGCCAATGTGGGGATGCCTTCAGCTGCTCCCTTCTTCTGGATAGCCAATGCACTGGCCTTTGTAGCAAATTCCACTGCCTCTTCCAAGGAGGAGCCTTCACTGAGCTGTGACACAACACCTCCGAAAAACGTATCTCCAGCTCCTGTAGTGTCCACAACTTTTGGAACCTTCTTTGAAGGTGTGAAGGAAGGTTTAGATCCCTTACTCGTGGAAAGACTGCCCTTGCTGCCCATGGTGATGATCACAGCGCTCACGTTTGCTTGGTCTAACCCACTCTGAAGACGTGACGCCAATTGGCCGAAACCGTCGAGCTCGTTTGAGGAAATGGAGCTACGGAAATCGTCCAATTCCGCTCCACTGAACACCTGCTCGGCCACCTCCAATGCCTCACCTTCGTTGACAATGAGAATGTCGATTTTGGCCAATGTCGCCGGCGAAATGGCCCGAAATGGCGAGGGGTTGTAGGCAATATTGGCCTTGGGGCGGTTCTGCTTGACCCAGTCAATTGTCTTAACCGTGTCGGGGTACTCGTTTTGCAACACAACAAAATCGCCCTTCCCATCTTCGCTTCCCGCGAAAACTGCCTCATACTGCTCGTTTGTCGGCTTCAACTCGCCATTGGCGCCTGCTGTGATCAAAATACGGTTTTCGCCAGACTTCTCCACCAAAATCACCGCAACTCCAGACGAAAAGCCCTCCAACGTCGCCACATGCTCTGTGTCCACGCCTGCATCCACCAATGCCTGTTTTAGCTCCTTGCCAAATGTGTCGGAACCAACGTTGCCCAACATCCTCACCTTAGTGCCTTTCTGGGCCAATCTGGCACACGCTAAGCTCTCGTTGAGGCCCTTGCCGCCCAAGTGGTTTTCGAAAGAGTTGGCAGAGAACGTTTCTCCTGCATCTGGCACTCTGTCCGTGTATGTGACGAGGTCGTAGTTGAGGGAACCGACTATGGTGATCATGAGAAGTAGTATGGATCTGATGATATCTTTCGCGCGAGCAGTGAACAAAGGTGGGGGCGGGGCGCGGGGGAACAATGAGATCTTCGTGGAGGCGGGGCAGTAAGTAAGTTACTGTTTTTTTATTTTCAAGATGCTACAAATTGATTTTCAAAAGCAATGGTTTCGTAGAAGTTTGGCGGGGGAGTTGGGTGCACATGCGCCGTGCGTGGGGTACAGGGTCCTCGCCAGTTTTTCGTCAAACCGCTAGGGTAATTTTCCTCGGTTGAGATTACAATGAAAATGTAGACATTTTTGGGGCTCCGTTGGTCAAAAAAAACTTCGGCAAACAGCACTATTTCTACCAAACAATTTTTTTGGAAGCTTAGAAATTGAAACTTCAGGTAGAGAAGGGATTTGTTGACTAGTAAGCTAGATCTTGTTAGTAGCCCTGAAGCGGATGTAGTTGCTCATCTCTCAATGCCTATTGTTCTCTTGTCTCTTGATTCCGGGTTATGATGTATGAACACCGAAAAGAACCAAAATGACACGAGAATCATGCTACATATCAAAATCAAGAACTTAATATCCCACTAGAAGATTGTGGTGATTTAAGTCGAGGTCACGTCCAAAGTATTTCAGATGCTAATCACTAATTTCTGACATTGCTGAACCCTATATTTTTATGTCTTTTCAAGTCCGTACGCTTTCGTGTTTTACTCCATGCTCTTCATATATCGAATCCCTCTTGAACAAGCATCATAGGCGGCTTACGAAAATCAATCTTCTACAATTCCTCTCCATATGCTCAGTTTATTACTCTATTCCTCATGGAAGCTTGCCCAATCTCTTCAATCTCATCTTCTCAGCAAAGGTCAATGGCTTGTCTGGAACTGGCGCTGGAGAAGGCGAGGCAGCCTTGCCTGGCGATGGTGGAGCTGCTGGAGCAGCAACAGGACGAGCAGCACCAAATGGACTGCTTCTGACGGGAGCAGCCTGGGCAGGTGGCTGGCTGACGGGAGCAGCTGGACGAGCAACTGGAGATGGCGAGTTAGCAGCAACTTCAGCCTCCATGGCGGCTCTCTTGCGAGCAATCTCGGCGTCCTTCTCCTTCTGGATTCTCAACTCCTCACGGAACTTCTCCATCTCGGCCTCTCTGGCCTGCTTGCGGGCAGCCTCCTCGGCAGCACGCTGCTCCTCCTCCTTTCTGATTCTCAACTCCTCGATTCTCTGCTCCTTGACACGCTCGATACGCTCCTGCTTGGCCTGCTCCAAGGCGGCTCTGGCCTGCTCCTTCATCTCAGCCAACTTGGCAGCGTTTTGCTCGTCGATCTGCTTCTTGAAAGAGGAGTAGTCGGGGAGAACACGGCTCAAACGCTCCTTCAAAGCCTTGGCAGCATCGTGCTCCTTGCGGGCCTTTTCGATTCTCGTTCTGGCGAGCTCCTCGTGCGCCTTGATGTCTCTTTCCTTCTGGGTGGCGGCCTCCTCTTCCAAGTACTTCAATTCGTACTTTCTGTAGGCTCTCTCGAGGTGGTCGGCCTTCTTGAACACCACTTTCATCTTCTCGTCCAAGAGCTTTCTGTCCTTGTTCAACTGCTCGATCTGCATGGCCTTCAACTTGTCGGTGTCCAAGTCCTCCAAGTTGTCCAAGTCGATCTTGATGATACCCTTGGCGTTGATCTCCTCGGCGATCTTTCTCTTGTTGGCGTCGGCGATGGCCTTCTTTTCTCTCTCCAATCTTTCCAAGTTCTTTCTCTCCTGCTCCTGGGCCAATCTCTCCTGTTCGGCCTTCTGCTCGGCGATCATTCTCTCCTGTCTGGCCTTGGCAGCCTTCTCTTCCTCCTCACGCTTACGCTTTTCGGCGAGCTTCTTGCGCTCCTCCAAGACCTTCACGCGGTCAGCAATCAGCTCCTGCTCTCTGACGAAATCAGAAATAGCATTCTGCAAGGCCACCTCACGTCTGTGCTGCTTACGAGCCTCGTAGTGAGGGTCAATAACCTCACGAGATTGGGCCAAAACAGAGGCCAATTTGGACAACTGTGTTCTGACCAACTCGGCTGGGGTGGCCTGCAACTTCGAAGACAAGGAGTCGGTGTAGGAGTCCTCGAATGGGTTGGACTCGAAAGTGACAACCTGCGACTCGTGGTCAATGGTCAAGAATAAGTGACCCTTCTTGACGGCGTTGACGATCATGTCCTCAACCTCCAACTCAGACAAGGTGTATTCGGTGCCCTCGATGATACCCAAGGAGACCAAAAAGTCCAACTTGACGGCCTCGTAGATCTGCGAAACCTGTTGGAACGATCTGATGGCCACAACCTCGGTTAAAGTGGGGATGTACTTGCTGTAGGCCTCGTCCTGCTTGATGGTCTGGAAAACAGCGGCAACCTTCTCCTTGGCGGTCAATGGGTGGAACTCGGTGTCGCTCATGATTTCAAACAACTCCTTGACGGCAGGGTCAACGAAATGCAAGATGTTTCTCTTTTCGATCGAGGAAATCAAGCTGTCTCTGGTGGGCACCTGGCTCAAGTTCAACAAGGCGGTGAGCTTGGTGTGCTTGGCCTTCTGGTCGTCAACCACAGTCTCGTTGATATTCAACGACTTGGTAGGAATGGACAAGGTCGACAAAACAAGCACAGAGGCGTAGTAGCTCAACTCCTTGTCTGTGGCGTTTGGGGACTGCGAGAACAAGTTGAAGAACTTGTTCCAGGCGGCAGCGTGGAAAAGGGTGTTGTCAGAAACAGCGAAAATTCTGGCCAAGTTCTCGTAGTAGTTGGCCATCATCACGGGCTTGGGGGTCTTCTTGGACGCGGTGATCAACGTGTGGACGTCGTCAACCGATCTGAAGGACTCCTGCCACAACTCCAACTTCACAGAGATGTTCAACTGGGCAAAACGCTGCTCCAAGTATCTCTGGACGGTCTCGGAGTCAGACAAGTCCACAGCGTTGATGTTGGAAACAGCGGTCTTGCCTGGCACCTGGGTCGTCACAGATTGCATGTGGGCTCTCAACAACTCGCAGAGTCTTCTGAACTCGGCCTTTCTGTTGAAACGCAAGCAGAACTGGAACGCCTGGCTCACGATCGCCGAGTAGGTGACCTCCAACTTCGAGTTGTTTCTCAAAATGTCCAAAACGGCACGGTACGCCTCCCACAAGAAACGCAACCAGGGAGTGACAAGCTCTCTCTCGGTTCTGTCCGCAGAGTCGGTGTTCGACACGGCAGACAACAAGATGGACTCGGGCGTCTGGTTGGTCTCCAAGTCGTCGTCCTCCTCCTGGTCCATCTTGATGTCAGCCTTGGCCTGGGCCTCGTTCAACTTGGCCTCAGCCAACTCGATGAACTTCTTCACAATCACTTGCACGGACTCCAAACCGTTTTCCAGCATCTGCACGTTCTTCTTGTACTGGTGCAAGGCGTCCTTGGCGACCTTGCCCTTTCTGAAGTGCACAGCCAACTCGATAAGCAACAATCCGATGGGCTCCAAGTCTTCCACTGGAAGGTATCTGGTTCTCTTGGACGTGATCATCTCGTAAAGAACCTCGAGAGCGGCATCTTTCTGGTCGACACCAATGAGGTCCTCGGCACGTTTCAAGATGTTTTCCGGGCGCAACGCCTGGTTTTTGTGTGCTGGAGGCATGTTTGGTTGGTTTTGGGAATGTGACGATTTGGATTTCTGATGCCTCAAGATTTTTTCAGGCGTGCGCGGCACATACGGGGGGTGGTGATTGTGGGGGGAGTCACCATGAGGATATGCAACAGACTGGGCCAAGAGACTAGGAAAAAAAGGGTTGAAGAGATAAAAGGGGTATATTACTCTTCTTTCTGTACTCAAGAGTACGACCTGGCCTTTGCATCCTTTGCGGGACTACGAGGTGAGTCCTTCATGGTGGTCTTTGTCTCATCTGAGGTTTGGGCATTTGGCTGCGAAATGGGTACCAGATTCATAAGTGTATGGCACTTTGACAAGATTGACCCTTCTTCTGCATTCCTGGAAATTTATTTTACATCATGCTCCGAAACTGACCGGCAAGCTGCATTTTTTGTACTTCTTTAAGTAGTGGGGAAGAAAAAGAAAGAACAGAGCATTTATGGCTCGAGTAGTGATGTACTCGGAGCTATCCATATTGGGCTGAAGGAGCAGATCGATACGACTAAATGAAATTCACGAAAAGGAGGAGAAGACTGCCGTGATCAACTCTTGCCCCCTAATAACTCTTTCAAATCTCCAGGAAATGGCTAATCTGGGTACCCATTTTCTACTCAAGGTGAGGTACTCCAGCGTGTGTCTACATCAGTCCTCGACCGGGCATCCTCCTAACAAGCAATTTTCTCATTATGTCTATAAACATGCCTTTCATCGCCATGTTGTTTTGCACCGCCTCTTCAATTGTCCATACTCATCTACCTAAAATGGCGGAAACTTCTCGGCCATCTCTGGGATCGACTTGGCCAAGCCCTTCTTGTCTAGCAAGAGCACACTCAAACGTGGGTCAATACCGTACTCCGTGAACACTCTTCTGGAGTCTGTCTCCTGCAGCTGGTTGGTGTACTTGTAGTGGTTGTGGTACTTGGCATTCTCCTCCAACACAATGTCCTCGTAGTGGAAGTAGTCGAACTCCTCCACCTGGGACGCGGCCTTCTTCTTCTTCTTTGGCGCACTTTCGTCCTCCTCGTCGGCCGTCGAGCTCACCATCTTGTAGATCTTGGACACAACCAAGAAGTAGTCAAACTCGTACTTTTCGTGGGCGTCCTCGGCCTTCTCCATCTCCTCCTGAAGCATCTTGTACATTGGTGGGACAACCTCCACAGGCATGTTGATCATGCGCTCGCTGACAATCCAGCCGACCTTGAGCCGTTTCGACTCGTCCTTGGTGGATTTGCCTGGAACAAGCAACTTCTTCAAAATCAAGTTGAACTCGGCATCTGGCTTCGTCTTCTCGAGTATGTAGTCGACAACGGCTCTCACACATGGCTTTTCGGCGTTTTCAGTCACGTTGATCACCGAAAGAAGCGCAAAAGGGTCTCCCTCGATTCCCTCGGTCTTGATGGTGGTGCCCACGGAGTTTTTCGTCAAAACCAAGTCTGCCAACGAGGAGATGTCGAATTTGATGGCATCGTCGCCGAAAAGCTGACGGAGGAACGTTTTCGTGGCATGGAAGTCGACATCTGGGTTCAAGTCAAAATAGTCAAAATCGACATTCACAACCTCCTCCATCTCCTCGTCGCCCTTGTTGGACTCAACATCGGAGTTATCCGACTCGTCAGTCGAGCTGACATTGATATCCGAATCTTCGTCGTTTCTTCTTTTGCTCATTTGTGTATTGAAGGGTTGTACCTGAGAATCCGGGGTGAATATTTCGATGCGATGCCGCGATGCATATAGCTAAGCAGACCAGTACTACCAAAATCATCTACACTTTTTTTTTTCGATGCAATTGACGGAAATGTTTTCGTCAGTAGTATTTCACAGTATATCTTTATCTATCTCTTTCTCTCTCTTCGAGGTCTATCGTCATTATCATCTCACATCACCACGCACTTCTCCTTCCTATATTCGTGGAGCCTTCTTCTGTGCTCTTTCCGGTGAAGCGATGTTTCGCTTTTCTTGTCACTGCCGTGAAAATGGCCATGGAGCTTGTGGTCCTTCTGTTCTTTGCTGTCTTTATGCTCCTTGTCATTGGGCTCGTTATGCTCTTTATTGTCCTTGTGGCGTGAGTCTTCACCTTCCCCTCCCAGGTTCATTTCTGCTGTATCGAGCTTTTCAAGTTTCTTCGCCACCTTCTCCATGTCGACTTTGTCTGTAGCAGCGGATTCGGCTAGTGCGAGTCCGCTGATGTTGGAGTTTTCACTCCACTGGCTGTTTCGCCTAAACTGAGGTGTGAAACTGATGCTCATGTTTCTGCTCCCAGATTTGGACATTGATGCTGACTCTTTGTAGTAATTCATCTCATCGTCAGTCACATACCAGAGGTAGCGCTGGCGCAAGTCGATGTACTTCGAGCTCGAAGGAATGATGTCTGGGATGGGTATGCTCAGGACGCTGGTATCACTGCCGAAAGATAACTTGATGGAATTGTTGGCAGGGGTTTGAAGTGTGGACCTTGTGTCAGCGTCGCTTCGTGATTCTGACCTCGAAAGTATCGGGGTCAAAGGGTCTTCTATCCAATATTTTGCTTTTGAGCCCTTAGGTGCTACCACGGGACTCAGTAGATTGTTCCGGCTATTTGATTTGAGAGACAGCACAGACTTGGAGTCAGACGAGGGCGCTAGCCTGTAAAATAGCATATATGGCCACTCTTTGTCAAAAATTTCGCTGAAAGTCTTTGTGACGACACGATGTTTCTTCATGTCATCATATAGGAGCCATTCGGCATTAAGAGAGTCCTCCAAGGACTCGTTTGTGACGTGTATGTTCTTCCTGACAGCAGAGACAAAATGGCCAGATGCAATGGTAGTGCCTCTATGGCACAAGGCGCTCTCAAGGATCAATTTGAACCCCCCGGTGTCGGGATCGTCAACGTCATCTGCAACAAAGGAAGGTAACTCAATCACGGGAGGAATGATAATTCGCTTATTTGAGCGATTGGCCAGCTGCTCTGTTGCATCAAACGAGTACCTTTTAAGACAGATCGGAAGCACCGGTCTTCTGCAGACAAACTCCTTGGAGTTTCGGGCAGTGCTCTCATTAGAATTGTCAACGTCGTTGTCATCCGTGTAAAAAGGTAGAAGTCTCAATAACATCCACGCCGGGAGCATGACTTCCTTGGGTTTAGACTCGAAACTCGAGATTGACCAAATTGAAAGCGTTGAAGAACGGGTCCGTACACGAACCAGCGCCTGAGAACTTTGCGTGCTGTGTCTGGCTCTTCCAGAATTGCTCACCACGCTGTTGTTATTCGGAAGTTCCAGGATTGGTTTGCGGTCGGAATCCAAGCTAGACTCTTCGTTGATATTGTCCTCTTTCGTGTCACGAGCCTTCTCTGTGAGGTCTTCCGGAGGTCTACTGAAACTCTCAAGAGTTGCCCGCCTTTCGAGCTCACGCTTGACTGATATGGAGTTGTTGAAGTAGTGCTCGAGACACTCCTCTAGAAGTATTGCATCGTCATCTTTCTGGTGATCTTCAACATGCTTGTCCTCTGGCTTTACTGGGGAAGACGATTCCTGAGCCTCCGGAACGGAGACAAACAAAATGCGCTCCTTGGAGAACTTGGTATCGTCATTCTCATGCTTGCCCAGGTGCTTGATCTCAACCTTGAAAGTCAATAACGGCATTTGGAGAGTTTCGGTCAAAAACTCAAATAGTGGCGCCAGGTCCTGCTGCTTGTGGCTCATGGCCTCGTTGTAGCCAAGCTTCATGAGGCACTCACAAATTCTCATAGTAAGGTCTGTGGTGATTAGATTGCCCGAACGCATCAAGTTGACGTACACTCGGAGCAATCCCGAAAGCTGATCCACCATGGGGTTTGCGTGTTTGTTCAGGACAAACAAAATGGGCTCAAAGCTCTCCAAATTGGCAAACATCGAGAACAAGAGCGCATCCATATAGCACATGACGTTTTCCCAGTTTTCGGCCCCTAGCATGTCAATGCGGGCACCCAGGCGGTCAAAGCCGTCGTTGGTGATGAAATAGCCGCTTTCGCTTAGCTGAAAGAAGCGAATCAACGTATATGTCTTCACCACATCGCCGTTAGTGAACGGCAGCTTGAGAAGAGCAATAACCTGGTTGGTAGACGGCTGGGGCAAGTCCAGCCCGAAAAATGACTTCACCTGCACTACAGCAGACAGCTTGGACGAGTAGAGCTTGGGATTGTGCGGCAAAACATGGTTATGGGTGCTGTCGGACGGTAGTCTGGAGTAACTGTCAGCGTACCAGTGCCAGAACAGTTCGGGAAATGCAGGATCGGAGCCTTTGAAAGCGTTGTTTTTGTGGTTCCGTAATTTACGGAACATGAAGGTGGGTATGGGGTGTGGGGTGTGTGGCGGAGAAAAGGTGGAGTTGATACTGGCGGTTGGTGATAGTTGATATCGCGGTGCGAATCGGGAAGAAGTTGGGATCTGGAGTGGGGAGATTTGGGGAGAGGTGGGGAGGATTTTAGTAATTTTGGACAGAAAGGACGAAGAAGGTAGACATTCCCCAACCTCTTCTATTCTTGCTGACACTGCCTCGGAAAAACCCGGTGGATTTGGGTTTGTCTTCGGTGCCTCGTAAAAGGATAAACCTACAATAGCCATTGTGCAGAAGGGGTGCCTGAGCCCGGCAATCGAGAATCGGCATTCTGAGATTAGAGATACTGAAATGCTAGAGATGTGATATTTTTTTGAGTTTGGGACTCGGACCACTGAGATAAGACTGAGCCGGGTGTGATGGCTTCGGCGGTTCCTGGCTCAAAACCACGGCGTTCGTATCGTTATTGTTATCCAGATCCACACGAATCCGGGGATTCCTGACGGAATCTGAACGGAAACGGAACACGTTTATTTGCTTTTGCACGATGAGCGAAGCACTTTAACTTTGCTAAGCCTCCACCCATGGTCTCACTTTGCGGCAGCCATTGCTTCTGTGGCCTATATTATGTGAGGGGGCGCCGAAGAGGCAGAATTCTAGAGACTTTGCGACCACAATTTGGATTCTGCTTCAAAGAAGGACTCATGGAAGCTAACCCATGTAGTCTCACAAGCTTCATGCTATAGTCCTCCCATCTCCGCGATCCCACCCAGAAGCCCTCCAGCTGGAGCTATGTCGGCAAAAACAGCCAGATGAGGATGTCGAGAGCCTGTGCTTTTTGCAACGCCAGCCAACTGATTCTCTAAATCAGGCTCTTCGTTGATCGGCGTCTGCCTTAGTCGATCGATAAGAGACATGACTTCGACTTCCAACCCCAACACTATCAGAATGACTCCCAACTTGGAGGCGGCATCTGCGGGATTCCACTCGAGAAGCATGATGATTATAGCCACTATGCCCACAATGGCTAGAATCAGGAGGTAGAAAAGTAGCGCATTCCGGACATACTTTCGACCCCCAGGAGGGTTCGTTGCCGGAAATAGGAATATAGTGACAGCTAGTCGCAACATAATGGAAGAGGCAACAATAAACGCTTTATTGGCGTCCAGAGACCATTTCTCGTCCTGCTGACCCCACAGATAGATCGACAAAACACTGAAGATGAAGAAGGCGGCCCACCCCAAGAGAAAAATCGCAAAGGACACCCATCGGAACCATTTGCTGTCAGTGGGCCTTCTCTTCATTGGCGGGTACCAGATCAAGTGAAAAAGATGAATGGTAGTGAAGGATAAGGTCACCAAGACCAAATCGAGGACTCGGACCTTGGGCGATGCTGCAATGTACCACTCATTGGTAAAGTGGATTACAGTAAAGATGATCGATACCACGAAGAGGATTGCCGTGAGTGAGAGCGACATCCAGTAGCTTGCCTTCTGTCGACATGACGAGAAATCGGGCTCGTAGGTGAACCCACGGCAATGAAGCTCTCGAAGCTTGGTAAACAAGCTAACACCCCAAGTTTTGAATTTCTGACAGTAATACCAAAAAGCGCATGTCTGAGCATCAGCTTGAGCTGCAGTGAGAGCTTGTTCGGGCAATGGGTGGGAGCTGGGAGCTGGTGGATCGACAGGTTTGGGCAGTATAAACCTCCTTTTGGGGTCTATCTCCTTGAGCTCAAAGGACGACTTTTCGGGAATGCAAAAGGGCTTGGACCCGATTATTGGGAAGACTTGAGAAAGCCTCTGGCGAGGTGGGGGCTCAAATTCCATAACTTTGGGTGCAAAGTAGGAATGGATCTGGGGCAGATTGTGTAATGGCTGCAAAATAGTTGGTCATTGTGCAGGACACAAGGTCTGAAGCTGCCCTATCCCCCATCTGAGCACCAAAATGGAGAGGATGAAGTAAAGAGGCTGTGATATGAGGAGTTTGGAGGGGTATCGCTATTAGCCTAACAGTTCGTGGCTTTGAAAGGAAGTGAATTGGACTTAGTTTTACCACAACCGCTAGGCCCGTCCGGGTTTTGGACCTTTCGACGAGCTTATAGTCAAACTGAGGCTAAAATCTAATCATGAGTTTCATCACAGTATGCGTGAGCTGAACTCTCGATCCAACATCGCCCCTGTCCGACTTTCACGTTCAAAGGCTTGAATCGCTTGTCGTGACAGCCTTTATGAGGTAATCCTCTGGTTGTGAGCCGCCTAATTTCAGCGTTCTCGAAAAATTATGTCTGAACTCGTCTATTGAGACCATTGAACTTGTCAACTCGGAGGCAGAGCGGTAATAATGCATACATGATTGCAACGAATGTCATCTTTAAGCGAAAGGCAACACGGCTATCTGACAAGGATTTGATCGAAGCAATGGACCAAAACTTTTCAAGATATGTGGCAGACGAGTCTGGTATTTTGTTCCAATTGCAGTATCCACAGAGTTTCCTGTGGTTTCGATGAAGTGAGGCCTACCACGAACGCCATATTCAGAAGAGCATACCGCACATTTTCTCGCGGAGGCAGGACACGATAACTTAGGTATTATTCGGCTAATCCCTTCAGTCAAACCAAAATCCTACCTAGGGGGTTGGCCGCTGGAAGGCATTAGTCACTCCAGATGTGGAATCTCCAGACCAGTACACCCATACATGGAGGGCAGGAGTTGTTGGATTAGATCAGGCACGATTTGGTTCGAAATCTTCATCAAGTAGGATTCGGGCTCTTCTGCTTGTTCGAAAATGACAGAAAATCTACCCTAAATAGTACGTGAACTCTTATCCAGATTCACCGGGCTCGTGTTCTTGTCAACAAGTATAACGGTGAATAACGAGTAACACTTGAAGATTTCAGGAAAACCTTGTAGGCTCTCTTGCTCAATTGTTGTTTGTCTTCGCTTTCCTCTTTCTGGTTCTTGTTTGTCTGAGAAATCTCCTCAGTTCTCTGGAAAAATGGACCGAATTTAATATCCATGGTCGTCAATGCAACAGCGACAACCGACAATTCACAAGGATAACAAATGCGACGGTTCTTGAAGGCCCACTTGAACATTCATCATAGCAAAATGGGGGCCTTTATCTTTGTTGTGCGTGTAGCAAGTCGATGAAGGCTCGTCATGGCCTAATTTGCTCGATACTTAAGAAGCGTTTGGTTAGCAATGTTATTATGTGGGTCTGATGATTAGAGGATTATTGGATGACCATATCTTTCTAAGGCCTAAGATGGAAGTTGACTTTAGCGTCACAAAATTGTGATAATCCCTAAATGTGTGCCTTAGTCTTCATCTTACCCAACCCTTTTCAAATGCAAGGAAAGGGAGTTTACTCGAACATCCACATTTAACTGGTCCTTGGAGTTAACAGTTTAATCCAAAGTGATTTTGAAAAGCGTTTTTTGATCTTGGTTATGTGGAATTTAAAAAGAAATACGGAGCGGAAGGGATACTCGTAACGGTCAAGACGAAGTGCTTCACATGACCACAGTTGAGATCGAATTCTAGTCTTCACTAAACAGTAACAATGCTGATAGACCTGATTTCCATCATTTTTGATTACGGATTGATCATTGTTGAATGGGAAAGCCATTGTTATCTTGTGACGATCTGCTTGTCCGCCTACAGTTCGAGAGACGCCACCATGGCGGCTTATTTGAAAGAATGGAATAAAAAAAGGTTGTCAAGGAGATAGTTGATAATTTGATCAACGCGTAGCCCCCTACGGGCTAGAGGCAATACGATGTTTTTGACTGCGCCAACCCAATCCACCGCAGACGATAGATGATCCTTCCTGAGCTTCCTGAGAGAATCAAAGCTAAGGTAGCTCATAAATGAATCTTGTGACGGTGTAGACAAAAGAATTTGATTTCTATCTTCACAACTCGATGTCAGATCAATGACATCCACAGCCTGTTATACACTGCTATCAAGCCACAGGTTGATAACTAAAGCTAGGAGCCTTTCAGTGGTAAGCAGGAACTTCCACTACGAGCTGCATTGGCGAAGCAACATCGCTATGCCCAAAACGGCCGACGGAATTCCAAGCCTAGTCAGCCTCTCGCCAGCCGCCGTTCCAGCTTCCGTGTCGGATCTCGCCTCTGAGATCGTGCTGTTTAGCGTCACATTGGTTATGATCTCAATGAGAATATTCTTTGCGTTTCTAGTGGCCACTTAGAGGCCAGGCATTCTTGGCGCTAGTTTGCTTTCCCCCACTTCTGGAAGCCATGGTTCACTTCAACGGTCTGCACCCTCTCTGACTAAACCTCACTAATATTCAGTCCATCGGATCCACGGAATAGCTTTTTGCTTTGCCGAGCTGGCAAAACGGCTCAGATGCAGCTGGTGTAGTTTGGGCACCTGGTACACTATCAGATCTAGGTGTTTACGACCAGCGGCCAAAATAGCTTATTTTTAAAAATTGGCAAAAGCCGCCTTTTACTCATTTCTCCAAAAATATGACTAGCCTACATCAATTCTGCCGTATTCTGTTCACTATTTTCTTGACTTCCAGACCTTGTTTTGGGCCTCGTATATTGCGATCCGGCGTTTGAAACACAGTGCGTCACCTTAGCGAGAAACCTGTCACCTCCGAAACCCGCTGGATGACTGAATAACGTTACCTATTTTGATCGCCTTGCATCGGGCTCAAAAGAAAATACAAGGAAGGAAAAAAGGAAGTATTGCAGCAAATGGGCTACAATCACAGGATGTAGCACACAAATTTCGGATCCCGCTTACACTTCTTGTATCCGAGCCGGGGCGAAAAAAGGCTCTCAAATTTGGAGCGTCGAGAAGATGTGGATTTTTTTCGTAGATTTGGCAAATTGGAGCTCGGCCGGATCAGGAATCAGCCTTCTTACCAGCCTAGCACCCTCCACACACCCAAAACAGCGCCATTTCTACCCTCCGGAAGCCAAAAAATCAGGTTCCCAAGGGGTCCCAGCGCGTGCGGCGCAAGGGCTTGCGGCTCATCGCATATGCAGCAACGGCATCTCTCTATTGTGATGGTGCATGGCGAAACGTGCAAAAAGACGCACAATTGATAGTAGATGTTTCCGATAACGGAGTTGGTATTGACAGCCTCCAAGGCTTGGCAAATGGCTTGTGGATTTTGTGAACCATTATTTGCCAGACAGGAAAAGCTTGCAGCCGCTTGGCTCTTATTCGCTAGCCCGTCTAATTAAATTTGAAAAAGGCATAGGGCTAGTTTGGATGGAGCTGCCTCGATGATGCCAGAAAACAAAAAAGCACCATAAACCTTAAAAAAACCCCTCCCTATCTCTAAAATCTCTCTGCTAACACTGCTGCCGGGTGCTGTCTGATCAGTTCGCCCGACGCAAACGGTGCATGCGAGGCTGCATAAGAGCACCCTTCACAATAAGGCTTGCATTGACGCATCTGGGATGGGGAAACCAAGGATATATTCCAATATAAAAGCATGCTTTCCTCTCTGAAAAATTCAGCAAGCCATGTCAGATTCAAAAGAAGCCCCCGTTTACGATAGTGCTCCTTCACAGGACTTGAACACCCAAGACACCAGCGATGAGAAGTTGCAAAATCTCGACAACCACAAGGACTTCGACGATACCCTGTCTGGCGTCTCAGACTCATCCAATGTGATTGTCAAGTCGTTCGGTATCAGAAAGTCAGAGCTTATCATGGCCCAGATGACTACGTGGTGGCAGAAGGCGCTTTTCTGTTTCACCATTTTCCTTGGAATGTACATCATCAGTGTGGAGAACTACTCTGTTGGTGTTCTCGTTGGCTATGCCACCAACTCCTACAAGCAGCACTCTCTTATGTCCACCATCAAGATCATTCAGTACGTGGCTTCGGCAGGTGCCTACCCTTTCTTTGCCAGAGCCTCTGACATCTTCGGACGTCTTCCTTTGTTCGTCACGGCCTTGATCT
The DNA here is from genome assembly GCA_030582895.1 of Candidozyma ruelliae. Classification (NCBI taxonomy): domain Eukaryota; kingdom Fungi; phylum Ascomycota; class Pichiomycetes; order Serinales; family Metschnikowiaceae; genus Candidozyma; species Candidozyma ruelliae. The sequence continues at coordinate 91,285 of JAJMHE010000014.1, forward strand.
TCAAGGTTATTGGGCTCATTGCACAGGCAAAGGCGACAGACGTGCAGAAATACTGTGCTGGTACCGTTTTTTTCGGAATGGGTAACGCTGCCCAGGCTGTTTTGTGGCAGCTTTGTATTGCTGACGCTACCAACTTGAGATGGAGAGTTTTGGCTGTGGCCGCCATGAGTTTCCCCACCGTCATCAACACCTGGTCCATTGGTAATATTGTCAACTTGCTTGTCAAGAACCACTCGTGGAGTTTCGGCATTGCGCTCTGGGCGTACACCTCCACCTTGGTCTGCTTGCCCTTCATGCTCTACTATCTTTTCTTGCTTATCAAAGCATGGAGAACTCCTGCTTGGAGACAGATTAGCCAGGAAGAGCACGAGGCTTTCATCGCTGCCAACCCTACTGCTAAGAGATACCATGACGAGCTCCGCAACAGCACCACAAAGAAGGAGAAGGCCAAGGCATTCATGAAGTGTGTTTACATCCAAACCGTCGACCACTTGTGGTCTATTCTCTGGAAGGTCGACCTTATTGGAATTCTCTTGCTTGTTATCACCCTTGGTCTTCTCTTGGTGCCCTTGACTCTCGCAGGTGGTGTTCACTCCAAGTGGAAGAAGGCCCACACCATCGTTCCTCTTGTGTTGGTCGTCGTTTCCATCCCACTCTTCATAATCTGGGAGAGCAAGTTCACGCCGAGACCATTGCTTCCATACAAGCTTATGAGGGACCGTGGAGTTTGGGCCGCTTTCCTCATTGGTTTGTTCACCACTTTTGCTTACGGCATGCCTAACAATTTTGCCTACCCTGTCTTGTACGTGGGAATGAACGCTTCTATCACTGTGGCGACAAGAACTCCTGCCCTTGCTGGTTTCACTGAGGGTGTCTCGACTCCTATCTTTGGTTTGCTTGTTAGCAGGGTCAGAAGAACTAAGGCGTTCATCTTTTTTGGAACCGCCATGATGTTCATTGCCATGGGTCTCTACGTTCACTTCAGAGGCTCTAGCGATGGAATCCGTGCCAAATACTACCGTGACGGTGTGGCCATTGGTATGTGTTTCCTCGGTGTCGCTGATGCCTGTCTTCTTCGTATGTTGGCTACCTCTCTTCAGTCTTGCACCAACCACGAGTACATGGGTTCCGTGACTGCCATTTTTTCAACTTCCTACCTTGTTGGAACTGCCGTTGCCGCCAGTGTTTCTGGTGCTATTTGGACGCAGCAGATGTATGGCACTATTGTCAGAAAGATGCAAGAGTTGGGCGTTGACCCCACTATGGCCATGGATGCCTACGCTTCCCCATACACTTTCGTCATGTTCAACCGTTGGGGAAGTCCTCAAAGACGTGCCGTTACTATGGCCTACGCTGAGGTTCAAAGAAAGCTTTCGATCGTCGGTCTCTGTCTTTGTGTGATTTTGCTTGTCTGTGCGTTCTTCTTGAGAGACCACCGTTTGCCCGATGCCCAGAACTTTGGTGATGACGACTTGGCATCGGTAGACACGGAGAAGGGAGAGAAGATTGCTATCAGAGACAAAACTCAGATTGTCTACACCGACGACAAGGACTACATCTTGGACTTCTTGAAGAGATTTGTCCCAGGCAAGAAGAAGTCTACCGCCGAAAACTAATCATGCAACCTTTGCTTTTAATGCTTTATGCCGCTAGTGTGTAATTAATGTAACCAGCGCTTAGTGGATACGAAGATGTAGTCAGCGAGAGTAGGAGATCAAGCATGTCAGAGTATTAGCAACAGAAATTTGAGGGTGAAGAAATTCGCCAAACCCAGATGAGTGCTTTAGAGCCAAAATTTGTATAAATCCTCCATTGGCTACTTTCCTGCTTTTGGGGACAAGACTACAATCAGGCCATGACCAGAAAACCAAATACAATAGAATTGTGCATCTTATGATGACACAAAACCGGCTTGGCAAGCACATCCCCAGCCAATAGCGACAATAAACACTTGACGTAGTTGTTTCGGGTAGCTTTGAAGCGATCAATAGGCTTTACGTAACCGAAACGTCACCTGGCGTACTCAAGCTGAAATCTCGCAATATTCGTTGACATTTTGTCACAGTTGAAGAGTATATTGTGGAGAGTTGTCATACATCTCTCCCAAGAGCACTTTTTGAAAAGCCTTAAAATTTACGGACGTTGCTAGAAGGAGATGGTCAGATTACCTGACCCTTTAAGTCAAGAGAATAACACCAACTCCCTTGAAGTCGAGAGAATAACACCAAAATTGAAGGGCGATTCGGGGAAGCTTTTTCACTAAGATGCCCTCTTGATTGTCAAAAAGCGCAAAAATCTTTGGTTATTCAATGTTATTACTCCATTTGCATGTCAGGATTCACCTTGCATATTTTGACAGCTTGAGGGTCCATACCTGGCAATTTACCACGAGCATCATTGTGGATGAAAATAGCTCAAGTTGTGAAAGAAAAAAAATATCACTGGGGAACAGTTCAGCTTACAGATTGTTTCCGAAACATTCCATATCCCGCCTTTATTAAAGAATCTCGAAATTGAGAACCCAGAATGCGCAAATGTGTCAAACGGCATCATTCTGAAACCTTATCTCAACAGTAGACTTGTTTCTGAGATACTGGAGCTTATCTTGCCTATCACTAGTTGCAGACCTCGCTCTTATCACTAGCCTCCTTCCCAATCACATCTACCAGCAACCTACACGCGGTCATTAAATCTATCTTATTCCGGTAGCCCTAATCATACATATACGCTTGTGGGAGCGTGTAGCCCAACACTCAATTGACGATGTTCAACTGCTTCACCTTGCCCAAGATCTCGTCGAGGCGCTTCTCCATCTTTCCGTTGCGGTAGTCTTCTCGCGTTTTGGCATCGATCTTCTGCTGCACTTCCTTCAACTTCCTGTGGTTTTCGCTGAAATAGCAGAGCTGCAACTTCACAAAAGCCTCAAACAGCGGCTTGAGGTACGAGATACGGAGATCCATCAACCGCGGGAGGTCCGACTTCAACTGCTTATTGATCTTCTTGTATGCATCTTCCGCCACGACAAGCTGTGAGTTCACGTCCTTCAACTTTGCCTCCAGCGCCTGGTCGTCCTCAGCATGATCAGACAACTTCCGCACTTTGCTCCGAAGCGAGTCGTAATCTAGCTTCTTGTGCGCTCTCTTCTTGATGGCCTCGTTCATGTCGACGTAGTAGGAATTGAACCGGTCAATTGGGTTGAGAACGGTCTGGAAGAATGGCTGACCGACGCTTTCGAGCGTGTCCGACGCAATTGACTTTGCTGCCACTTGATACTCCTTGGCGATGCTCTTGGTGTCCAGACCATAGAAGTCCGCCAAAACGTCGCTGACGTTGACCTGGGCCGTCGCCAACGAGGCGAGAACCTCCCTGTACCGCCGAAGATCCTTGTAAAGTTTTTCTGACGATTTCTCCATGGCTTTGTACCGTTTCTCCTCGTAATCAAACTCCAAGTCAACTGTTTCGTCGATCTGTCCCGCTTTGAGCAACACTTGATTGCCGGCCCTGTTAATGGCCTTCTTGAATCCCGACCACGACATAACTCCAAATAAGCTTTAGCGGCCAATTGTGTTTAAGTATGTCCAAAGTCTGGGATTTGTGTGACGTTTGAAACACTAGTGCCGAAGATCCGAGATGTTTGAGGCAAGCGTGAGACCGCAGCCGTGCTGTCTGCAGGACGTTCTCCAGACTTGCAATCGCTGATTTGCACCCAAATCTATAACTTCTCTGTGTCAGCCGGCAGGTGCATAATCTGCGTTACGAACTTGCCTGAGTAGCGTGTGATGCACGCCACTGTGAGAACGTCGTTTCTGATCGATGTCGTCATCAAGTGGTTCAAGATCACGTGGTTCGGAATCAGTAGGTGAAGAGCTTCGGAGTTCGAAGCGTAGTAGGAGCTGTCAGCACGACGCAAAGGCGGTCTCTTAGAGTTTCCCGACGGCGTGGAGCTGATGGTGGAGACGGACTGGCCGTCAGGTCCCGTGACATGGGGGATGTTATGAGCGTGGTTCTGCTGCATGCTCGTCAGCATCTTGTTCAAAAGAACGTTATTAAGGTGGGCTGGAAGCTGTGGAGGCTCAGGCAACTCGTAGTCGGGCGCCTTGTTCTTGAAGTAGTCGTAGTTGACGAACATCTCGGGAATCTCAGACAGGTACTCGTAGGGCCCACGGCGGACCTGCTGGTCGTCCAAAAACGAGAGGCGCTCGTTGTAGGACTCGTACTTCTTTGCCTCTTCAGGAGCGTTCTCCACGTGCTCGATGGCGGGCTGGTCCTTAGCGTCCCTGGACACTTTCGCCAAAAACGAGTTCAGTTTCTGCTGGATCATGTACGTGTCCTGCTGGCCTGCAACCTGGATGATATTAGCGTCGAACGCTGTCAGAGCGTCTGTACGGGATTGCAGCTTCTGCGAGTTGTTGAAGAGCCTCTGGGGGTCCAAAATCTCAAACCAGTTGAATAAAATACCTTCTTGGTCTGTCGCCGTGGGCAACAGCTCAGACACCCTGTACTCATTGTTGATGATGTAGAGCAACTTGTGGACGCCCAAGGGCAAGCTGATGGTGGCAGAGAATTCGTTGGGACGGGCCGCCAGCGGCTTGAGCTTGATGACGTCGCGCCAGTTCGAGAAGGAGCCTATGATCGAGACCTTTGAGATACTCTCCTTGGTGGAATTCACCCACTTGATCTCCACGGGTACGAGCTTGCCTGGAGCGCCCGAAGCGCTAGACCCACTGGTGCCCAAGAACTCTCCAGCGTAGTTCAGCCCGAAAACAGGATGTGAAACCTCGTGCTGGGCCGGAGACCGGTTCAGCGATCGCGTCAGCGCTACACTCTGCATGGACTCGTTTCTGCGCCCAAAAGCTGGCGAGCTGTTTCCAGAATGTGTTTGACGATAAGGCGGCCTGAATCCGTGTCTGGCAGCCGCTGGAGCGGCTACTCGCGTGAAGTCCACCTTCAGCAAGTCGTTCAGCAGACTGATGGAGCTCAGCAGGTGTGTGGGGCTCTCTCTGGTGGCGCTGGAGCTCGGTTCGACGTTGCTGCCCGCAGCATCCACGTCCATCCGGTCGTTGGCGTCTCCTGCATCGCTCAGGCCGTCATTCTCGTATCCACTGGCCACGCTGTTCACTTCGCTGGGGTCCTGACGGACATAGTACTGGTTTTGGTTCAGACCCTGGTTCTGGGAGAGGTTTTGGCTGTCTGGGTCCAAATCGGGGACGTTTTCGTCGATGCGCTCGTCCGACTCCACGTCTGACACGTCATTGCTTGTAGGCAAGATATTTCTCTGGACATCTCCCTGGTCTGTGCCGAGAAGACCATCACTAAGCTCATTATACTCGTCCTCAATCAAGTCGTTGGTGAAATGCTTCGTGTGCTCCGAGTCATCGGCAGAATGCAGCTGCCCGCTTGAAGAAACCTGACTCTGCTCCTGTTTCTTGCGTTTCACCTCATGAAGAATCAAATCGCTGAATTCCTCCTCCAATATCTGGTGGGAGTTGGTGTTCTGGGATTGAGACAGCTTCCTCACACTGGGCCCGTGGCGCACCGCAGCGGCTGATTTCCGTGTGGATGACGTATTGTTGCCCATGAATTCCGCTTTTGACCTGGCCTGCTGTTGTCAATTGGAGGATAATTGTTTTTTGGTGTCGACTGGGATTATGGTTTTTTGAAGCAAGCGATTATAGCGTGGGGCGCTGGAAGCCCCAGCCTATATGCAGGTCGCCTACCTCCCCAGCCAACACCCTCCACCAAACCAACACAAACTCCCCTAAGTGGTAGTTTTTGCTCGAGCATAGAGAAGGGGAGTAGCCAGATTCTACGACTCTGTATCTAATTTTCTCTGTATTTGCTGGGTGGGGGACTGGCGCCCCCTGACAACCAGTCTCTGGTGTACGGGTGTTTTCCACACTGTCTCGGAGAATGCCAGACCGGGGGATTGCAGAAAACACGAGCTGACTTAAAATCACTTTTGTGTTTTGTTCTTTCGGGAACCCATCCCCGCTCAACGGCTAGCGCACTTTTGGCGAAAAAGCCCTCTTGGCTAATTTCTACCGCTGTGCTGAATCCAGCGGTTGCAAACTCGCGACAGTGCTGAAACAGAAGCTTGACGCTGGAACTGCTAGGGCAACCTGAAGGTGTTTTCCTGCACACAGTCAGCACTTATCTGTTCGCGGAGTTGTTGCACCTAGCGACGGCGGGAAAAGTAGGTGGCTGAAAAGACACAGAGGCCAATGATGTAGGGTTCCGGCAGATGGTGGGCTCGTGTGTGCAGGAATTTCACCAAGTGTCCCGAAATCTTCCGCTTCGACGTGTCTAAAATCAGCAGCGGGGTTGGCGATCGATCTAGATCGCGATTTGATAGGGGCGTTTAAAAAAAGATTGTTTTTGAAAAACGAAATCAGGCTCTTTGCCGGATTGGGCAGGGTGGCTGCAAATGAGGCCCACTTCGTGCCAAACCTTGTCTGGGGCCTCGAACAGAAAGTGAATCGTGAAGAGAAAAAAGCTTATTTTGCAAACTGCGCTGGAGACGTTTCGGCTTTGTTCGGCTACATTTGCCGTAGAGTTTAAGGTTTGTGCTTCCTGGTGTGTATTGTCGTGTGCAGGTCAGGGTCCCCCAGCGCCAGAGGTGGTTTGGACAGGGACGAAGGTGGGTGAAATGTTTTGAATTTTAGGTATGTCGAGTTTAAGAGTTGAGCAGCTTCTCTCTGACAGAAAAATGATACAACTTTCCTGTCTATCCTTGCTGTTTGCACGAGCTTGACTTACACTGCTGTACATACATATGTGCGTGGTGGTACTTCTTTTATAAATTCTTCAACATGTAGTTTTGTCCTCTTCCTTGTTTGTTTGACTACTGGGTTACTCTTGAGCTATATGATTCTTGGGTTTGACGCGGGCTTCACATTGATGATGAGATGGCTCTGAATATGGTGTGTTTCAGGTTTGATCGACATGAAACACCTTCGACGATGAATCAGAAACGCCAAAGCTGGGCGGAGAGCCATTTGGCAGTTTAAGCAGGTGATTTAAAAGTAAGATGCAACTTCGGCAAAGTAATGATACTTTACGGAAAAGGTACACTTTGTTTTAAACTCGATGTTTCAGCCTTGAAATTCAAGACAGAGACATGTATCGTAAGAGAGCCATAGTCTTCAGAAGCTATGGAGGCTTTCAGTTTTCGACGACGCAAATGTGAGACTTGCTACCATCCTTGATCTAACAGTCGCTGTCAGTCCCGCCAAAGTGAAAGATTGTGCGAGAGCGACAACGCCAACGCCAACAATTGAAAGCATGACGAGCTTTTTCGTATAGCCACAACCTTCTCTAATCACAAATAACACTACTTCATCAGCATTTTCGGATTAGAGGTTAGCAAGGCCTTCCGAATGTGGTGAGCTTTGACTGACTGCAAAATCTCAGAAACGCATAAGAATGATTGTAGACTGTCGGCTTCATCCGAAATTTGGTTGAGAACGAATACATTCGCAAGTTTTGGGAATCCAGTAGCCTCAACTTGAATGAAGAAAAGTTTGTAGATAAATCGACTCTCAATCCCTTTTAAAACTCTGTGAGATTGGCTTCTCTTCTTCGAAAATGCAAGCTAAACTGAAGTTGAGTAATAAAATTTTGTCGATTCCTGAACATGAATTTAAGACTATCATAAGAATGAGTTTATTCACTGCTTTACAAATCATTCAGCCCTCTTCTTTTCTTCTCTTGGACCTCTGATGGTCTCCCCCACTGAAGCCTCTCGGTTCCCATTAGGTGACCCCACTCCCGCACTATAAGTACCAATTTGCAGCCACTCCTTCAGTATCTCACGTACACATTCACAACATGGACTGGAATCAGTTTTGGCAGATCTATATCGACCCAATCCCCGAAGGCACCTTCAGCAGAATTACCACTTTTTTTGACTGCTTGACGCTTATCACCTTGTTTGTGGCACAAACCACCGAGTTCAACATGCTCTATATTGTCTCCTCCATCATTTGGAGACTCAGGTCGCTTTTCGCCTGCGCCACCGTGGCACTTGCTTTAATTCTGCTCTTGATGCTTTTGGAGAGCTACGAAACGCATATCTTGGAATATAATGAGCGTTATGATGGGGAAGTCCTCAACTTGTTGTTCCCGGAGGCCTCTCTCAAATGGTGGTTCGTTTTCAACAAGGTGTTGGAGTTTTGGGTTTTCTTCCTTGTTGGCCTACTTTTCTTTAGCATTTTCAGGATAGAGAAGATACTATTCTTTCAGAATGTGCTACTGGCCACAGTTCCCACGTCGGCAGTGTTTTACTGGGGACGAAAAAGCCTAACTGCTTACGCTAAAGCTTATCACAACCTATTGGCGACACAAGAGCTAGACGCCGTCGCAGTCCAGATGGAATTCACTCACTGTAGCACGAGGTGTTTTATTTCGGTGATTTGGTTTCTCGAAACCCTTCTCTCCCTCTGCATTCCTGCTTATATATCCCAGTGGACCCACATGTTCGTGAGTTCGGTTTACCTTTCAGTTGCTCTTGTGAATATGGTCCTGTGGAGGTGTGAGATTGAGGTGGGAAATAGCGAGATTGCAAAGTTGTACCGCAAGTTACGGAACAAGGGGCTTCCGTCCGTTTGTCTTGAATTGGAAAGGGAATTAGGATTGGAGCGTGACATTGAAGAATGATTGAGCTCCACGGGAGGTGACATGTCACGAGTCCAGCCGACTCTGGACGGCTCAGCAATCCGCTGTTAAGTAAGCCTTCGTCTCGTCAAATTTAAGTAGCGAAGTCTACCATGAGGAGGTCAAGCCAGTGTCCGAGGCCTTTCCATCTTTTCCAAAGTTCCCAGCATCTTAAACTCCTTAGGAAGCGAATTGTGAACTTCGTATCATAGCCATCACAATTCTGACATAGATCCAACACTCTGTAGCGTAGAAGGCTTGGGTAACCTCTGAATTCAGGGAGACTTAAGAACGCCCGATTGAACTTCTCAAGCTCTCATTTACGCTTCTTCTGTCATTTTTCCATCCCTCTCAATGAAATCTCGGACTCTTCCCAAATGGGTACCTCTCTCACTTGCCGCACTATAAGTACCAATTTGCAGCCACTCCTTCAATTCTCACCTACACACATAAATGAGTTGGATAGGGTTTTTGACAAGTTCACTCGACCAGATTCCTGAATCGGCTTTCTTCAGGCTCGGTGTGTTCTGTGATTGTTTGACGCTAATCACCCTATTTGTGGCACAGACCCCAAAACTCGATATCTCGTATGTTGTTTCAACCATCTTATGGCGGTTCAGAGCCCTTTTTGCCTGTGCAACAGTCGCCTGGCTCTTCATGGCAATTTGGTTAGTTCTTGAAGGCTACAGGATATTTGAAAAGTGCCATAACGAACTCCACCTGAGGGCTGAATTGGTTCACTTGAAGCTTCTGGAGTGCCCTCTACGGCTCGTTTCCAATGTTTTGACGCCCTGGTGGAGCGCGTCAGGCTTCGTGCTCCTCATTCTATATTTCTTCAAGACTGAGGAGTTTTGTTTTGCGCAAAGTCTACTTGTGGCGGTGGTCCCGACGTCGGTGGTGTTTTACTGGAACCGGCACCTCATCAGTGAATACACTGGAGCACTAGAAAAGTTCAGGGCGACAAAAGTAAGGGATCCTGAGGGAGTTACAGAACGCTCAGTCGGTCGCACGAAATGCTTCGTGTCAGTGATTTGGTGTTGTGAGACCATTCTCGCCGTTTTCGTCTCGAGGAGAGTCGCCTGGTGGACTCACATGTTCGTGCACTCGGTATACCTCTCGTTGTTTCTTTTGGAACTGATATTGGGATGGATCGAGATCATAGTGGGGACTAGTGCAACGGCCAGGCTGAACCGCAAGTTCTTGCGTGAGCTTTTAGGTAACGGAGTTACCTTTGAGTTAGTATGAATCTGGTGTCAGAGCGAGGGAAGAATCAGGTTTTGGGCAGACTTGACCTCACTTAGAAACACGTTGCTTGTTTGGAAAGATGCCAGGTTCAGAGTCAAGTTCCGTCGGTTTTGCAGCCACCCTGTGGAGTCTGAGATTCCGCTCCAGCGAAGAGCTTCAACGATCTCGGGAGATATTTTCAAACACGAACTAAGTATGTTGTCGAGCTCATACAGCCAAGATGTCTTCCGATTCAGCTTTAAACCATGATTGGCCCTGTTTCGCAGTCGTTTTTCTGAAACATCATGGCGTTGTGTGTTGTTTCAGGTTTCATGGCACCATCACTCATAGCAAGCCGACAAATTCCAGCACCATTCTATTGAAATCGCAGATTGAGTATGATATCGTAAAATGAGGTCTTTTATATAGCACTTTCTTCCCCGTTCTGAGGGATTTTACCCCCGAGTGCTTTCCAGAAAATATTTCCAGGCCGCACCATATATTTTGCAGCCATTTCTCTTGAATCTCCCCCACAAAAAAATGGATCCAAATAGTGAATTCGATGCCAGTCACTTTCTAACTGCCAAAAACTACACAATACTAGCCTACTTCTGCTACGCTTTGTCCTTTTTCACACCAGTTCTTCTTGGAAGGCATTCTTATGACTGGAGCGGTGTATCCTTCATTCTCTTCTCGAAGGGCAGAGCCAACCTAGCTTGCACCACGGTTGAAATCCTTATGTATATGATTTTCAGCTTGGACGACGGCTATAAAGCATACATCAAATCTCCAAACCTGTCTATGTCGGCCCCACTAATCAAGAGCTTGAATTGGTGGTCCCTTGTTAGGTTTCGTGCTGTCGCCTGGATCTCCTTAGCCTGCTTGATGTTTTGCTTTCGTTTTCTCAAGAAAGAGGAATTATGTATTTTCCTGAGCATACTTCTGGCAATAGTACCCGTTGCGGCAGTACTTTACCGGTACAGGCTGTCCTTGGAGGCATTAGCGATGTCACATTATTTCCATGAGACAACTCTGAAGAGAGTCAAAGTTAAGAGGCCTTTCACTCACCAAACACAATTGCTCGTTGTTTCTGTTCTATGGCTCTGCGAGGCCATTTTTGCTTCTATGGCTTCGAAAAAGGTATCTTGGTGGAGTTACGCATTCGTCAGTAACGTTCAGGTTGCATTGTCTTTGGTGGAGCTGCCAATGCTGTTGCTTGAGCACGAAACTATGATCAGAAGAGCTTCACGTGTTGGCAAGATTCTATGGGGCTACTCTTTCCCGATGGCCATTAATGATGGTTTGTAGTGGATTTCTCATTGCAAACGAAATATAGTCTAGATGACTTGATGTAGGATGAACTACATCATACGAAGTTTAATGAAGACTGTAAAAAGTGTCAAAAACATCGAATATCTAGCACAATGCATTGCTCAACGCTGGGATTGACCTTGAAGGTTTCATTTGTTAGACAAGTAACAAGTATCCATCGACTTCGGCCTATTCTAGGCGGGATCGCTCTTCCCGATTTAGTCGAACCAAATCCTCATTGAGAAGGGTGTGACAAGAGCCCCTCAAAACATGTTTCGATTTTTATTTTTTGTGTCCGATCACCCACTCCCTCCTGCTGTGTGAGGCATGCTGATTTGAGTGTTTCAACTTTGTAACAGAGCGCAGCAACTGAAACAAGCCCACCCTACGAGAGATTTATGAAGCTTTTTCCTGATCAATATCATTTCGAAGCAAATTATATGCCCCCTTCTACCCAAGACATCATTCCTCGGCTGTTCCCTGCTGCCCGATCTGGACAATTATTTCGTAAGCGACTACCCCGAGACCTCGCCTAATAATATTCCTCGCCCGCGCTATATATACTTTTTGCAGCCATTAGCCCTAACCTCAATCACCCCAAATGCTCAAATCTCGAACCCACATTTCAAACCTCATCAAAGTCCTCAACTACTTGTCTATCGCATTGGCTGTCCAACGAGTCTTGCTGACTTCCGTGACCACATTCATCGCTAAAGTACATAATCTGGCACGCGAGAGGGTTCATGGCCTGCCAGACTCTTGCGGTAATTTCTTCAATATTAGCTGTTTTGTTTGAAAGCTACCAAGCATCTTGCGACAGAATTTGTGAGCCGAATTGGTACCCCATCAGAAAATTGTTCATCTGGTGGCCTATCGTTGAAGTCAATGGGCGAGGCTGGGTTGTTGCCCTGGGCTTTTTCGTTATCTGCTTTTTTCTTGCAGGTGACGAGCCCTATATAATTCTGAGCTTGCTTGTGGCAATTCCCCCGTTTCTTTACGTGATGTACTCAAGACGGGTTGCCATCGCATCTCTAGCGGAGTCAGGGTACGTGTTCCACGAGTCCAGAGGGAAATTCATCTGCTCGCACCTCAGGCACTTCCGGACACAGAGGGAGAACTTGATCTCGGCTTTGATGCTCTTTCTGGAGACAGTTCTCTCCGGGTACGTCTCGGAAGAGTTCTCATGGTGGGCTCACACTTTTGTTGCCAGCGTCATTGGCGCATTTGGCGTACATGAATTTTGTGCCTTCCTGATTGAACTGATACTCACCTCCAGAAGCATTGCATCGCTTATTTGGGAACTGGTTTGAGAATTCTCGTTGTGAAGTGCTTTTGGCGTGTTCAGGGAAGGGTGCCACTACATTCAATAGTTTATGTGTGTGTCTCTTGTACAAATTCGGAGGTCAGTAATCCTCAAAAGAGTCTGATTTGAATGCACATTTCCACTGCAATTAAACTATGAAAGACTCCTGCTTTTGAGGACTTAATCAATCGAGCATTAGAGATACTATGTCGAACAAATTGTAGACCATAGTGTTTCAAGTGTCACACTCATGAAACACGAAAAGATAGTCAAAAAGACAACGTTAAAAAGCTTTCACTCTCAAGTTCGAACTCATTCCAACCTCATTTTCACTCCCCCATTCGTCATTCTGTTCTAAATATTTTGCCATGAACCTATGTAATAGGCGCCTTGGCCGCACTCGAGATACGAATTTGCAGCCATCCCTTTTCGGCATCCGAATCCAATTCCACACTCCTGAATCTAACAATTATTCTCCGATTCAATCATAATGACATACTGGCTGACCTTCGTTCGGATCCTCACAGATGTTCTCAAATTCGTCCTACGCATATTCCTTAAAGTGGCTGTTTGGCTGTTACGTATTGGGCTCAAGATGTCCAGCATCTATGTACTGTTCAAGTACGGCCTTCCACACTCCAACAGCTACTATTTCCTTAATTTCCTTTGCTGGAGATCGAGAGCAAGGTTCTCCTGCAACGTGGCCGGAGTGGGGATCACTCTGCTCTTGATACTTGACCAGAGATACCCATATATCTTCAGAATTCCTGAATATGCAACGAGAAATAGTGGAACACCAAAGAGAGTCCTGTATCCTCTACTTTATCGATTCACGAGAGGCTGCCTCCTTTCTGCCCCAGAGTTTTTTCTAACCTGCTGGCTTTCAGGTGAAGAGCACGAAATTCGCCAGAGTGCACTTACGGCAGTGGTGCCATTGTCTATTTTGATGATTATGAGACGACGTGCCATCCAAGAAGCTATGAGGTCATACAGTGCCCACTGGATGTTTGAGAGGCCATCTCCATTCGGGAACCCCAGAGAGATCACCAACAACTGGGTCATGTCACTCGTGGGAAGCTTGGGGTTTCTCTGTCTGAGCCTTCTTCCCTACCTCCCTCACAATTTTGTTATTACCGTTCACTCAATGATTCACAGCTTTGGAACCGCTCACCAATTGGTGAACGAGACCTTGGACTGGGTGGCAGAGTGCACGGCATGTTAGAGAGCATGGAATGTTACCTTAGTTTTAGATTTATATTCTTGCCATATTAGCTGATGTAGATCAACAGGACTGGGAAGTGCAACGAATCTCATATGGTTAACGGTTCATGAAGTGTCTCATTGAAGTTTGAAAATACTTTGAATGGGCACGCTGAAACTCTCCTCAAACCTAGCTCACGCATCCGACTCAAAAAGCGTGCATTCGAGTATTTTGAATGTGATGTATTTCTCTTTATCTTTTTTTTTTTTTGTCTGATGCATTTAATTACTTTGAGAAGGCATGAAGCTTTTACGTGAAATAGTGATCTCTGATTTGGAATTGTAAGGAGGTGTAAAGGCTACACCTGTGATTTGCAATATTATGAGACGAAGCACCACGATTAACCATGTGTAACATCACAGAAAAAAAAAAAAGAAAAAAAAAAAAATAACACTCATCGTAACTCTGTAATCTTATCAGGTCCCTTTGTTTACTATCCCCTTCAATATCATGAGAGTCTCGACCATTTACCCTCGTTTCATGAATTCCGAACTGTTCGTGAGTTCTCCCCACTCGCTCGCCGCACTATAAATATAAATTTGCAGCCATTCCCAACCTGCTCAAAATGACAATGCTATAAATCCCCGTTCAAATCCCAACTTTTTACTCCAAGAAAAGAAAAAACAGCAGTTTCGATCCCCGAAATGGAAAGTCTAGAATCTGCAATCCGTGCTGTCGAGTCAAATCGAACGAGAACAAGTCTATTCCAGGTGGGAATGGGTCTTTGCTTCCTTTTATTCGGGTATTTCTTGGATCCGTCTTTCTTCAAGAGTCTTTTTACATGGAGGACTATAATTCTCGAAATTTTCTTCCACGACACCAGAGCCAAATTCGGCTGCTACGGTGGTGGGATGTTCATCTCTTTGGTCTCCATACTTGTTCATAGCTTCGAGAGCTTCCAGAGAGCTAGCGAGGGAAAGGAACCACTACACTCATCGGTTGTCCACAAGAAATTGCTTCAATTTCGCATTTTCATGATAGGCTGGTTTTACACCGCTCCAGTCTTCTTTCTTCTGGTGTGGATGAAGACGGAAAAGCCTCGTATTTTGTTCGAGATCCTCTCGTCGGTGTTCTCCATGAGTATCATAATGCACTTAAGAATGGACACCATTATTGACTCTCTCGATTCATTGTACGACCATTGGGTCACGGGAAGACCAACCAATTTTAAGAACCCGAGGGAGTTGTCAAGCATTAGAGTCTTGTTTTTCTACTTCCTTTTGCATCCCGTCGCCTTGATGCTTTCGGCAGTTTTTCCAGAGGGTCTCGTTTGGCTTCTTTATGTCTGGTTGAAGAATCTTCTGACCGCACACGACGTCGTCAACAAATGTTTGGACTGGGTGGTGAAGCGAACCGCTGAGGGTGAGGAGGTAGGGCCAGTTCCTCATCAAGAGTAAAGATTTGGGGTGAAATTGCAATTAAGGAGAAGCTCATATCAGGGATTTGAAGATTTTGTCTTCTTCCGTTTCTAGAGGAGAGTTCGTCGTGCTACGTAGTAATTGTCTCGAGCACCATCGAATGTCAATTTCCAAAATGAGACAGGAGATGGCAAAATCGAGTCTAGTTAGATCAGCAAGATCTCGAGAATTCCGGGAGCTAGCACCATCAGTTCACCAATTCTGAAACTACCCTCAAACGAGCAGGAAGGCCCTGCAATTTCAAAAATTTTCACATTTTGGGGCTACTTTTTAGAATCCTCGGTGACTGTCTGCTTATTATTCACCACGCTTGATGATCGTAATGCTTTGTAGCCCTTCTTAGCGCAGTTTACGCTAAGCACGATCCAGACTAGCACTAATATACGAATACAATGAGCAATCTCCGACAAATCTCCCTCTTCCCCGATATTTTTTATCCCATTACCCCAAGAGGATGCTGCCCCTCCCCCTTGCCTATAAATACTGCTGGGTTGCCCATTTCCTGATCCACCAGCTCACTCTCCCAAGATGGAAATATCAATGATCTCGAGGCTCGCATCTCTACCATTCGATGTCAGCACCTTATTGCTTTCCCACGTCCTTCAGGGTGTCATCACAGACGACGATTTAGCAACTCTTTCTGTGCTTTTGACATTTTCCACTGTTGGGCTTACTTTTTACCGAAACAGGTGCTGGTTCTCATTTGCAGACATATTATCATACATCTTCACGATTGAAAGAGCGGCAATCGCCTGTCAAGTTTCTGGAATAGCTATGTGCTTCATCTGGATCCTAAAAGAAGCTTGTGAGACCCTCGACAGAACTATCAACAAGAAGGAAGTAGCAGACAAAATCTCATTCGTGAAGCAGTGGACCACCATAACATACCTTGGAAAGGGTCTCGTGATAAAGACTCTTTTAGTTGTTGTTGTCGGATACTTCATCCCATGTGAGCCCCGAGTGTTTCGAAGCTTGTTTGTGGCAATGGCTTCATTGTCTATAAAAGTGTTTTTGAGACGGAGATCAATCATGAGCACTATTTCGGGTTTGACTCGATACACGGCCGGTGCCAGCTCAGTTATCGAACCAGAACCAGAAAACTACAAGGAGCTTTTTTATTTGTGTGCTACCACATTCTGGCTTTTTGGTGTGGCATTCGCTCCCAATTCATTGCCTGAGCTAAGATGGTGGATCTGTCTGATTGGATGGGGTTTGGTGGAGTCTCACGCAACGGTCGAGGAAGTGTTGGAACAGATGAAAAAACGCATAGTCCAGATCGAGAAACAACGACAGGCATTGAAAGATTTTCTTACTACGTTGATAGATATCTTTGAATCGTGTGAGGCTGAGAGGCGTTCGAATACGTGAGTTCAAGACCACTATATGTGTTTCCACTACAATCTGGGGATTTGATGGTCTGTCTGTTTCTCTATAGGGAAGTCCCCATCTCCGATGATCGAGAATTGTGAAGGTTTTGGCTCTGGAAAATCAAAAGAAGAAGAGAACATGAGTAGAAAAAAGAGAGTAGCCTTGTTTATAGAACGTGGGGTTGTAATCTGGTGAAGCATTCTGGTACAAGAA
Organism: Candidozyma ruelliae; assembly: GCA_030582895.1. NCBI lineage: Eukaryota > Fungi > Ascomycota > Pichiomycetes > Serinales > Metschnikowiaceae > Candidozyma > Candidozyma ruelliae. The sequence goes on from JAJMHE010000014.1 coordinate 108,035, forward strand.
ATGGCTGCGAAATTGAGTTTCCTAGGTGTTTCGAACTTGTCGCATCAGAACGGCGAAAGAATGAGAATACAAGGTTTTTTGGAAACAAAGTGTTTTTAAAATCCTTATATGCCTTTACGATTAGGAGCAGATTAAGTATTTCATAGGTGCTGTAAACTCCCAAAAAGGTCTGATTCCGTCGAACGGGACCTATGCGGGGCAGTTTAAACACGGATTTGCAGCTCCCTTGCAAAATACCCAAATATACTTCCTTGGAATAAAGTATTTTTTAAGCTCAGATAAATACTGGATTCTGAATACCAGATACCGTAGGTTCTCCCTTCCTTGGGCCCAAAACAGAACGGCTGCGAAATCGAGATCCACCATTTCAGAAGTTGCCCATGAAATAAGTGATTTAGTTACCCAAATCTGTCAGCTAGTACAAAGGATAAAGAATTCACGAAGATCCCACGAGGAGATCAAACAAAGGAGTAGCATTGCCTCAACCGCCTCGTCGCACTATCTGGCGCACTATAAATACAGATTTGCAGCCATTCGAACACCTCACTACAAACCTCTACAATGTTGTTTTACCCTAGCAACTACAAAAACTCTTTCAGCTTTCGCGAACAATTGTTTTGCAAGTTTGCCTCGATCTTGACCATACTTTTGATCATTTCGGTATTGGGCGACCCACGTTTCACTATACCCGACGTCTCCTTGATTCTCTTCACCATTTTGAAGTCGATATGGTTCCTCTGCTTCTGGGGATACTTTTTCGGTATAGTTTGCGTCATAGAAAAAGAAAATATACGGAACGGATACAAGTCTAAAGGTCTCATGACGAACAATGAGCTAGAGTGTGCTCAAAGGCTCTTGCCTATTTTCTGGAAAGCTGGCATGTTCTTGTCCTTCTGTGTTCCGTTTATTAGACCCAAAGAGCTGCTACTGTCATTCCTTTTGAGCTGTGCGTTCAGCTTTCCCATTGTCATAATTGAAGTCTGTCATGTTACTTTGCAAATATGGAGATCGATATGGTGCATCTCCCGAAATTGCCCTCCACGCTTTCGAACGGAGACTATTGTGATGTGGCCCATTTTACTAATAAGCTTGGCCCTTTTATATCTTGCTGCCCTACTGTCTTTGTCTTCTTACCCAATACTTCGGTGGATAGCCAGACATGTGGCAGGTGCTTTAAGTGATTGGCTCTTTGCAAACTTGATAATGCACCTGTTTATAAGGATTATGCAACACATTGCGTTCGATGTGGATGAAGAGCTCAATTGAGCTTATATCGGGTGAATTTACTTGAGGGAGGTGTCCTCAAGACGCATGGTAGTTGCTAGGTACTGGTTCAGTGTGAGAAGTCGTGCTTGCCTTTGGATACGAGAAGGCTCAATCAAAGTTCATTGCATCTTTCTAAACTAAAGATATGGGCCACAAATCAGCCAAATCAGCGGTTCACTGGGAACCCTATGAGGGAGCTCTAAGATCCGCGATGATAGTCCAAAGGTGTTATTTAGAGCGCAGTTCCATAAATTTCGCTTAATTTACATATATCTCGCTTAATCTACATAAGCTTTGAAGCTTGAAATCGTTGCACACCGCTCAGAGGCATTCCCTCTCTCTGTCTTACTTGTGAATCCTCATCAGAACAAGAATCTTGAGGAGCTCCACGGTAATCTGTAGCACTTCGAATCTTTTAGGAAAAGGACTTTTCTTTACTAGTTCCTTTTGCTCTACACCTATTCAGCTCATTTTGGGAAGCAGTGCATCTCGATCGGCCCTACCCAGTAGCCGTCCCTTGTTACCACATACTTAGCATTACATGGACCAGACTGAAACCAAACCTTACCTCCAAGTGTGATTTTCTCTCAGTGGTCAAAGAATAATTCCCACCTATCTAACCTTCCCTCTGACGCTTTCTTGTTTTGGTGGCTTCAACCGGGATTAGCCGAGGTCGCTCTTTTGGCTGCAAATTTATTTGCAGCCATTTGCAAAACTACTTCTACCACCCTCCACACCATCATGTTCTTCTCTCCTCACAAAACCAACCTCACTCAAATTAGTATCCCACTCCACGTTGTTAAATGGCTCTCTCTTTTCTTTGGAGTCGCCTTGATCACCATTGTCAAGCTCTACTACTCAAAGCACGAGATCTACCAGATTCTCTTCCTCTTTGTTCACTCAGTTTGGACAAGTTGCAGTCTGGCTGCTGCTGTAAGCGTCCTTGCTTCCCTCACTGGGAGTCTTTACCTCGTGTGCTTGAGACTCTGTGGCAGCCAGTCTAAAGTACCCATCCATCCATGGTATATCGCTGCGAAGTTCTTCGCTTTCGGGTTCTTTGTGGCGGTTCTTCTGGTTCTTTTTCTTGAAACGAAGCAGGAACAACGCCTTCCAGATGAGTGTGTCTTTTTGTGGGCTGTGTTGATTCTGCTCCTCACTAAGGTGGATGAAATGGACAGCTCTACACCACGCATCCCGGCAAAACAATCACCAGAGCAAGGTGAGACAAGCACTACATGGAATGCAATCACAATTTCCTTGTTTTTATGGTGCCTTATGCTAGGGTCGGGTATGACTTCGCTTGTCCTCCCTGTGTACTCTGCCTACCTTGTGGTTCATCTTGTTGTTCTGGGGCCAGATTGTACAAAGCGGTTTCGAAGGGCCCTTCGAAAGCACGATGACGGTGACTTGAACCTCCCCACGTGGACTGAGCAGAGCTTCGCTCTGGGTGCGTTGCAGAGGGAGTTGTCATTCTTGAGGACCAATATGGAGGCCGACGACTGACGAATGGGTCTAAACCATTTCAGCGGCACCATTCTCCCTCATTGAATCACTCAAAAGAATACACTAAGCTGTGTCCCGAATTCAAGGCTACATGTTAGGTTGATGGTGTAGGTTGATGGTGCACTGTTTGATGGAGCGATTGGCAGCGATCACCCTACCCTCGTATATAAGTAAGTTTATAATTCAATAAGATTCCGTTATGACTTTGGACAAATCTTAAATAATTAGATGGCCTGACTTACATTCATGATGTCCTAGGGCTTCGAAACCGACTCGGTACGAGATCAACGAAGCCCCCTGTCTCGAACTTGCGACACAGGCTACTCCCAAAGAATTATCTGAGAAAGTTTATTCTGCTTTTCAAGCATAATACCTACATTTTAAGAATTCACCAGCGATTTATTGGTAGACCCTTTGGTTGACGTGCCGCGAATAACCGGGCTCGCGTTGTCTATAAATACCGGTGGATTTGCAGCCAACTTCTCACTACCCCAATGTTCTTTTATCCCAATCTTTACAAATTCCAACTGAACATCGAAGTTCAGCGTGTCTCTAAATGGCTCTCCGTGTTCCTCGGAGTCACAGCCCTCTCTATGATCAAGCTCTACTACCCTATACCTAGCATCACCCCAGCTCTTTTCTGGATCTTCAGAGTACTCTACTGGATTTGTCTACTCGGTGCGTCTTTCTTCGACCGGGCTGCCTTCAAGGACCGCAGGCTGGAAGAAAACCTGAGAGCCTCGTCAGCGGCTCGTTTGCTTCCCCTGTTTCTGTTTTTCTACTTAGCCTTCGTGGTTGTCTTAGCTTCGATCCTCGCATACGGGCTTTGTGGAATCTCCGCCGAAGCGAGCTTGTTCGATGACTATCCTATGGCTTTTCGAGTGTACACGGCAGCTGTTGTCTACTGCGAATGCTTTGTGTGTAACTTGCAAATCGACGCTTTGGCCTTGAAACTACTAGTGGGCGACGACACAGAGTTTTTGAAGAACCAGACCACAAGGGCCGTGGGGTGGAAGTCGGTTGCAGCCAATCTTTTTGTGATGTGTGTTTTGCTTTACTGCTATTCGTTCGATGAAGATCCAAAGTTGTGGTTGGCCATCTCCCCGTTTTGCATTGCCCTTTTGGCAAACAATATGACGCACTTGGTGATGAAGATAGTATGGAATCATCCAATCTACAGGGAAAGACTAGTCTCGATGGCATTAAACGACATGGAGGAGACTATACTCTCGGAAAAGAGGCCCCTGGTTCTGCCTGCTTAGTGCCTGTTGGAAAACTTGGGGCGACTTAGCAAGTTATATGTCTAGCGTCAAGATGCTGGTACCTCGATGTGACTACTGAGCAGAAAATACATGAAGGGGTTCTCGATTCTCGGTCCCTTATAATTGATGCCTGACTAATGCCCTTAGCGAGGTGTGGTTTAGATTCCAACTCTATATGTTATGAATTTGATGATGATATGTTTTAACGAATCCTAAATAAGACGTCAGAGGAGAGGTTTAAGACACTGGCAAGGTGCATGCAACCCTGTCATTTCGAAAATTGGGAATTAAATACTCGAAAATGACCAAAAAAGTAGTCATTTTGTGTTCCTATTGTGTAAACGATTCTGCATTTGGCATTCCTCGAGAAACTATATAAAGCCCTGGATTCCTCGAGCTGGACACTCAATTCAACAAATTTGCAAATGATAGACAACACAGCAATAATCCTCACTGGTTTGGTCTGTCTCACCGTTGTGGTGTGTGTTTCCATGATGACTTGCTGCGGGGGCCAAAGAAAATTACCGTACAAACACCAATTGCCACCATGACCATCCGGGCAGCTTGTGATCTTAACAGTGCAATTCGATGATTTGAGCAAAATATTACACGAACTATGAGTTTAGTAAGGCTTGATTTTGGTAGAATGGAAGGCATGCTCTGTTAACATCGAGGGTCACCGCCCCTTCAACATAGTATGCGACCAATTGAGACAGCTTTTTGGATATTGCATACCATTTGCCTATCCCTTCAATCTCTGTTTTCTCGACGGAAATGAAGAAGACGTTGCTAGTCGTGAATCGCAGATCTGGCGCGGAATAGAATTACACATTTGCAGCCAAACTCTTGATAGTTTAAACACACCACGTCGTTATGATATCTTTATACTCATCAAATTTCAATGAAAGACTTAAATGGCGCCTGGAAAATTGCTGTGACTCTTCATTAGCATATCTTCAACTCATATTACAAGCCGTACTCCGCGACATACTGGTTGAGAAGCTTGCCCAAGTAGTTGTCCGAGTAGATGACATCGCCATTGATCCTGGCACCTGGCACTTGAATTTGCATTGGCAAACTGGGATACGCCAAACGGGATTAGCATATCAAAGTTTGACAACAGGGAAATGACATGTGAGGTGAATGCAGTTGTAGGTCACAACGCAGCAGACTGGGAAGGTCAGTGCTATCGTCTGTTGATGACTTAACAGCCATACTTTGATCTTGAAGCTTTCAGTTCCTTGATAAACATTTTTTTGAAGTTCTTCAAAGTGGTCTTTGTAGCCGTGATTAACCGAGCCCGCGGTGTCTCACTATAAGTACCAATTTGCAGCCAAATCTCAACATGCAACAACACCTACAACAGCGTAAAATGTTCTTCTATCCCGACTGCCTTAAATGGCAGCTGAACTTCAAACTTCAAATCTTCTGCAAATGCCTATCTATGTGTCTCGGCATTTTGGCAATGTACATCATCAAGCTCTACTACCCCGTTCCCAGCGTCTACCTTTCTCTCATCTGGTTGATGAGACTCTTCTCCCGTTGTTGCATGAGCGCTGCTTTGCTTTCTAGCGGTTATGCTTTTATTGAGCTCAAGGATCCACAATGTATGTGGCTCTCCAGAAGAGAACAGTTTGCACGCTGGGTCCCAGCAGCCTTGTTCTTCACTTTTGCTGCCATTCTGTTTGTTATCCCTAACAACTTCCTTGGACCTGTGAGCAATGCCGTGGAAAAAGAGCTCGCAATCTCGAGACTCTTTGAGATTCTTGGTCTCCTTTTAGTCTGGTTCGAGCTTGAAGTCAACACGCAGATCAACGCCTTGCTCGCCTCAAACAACTTTGGCAAGGGCGTTACAGCAAGGCATAAAGGAAGACTGGTTTCGGGATTAATAATTGCACTCCACCTTCTTGCTTGGTGTGTTTCGCTTTACCTCTTCTCATTTCAGAGAGAGCCCAAATTGTGGAGCCCAACCTCGCCCCTATGCTACTCCCTTCTTTGCAACCACGTGGTTTATTTTGTGATGAAGCTTTCAGAATGGCTGAAGAGCTACAGATCGGGAAGAGAGCTTATGACGGTGTACGAAGCTGAACTCCCACTTCACGGGCCCGAAAATGCGCCAGTCCAGCTATCTCTGGAGCCCGCTAGCCACTTGGGGCCAGATTTTAGATCATGTTCAAGCAACCTCTCCGAAGACGAAGTTGAAGAGCTTAGTTTTCTATCACAGGTGGTGTCGGTCTACTAGCAGGCAAATGGCGAGAACGCCTGCCCTGCCCAATCTCGCAGGAGAATATCTATGTAATGGAAATTGTCTCAATCGTTCTTGTCTTAGAAAAACTTGAAGAAAAAAATCCAGTAAGCCTAGCCAAAATCGACTATCAGAGGGAGTATAGAGTTCCTGGGAGAATAATATGACGATGTAAAGCGCAACAAGACTATTCACAGGTTCGAAAGTCGGCTCTGGGCTCATCGCGGCGTCTGCCATTTACAATTCCGAAATTTCGAATATATCTGCATTCGATAGCACTTAGGGCCCTGTCTAGTCATCGTTTTCTGAGGTGTCAGCTTGAGAAAGTGATGCGGTAAGCTTCTCCGTCTGGACAATGATAAAGGGACATACTATGGAGATAGTGAGACAGTCTCTGAGAGTCCGGAGTCTCCTTTGAGAGCCTTGATCTACCCATTGGTCCAAGTGACCTTGGGTACGATAAGACTTATCCCAAACCCTCAATTCTTCCCATTGAGATTCTACCTCATCCGTTCATTGATCAGAATTTCCCAAAACACAGGTTTTTTCATTCCAATCTTTCCATAGTTTATAGAGATTCCAAGCACCATTTTCAAGAAGCCTGCCACTTTTAATTCTCCACAGCAATGCAGCTCTCGTTTTACGCTAATCGGAGAATGTGTCATATAAAGAAAAGAGCTCGAGTTCCGAGACGTATGGACCTAGGTCTGCCCATATCCTGCGGACGCGTTTGCAGCCATTTCGCTCGCACGAAGAACCCGGTCCATGGCCTACCCACTCAAAGGCCACATTCGAAGATCGCCTCAGAACCCAGATCCTCCTTAACCGTACTCTTCATAATCCTCTAATCCAAGCTTAAACCGAAAATTATACCGTGTCTATCTACAGACACATGTATGGTGGAACATCACTGATCGCTCCCGGCCCCGCGGTCCTGCACTTTTTGCTACACCATCTCAACTCACGTCTCACATCTCACAACACCAACTACTTCACTTCTTCCACACTCGCCAAAACAACACAAAATCCCTTTCCATGGTCGCTGGGTACGACGTGCGCCCGCGCGAGGAGCGCGACTACAAGGAAATCTACCCCGACCTCGACGAAACGTCCCGACTAGCGGTGGTGGTGGTGGACTCGCCCCAGGCGGCCACCCCGTGTTACGCCCAGGTGGTGGCCACAACAAAACCGGTTTTTGTCCGGCGCGAGACAAAAAACGCTTTTCCCGCGCGGATGCTGAAGACGCTCATTGAGCACGGTTTCCGGGCGCACAGGCCGGCGAAAGCGCTTTCGCACAGGGGAGGCAGGCTCCAGGCGAGCTACGTGCGGGACCTCCAGACGGTAAACTCTGGCAAGCGGCAGGTGCGCTACGACTTGGACGAGCAGGACGAGCTCTTTTTGGGGTGGCGCAACGGGCTCGCGCGGGCGCGGGCGAGCGTTCTGCGGGAGATGTTCGAGGTGGTTTTCACCGCGCTCGAGGACGAGTGGCACCGGCTCGAGGTGCGAATGGGCGGCATGGAGCGCGAGAAGGACAGAGAGGGCGAAAACGACGCGGAGTGGGACTTGGACGAGAGTTTCGACAAGTACGGCAGCGACGACGGCACGGGGTTTGGCAATGGCAACGGCGCCTTGGTCGAGCAGCGGTGTGCCGTTTGCAACGGAAACGAAGGCCCAGCGGGAAACGCCATTGTCTTTTGCGACGGGTGCAACATCGCAGTGCACCAGGAGTGCTACGGCATCGCCTTCATTCCAGAGGGCCAGTGGTTCTGTCGCCGGTGTATGCTCGTGCGAGGCGGCCTGTGCGAGTGCACCTTTTGTCCCTCGCGCCTGGGGGCCTTCAAGCAGTTGGACAACGGCCTCTGGGCGCACGTCGTGTGCGCGCTCTGGATCCCAGAGGTGTACTTTGCAAACCCCATCTACATGGAGCCCGTGGAGGGCGTGGGCAACGTTCCCCGGACACGATGGAAGTTGGTGTGCTACGTGTGCAAGCAGCGAGTTGGCGCGTGCATCCAGTGCACAAACCGCCAGTGTTTCCTTGCCTACCACGTAACGTGTGCCAAAAGAGCCGGTCTCTACATGGAAATGGAGCAGGGCGTCCATGGCGCCCTCGCGCTGAAGGCCTCGCTCACCTCGTTCTGCCACCGCCACTGTCCGCCAGACTGGAGCGCGGAGGCCGCTGCGATCGGCATAGCGAAAACGAGACGTTTTTACCGCGACAGACTACTTGTCAGCGAGCAGCGGCTGCGAATGGCCTCGAGAAGACGCCTCGAGGATAGCACCAGCGCCTTCCGCTGGCGCACCGAGCACAACACGCCCATTGCACCTCGTAGCTTTGTGGACGTTGTTTTGGAGGTGTTGCTAGCGCTCAAAGCAGACGTTCCTGAGGAGGAACAGAGCTCCCTTCTCCGTGGATTGGGCCACAGCGCCCATTTCTCCCGTGCTGAGATCCTCGCCGACCTCCGTGCTGCCAGCGCCGACTTGTGCAAGTACTGGTGTCTCAAGCGCGAGGCCAAGCGTGGTGCGCCGTTGGTGCGCCCGCCGGCACAAAAACTGATGCTCGTAGCCCAGGCAGAGGCGGCCCACCTCTACGACACAGGGTCCACGCGCGAGGCCCTCGCACGCCTCGAGGAGAAGATCGAGTTTGGCAGGACGTTGGGCCGGGATTTGGAGAAATTGATCGAGTTGGCCCGCTGCGCACGTGACCGCCAGCTCCTCCGCCGCCGCCGTGCCGAGCTCCAGGTCGCCTCCCTCGACGTAGCCTACTTCCCGCTTTGCACGCTAGCCCACTCGCTCTTGACGTGGATGGCCGAAAAGCTCGATCCCGCGCGGGTGGTGGCTAACTTCAGGCCCAAAGACGCCGGAGTGCGAAACTACTGGGACATTGTAGAGAGGGCGCGGAGCCTCCAGTACCGCAGCGCGAGCGAGGTTTCGGCGGATGTGGAGGCCTTGCTCGCGCCGTTGGCAGCGCTGAAAACGGGCGGGAGCGTTTTGGTCCGCGACGCCGCGAAGTGGTTGGCCTACTGGCGGAGCCACTCGGAAGAGCTTGGGGCGGCGGAAAAGGGAGTCGGGAAGGTGCCGTTTGTGGAGATAGACGGGGCGGAATTGTCAGTCAAAAGGTGGGATGCGAGGGAGGCGCTTGAGGAGGAGGGTTTGAGCGACGTTGAAGCGCCCGACTCGGGAGCTGGCGACAGGGTCGGTGGAGTCGGTCGGAGCGGCGATAGCAGCAACGGTGACCTTGGCAGCAACATCGAAAATACCGCCAGTTCTGAAGCTGGTACTGAGGCTGGCCAGAACGGCCCTGATGCTAGTAGTTCTGGAGCTGGTAAGGTGGACCAAACTGACATTTCTGGCCACGGCTCTGCCGCAGCCACCCCAGAAGCTGGCAACAGCAGAGCTCTTCGCCAAAGGGCTCGCAATACCAGAGCTGGCAGAGTGAGCAAGCCCGACAACGTGAAAGCCGCTTCTGAAGCTGCCAAAAAAGCCGATCCTGTCATCGAAAACACCGCCAACGCCGCCAACGCCGATGTTACCGTCAGCACCTCGGCAGGCGTCTCTAAGGCCGAACAGCGGATGTTGCGTGAGTCCGCCAAAGTCTCCGAATGGGCGGCCTTCCTCGACGGAACCAAGCGGTAGCCGATGTTCAAGTCCGCTCAGAGCTCCAATCATTATTAGCATTGACTTGTTTCGAATCTTCGAGACGGTCTAAATACAACAATTGCATATTTTCCAATGAGTCGGTCGCTGTAGCTTACAAGTTTGTAGTGGTAGTATTGGGTAAATACGGGGTGATTCTCAATGGGAATACGGGAAAAGTTGAAGCAGCAGTGTGACACTCGAGAGAAATAGAAGATTCTAGCGTGTAACCTGGCTTATCAGCGAAAGAGTTCAATCAAAGCTTCAGGATATGTTAAAAAGTAAAACTGGATTTTATGATGAATTTAGAGTACGATGGATGAGCCCGAATATCGAAGTGCATCAACTCATGAGCTCAAAGCTGTTCTGCTCGAAGGGTCAGGGATGCTTATCTTCATGTGAGCTTTCTCGTTTATCATTGTTGACAATAATCAATTCACCGGGAAATGTAACGTCTAGGGCTTCACACTCTGTGCGTTTAATTCCGAAGCTAATGTGGCTCTGAACTTCTGCCCCAATACCTTTCATCCTGAAAATCTCGAATTAATCATGACTCATGCTTTAGCACATGCTGTTGCGAGAATTCTCGTTGTGCTTTCCGCAATTCCCTTCATGAGCTCCGAAGACTAATCAATACATCAACAAGCCTCTCCTCATATCATTATCCGTTCCCAACTGATATTGTCAACGACGACATGACCAAACGGGCTGAGTATGGAGTCACTAAATGTATTTTTGGATCTATTGCAACAACAAAAGTCGTTGTATTGCAAGCCCCCGAACTCGTTTGTAAGCTAGGACCAGGCTGAGTATCATTCTTTCACCCTCCAGGGGTAACAAGTCCAGTCTAGCGACAATTTCATGTGACACTATCTTGGACATTGAATCTAAAAAACAGCTGTGACCTAGAAAGGTTCACATCGCAATTGTAGTTATCAAAAGAAACTTTTAAACCACTCCTGACAGGCAGCTCGCTGACATATGGTAGGTGGTACTTCGAGTTTTCTCAAGTTAATGTTTTTTCTAAAGTAGTTACTTTGGCTTGAACCAATTTCCACTAAAATTCTCCCAATTTGCCGTCAATTACCCGTGGCTATCACGATGTCTAAATCCGCAAACATGCTCTTTCACACATGGAGCACAAGCCACAGACTACTTCAAGGCTGAGGTACAAGATGGGGCTGAAGATCACTAGAACAATGCAAACGGTGCAACACCAAGAATGTGGAAATGCTAAGAAATAGACAGCACCTCACAATGGGTGAACAACAAAGACACGGGGAAGAACGCTGGCTGCAAACGCTGCGAAGGAAGTGAGTTCACCCGCACGAGCACCTTTGTTGGAGATTTGCAACTGCTGAATCCGGGTCTTCACGTGTCATTATCTTGTTGATCAGGGAGGCAAGACCAATATTAAAAGCGATCTATTGGTCTTTACGGCTCGGAGTGGAGGGCTTGAAATGTGAGCGAATAATTTCCAAATTTTACCCCTTAGGACATTTTCAAGATCTGAGATCGACGGGAGTATCTTTTCAGATCCTTTTGTTATAGTCTCTGCACAGGCAGCCAAGGCCGCTGGTTGACTAATAATGGTAGTGCTGATCTGATGGCTGCAAATTGGTGGTACCGAGAAAGACGCCGATGGGGAAGTGAAGATAGCGGAACTGCAATTCCGGGGCATCAACCCATTTCAGAAGGCAAATTGTAAAGCGGTTTTCTTTGAATTTCCTTAATTGCTATAATCTTCATCCATCTTGTCTTTGGGCACTTTATTGCGTCGCACATGGAGATTGGTGGCCCGCTGAGAGTGCAGGGAAAAGTCGACAATCAGAGGTACATGAAGGTCGAAAACGCAGCCCCCGGTAGCTTTCAGGGGAGGTCAAAAACAGCAGAAACAAAAGCCGAAAATCGTCAAATCAGCTTCTCCCTCGTTCCCGAGGTCGCTCTAGCGGCTTTTTTTGCCGGGCCGTTTACGCCGTTTGGGCCTATCTGCGAGTTGTCAGGAACGAAGAAAGCAAGATTAACCGGTCTCCCACGCAGAACAATCTCAGGCGCAGCGTGAAAATAGCCACAAAAGGGCAACGATACGGGAGAAGTGGAGGCAAGGGGAGGCGGGGGGCTTGGGGGAGCGGCGTGGGGGTCAAAGCAGGGAAAGGGAAAAGTGCAGCAAAAGTGATTAAAAGAAAAAAGGAAAGAGAGGATTTTTATTTTGGCGGGTGCAAATTGGAGAGGGTTATGAGGGAGAAATTGGGGGACGAGATGGGGCAGAGTTTTTGCGAGTTTTCGCGAGACCTGAGGGCGACATTAAAGACTGGAGGATGAGGTGATAGAGGGTTTGAGCAAAAGTGATAAAAATGGAGACCGAAATTGGCAGGTTTGAAGATGGGGGCTTGCGGGCAATTGAGCGGTTCGGAAGTTTAGTGGGGGCTTTGTGGGGATCGAGGGGCCGACGTGAAGCCGAATTACCAAGAGTGCGAGTGCAAGAGGCAAGATATAAGTAGAGAGAAGAAAAGAAGAGGGATAAAGAGAAAATCGGCAAGACATTGGTCTCAGTTTGCGAAATCATGGATCTTCCTTCTTTTTTGCCCCCATTTGTCTCTTTTTCTGCCCTCTGCTTCTTCCCTCCTCAGTCCCCCACCTTGGGTGCAAACCACCCGGGCCCAATCTCCAGAACCTCAAATTCCTCTGACAATCCCACCGAAGCGCAATTGCCAGCTGGCACCCAGCAGATACGCCATTAGCGGTGTGAAAAGCCACCCTAATCTCCGACATCTGGTGGCTGCAAACGGACGTCGTGCGGTGGGTTCAATCTCACGTAGTCTTTGTTCGGCGGTGTGCGCTGCCATTGTGTGCTGCGTCTTTTTGGACTTTCCTGGCTGGCGCCCGAGTGTGAAGAAAGACTCACATGGAGATGGTGAAGAGGGAAGAGTTTGCAAGAAAAGGTGGACAGTCTGGACGAGGGAAGGCGAAAGATTATCTTCCAATTTTTCAAAGTCAGTCACAAAAGTCTTCGTCCTCTGGTGTTCCAACTTCTTTCGCTTTTCGAATATTCTCCCCTTTTCTTCTCTCACCTCCTCTTTGGGCACTTGACTGGCTGCGAGAGAAAGTCGCTTGTTCGGCAACGCGGCGTAGGGTGCCAGTGCACTGCCGTGGTGCAAGAGTTGCGGCTTCAGGGAAGACAAAACAACACCTCGAGCAGACACCAAGCCATAAAACACAATATGAAAAAAGAGCAAAAAGAAGAACCTAACAAACACAAAAAAAGACAATCTCCTTGAGGTCCCCCAAATGCCTGCCGAAAGCGCTGCGTCCGGCGCTTGCAGCGGCCTCTGACGTAAACACCGGCCCAACGTCGCACGCTGCGGCTCCGCGTGCTACTTATATAGCCTGTTTCCCCAGAGACTCAGGGCAAACATCGAGGTACGTAGGATTTGAGAAAACAGAGGGACTGAAGGGAAATACTGGTGAAGTGAAGGGAAGGTTGGGATTCGGCGTTGCGCCAGCCTGCGGCTGGCCTGAATCGAGCTGAAAGTGTCGGAAACCGTTTGTTATAATCTGTTTGGTACCTGAATTTTGGTGCCTGATTTTGGGTGCCAGCTTGACTGCTCCCGCTTTTCGTGATGACCTCTGGTCTAGCACTTCTCGCTGGGTGCTTTTTTCGGTGGTTTTTTTTTTTTTTTTTTTTTGCTACGCTCGCTGCACTGGACTCGCGGGGCCTTTTTTGTCCTTTTTTTGTGGCCTTTTTGTCCTTTTTTTTTTGCGAGTTTCGGCAGCTCCACGCGCGGTTCCTGCTTCTGCCCCTGAGACTCGCGCCGTGTGCCAAGTTGGTTGGCGGTGTCTCCTCCGCCCAGGCGCGACTCTGCACCCTCAGATTGGGCCCCAGTAGTGCTTCTGCCCCACCGCCGGCGCGAGTTTGTTTGTTTTGTTCTGGCCTCGATTCTGCCGCTTTGTGTTGCTCGCTGCCGTTGGAAGTCGCTTTTTGGCGCCTTTTTCGCCTCGCCTTGCTTGCGGGTGCCGTTTGTGGGTGTCCTGTGCCCTGCCAGGGGCACCTTTGTTGGCTTTGCTTGCCTCAGTCCTGCCTCCATTCGCTAGGCTTTGGTCGCTTTTAACGCTTCCTTCGATTTGTCTTTTGCCTCGATCTCGTTTTGCCTCGATCTCGCTTTCGCTGCCTTCGCACTTCACCTTTTGCCTTTTGTCTTCCTGCTCACCTTTGCGCCTACTAACAATGCCCAGCGGCCCTAGCGTTTTCTCGTAACCAGGTGCCCATTTGTTGACTTTCGTTCCTTTGTCGAGTGGCCTCGTTTCGTTTGTCACTGCCCTTTTCCTGTTTTTGCTTGTTCCCGTTTTTGCCTTTCTTTTAGCCTTTTCCAGCCTTCCTAAGGGCCCCTTCTGGTTAAGCTTCGCCTCCACGCCTTCTCGTCTGGGCTGTTCCCCTCCGTTTAGACGAAAACAGAAAATAAAAAAAAAGCAAAAGCAAAACCTAGACGTCACCGACTCCGGCTACTGAAACTTCTTCGCTGAAGCTGCCTGTCCGAAGCTGCCTATCCGGCTCGAATAGCCCTGTCACTTTTCGCCTATCTCGCCCCGGCGGCATCAAAACCAGGCGCTGAACGCCGAACCCCAATTCAAAAAAGCTGAAAGCTGAAATAAAGAACAATTTAAATCTGCGATTTCGACTCCTTCCATTTTCCACTTAACTACTTTCCCCTTTCCACATCGCTTCCCTCCCACACATCATGGCCCAAAAGAAACTTCCCATGATCGTCGACATTGGCATCGACAACTCAGGAAAAAAAATGTTCCAGGTCCACGAGACGTCCAAGTCGATCCGCAACGAGATGCCCACCTCGGCCCATTTCGCTGATCCGGCGTTCTTCGACGAAAAGAAGGAGCTACCGTCAAAACCACGAATCCGGGTTTCCACCAATCCTGCTCTCGAGCCGCTCCCAGGTTCCATGAACTTTGGCCCTCCCCGCTCGGGATCTGTAGATATCCAATATCCCCAGACTGATTACGACGCCACGCCTCCAAGTGCTACCTCTTCAACCCAGGGAGGAGACTCCGAGAAGGACATCTGGTGCCCTGACGTGCAGCAAGCGTTCGAGGAGGTTCTCGCAATTGTGCCCAAAAAGGGCCTCAACAAAATCAAAATCGGAGGCCGTTCTTGCGGCAGAAACGAGCTCATTTCCGACTACATCATGGCCAAAACGGGCAAATTCCGCCTGAGAAAGCAGGTGTCGAGCCACATCCAGGTGATCAAGAACATGGGGCTGCGGAAGGAGCTCATAGCGCTCATAAACGACGGGCCCCAGTTTGGGTCCGAGGAGGAGGAGGAGCGCAGCAACAAGCAGTTCGAGGAGATTTTCGCCAAAATCAACTTGGACAAGTCGTTGGGCGTCGTTTCGCTTTCCAAGTCGAGCGGGCCCGAGAGAAGACACTCCACGGGCGTTTCGTCTGCTCCCAAACGCAAGAAACTCGCAACTGAGCTCGTTTCCATCAGAAATATCACTTTCTCCATCGATGGCCAAAATGTTGGAAACAACAGCATGCTCACCGTCCAGGAGGAGGTGCCCTCGAAGCTGTTGACGCTAAAGGAAGATGCAAACTTTGCGTCCAGGTTCCCTGGTTTGGAGGAGTTTGCCAGCACGAACGTGCCCATTCTCCACAGCATGGTGAGAATCCTAAATCCGGTGAGCTTGCCCGTGGACTTCTCCTTCGACAGAGACCTCAAAACGAACTACATGCTTCAGTTTGCTACAGTGCCAGATGCTGGCTTGTGCAGCTTCACCTCGGTATACTCTTTTGGTGCTGAAGTGCTCAAAGTCAACGAGGACAACTTCCAGCCCAACGTGAACCAGCCTTTCCTCCTCAAGTTCTGGAAATGCTTCTTCTACCAGTTGATGCAGCAGCCTACCTCTATGGACGCCGCCTTCAAGGGAATCACCGTTAAGCAGGTGATTTACGAGCGCCACGACGGCTCCTTCAGTTTGGTGCCCAAGGCTCGCATCAAGGCTGTTCTTCTTTGGGAGTTCTCCAAAGTGGAAACATGGAGAGAGGCCGTCTCTTCCACCGCCAGGCTCTTCCTTCCGCCTTCACTCCAAACGCCCATCGAAATGAGCGACCCGCTCGCCCAGCCCCCGCCAATAATTCTGCCCGAAATACCCATAAAACAGGAATATGTGTTTTCCCCTAACATCCCCCAAGTCATACCACCGGTCAAGCAGGAGGTGCAAGAGTCCCTCAACGGGTACCAGGCGCCCTATCTTCCGCAAACACCTACACATTTCCACACACCTCCCACGGCAGGTGCCTTCCATCCCTCGGCCAATGTTGATTTGGCCACCGTCAGAAGCATCCCGAGGGAGGACCCCACCCACATTCTCGGTCCCTACGTTGGACACACCGAATATGGACCCTCATAGACTCAGCGTCGTGAGACTGACACTCGTTTACTCTGCAACGACACCGCTACGTAATTTACTTCATACATAATGCACTTATACAGATACGCACACTCGAGGTGAAATTCTAAATTTTGTGAATGTTTCTCATTTGGTCGTAAGTCGCTTCTGGGTCCCACACATGCTATCAATCAACCGTGAAATTGTGTATGTGATGATTTGTGCTAGTCCTGGAGGCACCTGACAATATGAAAACAAAGAAGAGATGACGTCGATGATCAAGGTTAGTGTCACTTTGCCTTTCTCGGGTCATTGAATTATAATGTTTTCTTTGTTTAATGTAGCGTTGACGTCTCGTGTATATGCTTGGCACTTTTCAATCTCTCGAAGACTCGAGAATTCATATGTTTGGCTTTGAAGCTTTTTGAGAGGCAATGAAGCCCAGAATAACCAGCATTATGGTTGTATCGTAGGCCTCCAGGCATTTATAGAAGTGTTTCGAAACGAAATTGGGCTCTTGGAAGTTTAACTGTCATGGCCTAGAAAGGAAGTTGATAAATCTAATGTTACACAAATCGAGATGATCTGGACCTCGGCGATTTAAATAGTTCTACAATGCTCGTGCCTTTCTTCTGATGCTACAATCTCATAATCTCCTTTCTAAGGCTTCGACCTTTTCGTATTTTACTGTTTCGTCCTCATAAATGTGCAAAAACATTTTCTTGCGCTTAGTACTTCTCGTACCCGACCTCTTCTAGTCTCTCCGCCTTCTTCAACACCTCGTCCTCCATGTTGTTCATGTACTGGCTCATCTCGTCCAACCACTTGTAGTCGTAGGCGCCCAAAATACGAATAGCCAACAAGGCAGCGTTTGTACTGTTGTTAATGGCGACAGTAGCCACAGGAATACCCCTAGGCATCTGCACAATCGAGTGCAAAGAGTCCACGCCGTCTAGCGTCGAGCCCTTCACAGGAACACCAATGACAGGCAATGGAGTCATGGCTGCAACCATACCAGGTAAATGGGCAGCACCGCCAGCACCGGCAATAATTGCCTTTATGCCTCTCGAGGCAGCCTCAATGGCAAATTTGGACATTCTGTGTGGTGTGCGGTGGGCAGAGACGATGGTGAGCTCGAATGGCACGCCAAATTTCTTCAAGATGTTGGCACCCACAGACATCACGGGCAAGTCAGAGTCAGAGCCCATGATGATGGACACGAGAGGCTTTTCTTTGACCTCCACCTCCTTGGGGAGGGAAGGTGACTCGCCCAAAATGTACCTGAGCTTGTTTTCGGCATCCTCCATGGAAGAGCCTACAACATTGATATGTCCCATTTTACGCTGGGGCTTGCTCTCCTTGCCGTACAAGTAGACAGAGGCGTTTGGAGTCTCGATAGCACGGCGGCAGATCTCCAACTCGCCGTTCTTCTTGTCCTTATCGCCGAGAACGTTGAGCATGATAGCGTTGGTGTTTGTGGTTGCAAAGTTGGAAAAGCCTTTAGGCAATGGCAAACCGGCCACAGCTCTCACGTGGGCCTCAAACTGGGAAGTCACACACGCATCAATAGTGTAGTGGCCCGAGTTGTGAGGACGAGGAGCGATCTCGTTGATCAAGAGCTCGTGGTTGGGCAACAAGAACATCTCCACGCCGAAGATGCCGCATCCGGGGAAGGACTTGACGGCGTTCTGGGCCAAGATGGACGCCTTTTTCTGCAACGTGTCCAGAATTCTCGCTGGAGCGTACACAAGATGGCAGATGTTGTCCTTGTGGTGGGTTTCGACAGTGGGGTAGGCGAAAACCTCACCTTCGAGCGATCTGACGACCATCACAGCCAATTCGCTGGTGAAAGGGCACCACTTCTCAGCATACAAGGGTCTGTTGGCCAAGAACTCGAGCGCCTCGGGAATAGCTTCCTTGTTTTTCACCACATAGTTGCCCCTGCCATCGTAAGCCAATGTTCTCAGCTTCAACATGTAGGGGTAGCCGAATTTGGCGCCCACAGCCTCAAGCGCCTCTTTTGTGTTTTCCTCCAATGCCACAGAGTCCACCACATCCACGCCGTGCTGCGTCAAGTGGGTCTTCTGGAGGTACTTATCTTGAATAAGACGAATGGTCTCTGGGAACGGGTAGATTGGCACATTGAGCGTCTTCTCCACCACCTTTAACGCCTCCACGTCCACGTGCTCAATCTCAATCGTCAACACGTCACACTTCTTTGCGAGCTTTGTAATGGCGTCCACGTCTTTGAAAGAGCCATCGACATGCTCATCCAAGGCGTTGATCTGTTTTGCGGGAGAATGGGCAGCATCAAGCACCACAGTTTTGATGTTGAGTCTGTGGGCCGCCTCCACTATCATGCGGCCTAGCTGGCCACCGCCTAGTATTCCAATTGTCTTGCTGTCCATGTTGGAGAAGAAGTAGTGATTGAGATGCGATCAGAGTCAATGCGATGATGGTGCAGGCGATAAGGAATCTGGGGAGGCAGGATAGGGTATAGGGTTTTGTTGGTTGATAAGAAAAAAAAAGAAATCCTGAGGATCACACTTTGATGTTATTGTGATGAAGATACTATTTGTGGTGCTCTAATTTATTTTTCTGACTTGCGTGATGGAATTGGTATAGCACCCATGAGTGGGTAATATAATGGCACGGCTGCGAAATTAGCTACTGAACAGTGAGAGATGGAGTGAAGGGAAAATTGCTTTCTGGGATTACCCAAAATGATTCGATTTTTCAGTCTTTTTTTTTTTTTTTGAACTTGAGCTCTTTTCACAAAGTAAGGAGTGGCTGGCATAATATTTGCTAGTTTTCTGACAGGCGTACAATTTTCAAATGGTTGTCTTTGGTACACATTTCGCAGCCATTTCGTACGTCCTCCGCAAATTGCAAGAGATACGGTGAATTTACTCTGGACTTCGTCTACAATTTCGCTTCATTGCTTGTGCAAAACATTCGAAATAAAAGAAGCTTTCGGAAGTGAAACGGATATTTGGCATGCCAACAGACCCCTTTCATTGTCAAAACATCTGTCCCGAAGACAGAAGATTAGCTCGAAGTCCTGGCTCATTTACCCCAGGAGAATCGAATTCTCACATTTTCTTGATGCTGTTTAGTGGTCACTTGCTCAGATAGCGTAGAAGTCTTACTACAAAATTTTTACAAACGATTGATATCTTTAGATTGGCTTCAACTAACTCGATGCATGAAGGGGCACATTTGTGTGTAATCTCCGTCAGAGGTCATTTTCTTCCGAAAAACGGTATCTTGAATACTAACTCTATCTAATTTTATCTTTACCGCAAATGATAATGTTCGATGGCCTGCGCTCGAGAATCAAGTTTTGATTATGTGATGGGGGTGAAGCATGTCTTGTATCTATCCGAAATTCGGGAACAAGAATGGGTTGCATCAGGCGCTTAGCGACCATGCTAGGGCCAAAACTGACCGAAACCTTCATTTTGTAGCCTCTATGTCCCTCTGATAAAACCAAGAGCTCTAGTTTGATACCCTGTTGACTTCCCAAACAATGCATGCACCCTCAACTTCCTTCCACTTCTACACTTTTTTCCTCGGAAATTCATTAAAGCGACCCTCTTCGGGCCTGGCCCTTGTCATCAGCTCATGCCCGATGAGCGTGAGCCGTGCCATGCTGCAATGCTATATCATGTTCAGATCTAAACTTTGTCAGATCAAAACTTCGTGTGGCCTCTCTTCTTCAAGCCTCTCTTTCTGATTCTGCTTGTGTTCTTCAAGCCCGAGGTCTTGACCTTCTTGTAGTCGACGGCCTCGGGTTTGGCCTCCTCCTCGGGCTTGTTGTCCTCTTCCATGGCGTTTTCAGTCTTTTGAGCCTTCTGCTTTTCGTGGATCTCTTTGGCACGAGCAGCAAGACGAGCGGTTCTCTCATTGGCCAAAGTGGCAAACTCGCCCTTTCTCTTGACCGATTTGGCCCGCAATTTCGATTTACTCCTCAAGGATTTAGCCATTGTGTGATGTATGAGATGAGGATAAGAGTATGCGATGAGCTTCGCAGATGCAAAATCTATGCAGAGTAGTTTTCGCAGCCATAGAGGAAAAGAGATGGTCCAGATTTTCTGATTAAGGAGATGGTTCAAGAGATGTAAAAGAATGAAAGGAAATGGAATAGTTTCAGATTTAAGGGTTTTAAAGTTTGGCAAAACTGTGTAAAATGGATGTTCATCCAAGTGGCTTCTTTGATACGCCATACATGAACACTGCCCTCGCAGTATGTGGCAGTGGATTACAGTGTCTGTAGTATAGTCGAATTATGATTCTCAACTAGCAAAACTTACCAATCTGAAAGCTTCAAATCAAATTATATCAATAATTGCAAATTTGGAAAGTAAGGTATTTCACTTCTTCGCCCTACGTTTGGTGCATCAGCACCTCAATAAACATCTAGGATGCTATGAGAAATCTTGTGATAACTTGATTTTCTCAACTCTGGCGATTACTAGCCTTAAGTATTCCATACTGCTTGCGGTTTCAATCAATCCTTCAGTCTGAGCCATTATTACTCATAGTCCTCAATGTAGCCGCCATGGTGCTTGTCTCTCTAAATTAGCCTTCAGTGTTGGCCACAATAACTCATGCTGCCCGATGTAGGTGCTTCAAAAGCAGTCCAGCCAGTCACGAGAACTGTTTAGTTGGGCTACACTGTCAAATCCCAAGGCTTGCTACCTGCTTGAATCACTATGATGTTTCAGAGCTTGGTGTGTCAACGTTCTTATACTTGTCTCTACCCCCTTAACCAAGGCATCCACCTTTCTCCTTACAGTTGACAATGCCGTAAGTTTATTTGTTTCGTAGAGTATTTTCAATAACTTGTCCTCTCTCAAATAATACAATTCTGTTTCGGCTCAATCCTAGGATCTCTCAATCTCTTCGTCCATTTCGCAGCCATTATTCAGAGCTCTAGCAGAACATACGAAGTCAAAGGCATCAGAATCTGTCACGACTGAAATCTAGCACTTTAATGATTTCTCAAGATCAAGGTTTCATCTTCCAATAATTTAAATTATCATTTAAATATTTTTAGAGTGTCCTTTGATGAAGTGGTGTCTCACGTGGACGACTCTAGGGCTCGCGCCCTAGAGCCTTTGGGTGGCGCCCGTGCACCAAGCGCCGTTGTGTACACCCCCAATCTGCACACTACACCTTTCCCCCAGCACCACACAAATACAAGGGAATGGACTGCACACAAGCCCTCGCTTTCGCCCTCACAGAAAAAACCTCTATTGAAAATTTTCTTGCTCCCTTTTTATCTTCTTAAGTCAGCTATTCGAAATGTATGTTTCATGAACGCCGAAAGAGTCTGCTGCTGATGCTGTTAATTGATATCGAATGAATTTGAGAGACGAAAATGACCACTTTTCGACCCATTTGTTAAAGAATCACCCCTCCAGATCCTGTCCCTGATGATCCATCTTCAACCCTACTTCACCATCAAAAACATCAAAAATTTTCCTTCAGCCATGGCATGACCAAAAAAACTTCAAACTGTGTACTAACTTCCAGGCCTAACCTCAGAACTCAGAAGAGACTCGCTGCCAGTGTCGTCGGTGTTGGTAAGAGAAAGATTTGGTTGGACCCAAATGAGACCACCGAATTGGCCTCCGCCAACTCCCGTGCTGCCATCAGAAAGCTCTACAAGAACGGCACCATCGTCAAGAAGCCCGTGACCTCCCACTCCAGAGCCTCTGCCAGAATTAAGGCTGAGTCCAAGAGAAACGGTAGACACATGGGTCTCGGTAAGAGAAAGGGTACCAAGAACGCCCGTATGCCAACCCAGGTTGTCTGGATGAGAAGATTGAGAGTCTTGAGAAGATTGTTGGCTAAGTACAGAGACGCTGGCAAGATCGACAGACACTTGTACCACCACTTGTACTTGGCTGCCAAGGGTAACGCTTTCAAGCACAAGAGAGCCTTGGTTGAGCACGTCATCCAGGCCAAGGCCGAGGCTGCTCGTGAGAAGTCTTTGAAGGCCGAGGCCGAGGCCAGAAGATTGAGAAACAAGGCTGCCAGAGAGAGAAGAGCCCAGAGAGTCGAGGAGAAGAGACAGGCTTTCTTGAACGACGCTTAAACGCTCTTCTTCTATATCATATAGTTTTTGTATCTTCAAGACCCGGTGGCACATTAATCGCACGACAATTCGAATAAAGATTGTAGAACTATTGTAGGTGATCCAGTCGTGTGACTGAAGAGATGGATACATCTGATGTTGGTGAGTGATTGAATGTTCCTTTGTTCACTTCATCTTGCTTGTTCATAGCAAACGATAAT
Organism: Candidozyma ruelliae; assembly: GCA_030582895.1. Taxonomy (NCBI): domain Eukaryota; kingdom Fungi; phylum Ascomycota; class Pichiomycetes; order Serinales; family Metschnikowiaceae; genus Candidozyma; species Candidozyma ruelliae. Next base: position 130,648 of record JAJMHE010000014.1, read on the forward strand.
TATGAATTCTTTAAAAAAAGAACTGATTTTAGGTTTAACTAAATGTTCTTAATTGGTTTTTTTTTTTTTTCTTCTTCTTCTTCTTTTCGTCATCATGACGAGAGTGATCTTCTTCAACGATGCAGAGCAAACCGGGTACCTGAAAGTCAATGCTCTTCCGATGATGAAGCCCCTACGTCCCCCTTGCTTTTGTGGATGAATGTTTAACATAACCGATGGCTCGAAGTATTGCTAAGTACTATTTTTTTTAACATTTTGGATCTGCGTTGTTGATTCTACAACTTCTAAATCAAGAGAGCTTAGCTTTCTATATTAAGCGCAATGACGCATGCATAGTAGTTCCATATTTATAGTCTTCTTCCTGGAACAAGACAGAAGACGATGGTGAGAATCGCAGTAAATAGGAGAATAAGCGCAAGTACCCACAACGACCTCTTCAACAAAAGCCTATAGATAAAACGATCGCTCACCTTGATAAAAGTCTGCTTCGGTATGAACGATTCGCTCACTCCCGCCAACGCTAGTATGGGATCGAGTCTGTATATCGATGTGACGAGGCAGTAGAAGCCAATGATGAAGGAGATGACGATGACGGCACGGTACCGCTTGGGGAGATCCAAAAAGATCAAGGTAAAGGCAATCCAGAAGGATGCAAAAATGAAGAAGAAGCCGACAATTATTCTGGCATTGATCGAGCGGTTGACATTCTTAATGGCGACGAAATTCAAGAAGTTGGGCAAGTAGTGGTTCTCAATGACGTTGAAGGCATATCTCTTGACGGCATTGAAGACATCGGGGTCGTCTCTGCCCTCGACCTCAATGGCGTTGATGATGTAATTATTAAGTTTGGTCGGGAGGTTGAGGTTCTTTTCGGAATCCTCGACAAAGTATTTGAGCAAGAGGTTATGCGAGGACTCCCTCAAGTTCGAACGAGTGATGAAAGACGAGCTTGCGCTGGCGTTTGAGTCTCTGATGATCTTTTCGAGTAGTGACGGGTTGATGGATGATCTTCTGAGAGCGTTGTAAGTCTTTCCCTGGTGGTTTTGAAAGTTCCCCAGTATCGGCTGCTCGGGATGTCCGAATGATGTGTCGTTGTGGTTGTCGAAGCTGTCATCAAGAAGCTTGGAGTTGGAAGAAACTCTTTTTTCAGGAAACCCGCCATACAGAGCGTTGTCCACGATGGGCGACGGTGGGTCGACGTTGTTGTCGTCCTGGTATTTGTGAATGAGCTCTTTGATTTTAGGATCAACGTCGTTCAAGTTGATCTCTCCTCGGAGGAATTTCGATAGCCTGTTGGAGTCGTTATCCTCTAGTATGTGGTCGTTGATGATGAGGTCCAAAAGCATCGACAGCGAGACCGATTTGTGCTTGCTGCCTTCAGTCAAGGGGAAAGAGTCTCTTTGGGGCGAAATCGGCGCCAGGTTTCGAGGCGAGTGGTCCTGGGCCATATTTGGCACTCCACTATTGTAGTTTGAGCTTCTGACGATCGATTCACGAAGACCACGCACGTAGTGCTTGCATAGGTTCAAGTGGGCAATAAGGTCTAGCCAGAAATCCAAAAGATCCACGTTATTCTCGACATATTGCATGTATAGGTAGAAAGTGTACAAGTTCACGGGCGACTTCGTCTTGTTGGAAAGAATCTCACCGAGAGTCGGTAGTCTCATGAGGTTGACCGCATTATTTGTCTGGTTGAGATTGTCTATATTTGCCAAATAGTGGGAATGGGGCTTGTCAGCCTGGTATTTCTCCGACATCTAGCTTTTTCACCAGTGCTTGTTGATGTGTTTCAATATTTGGAGATGCTGGTGAAGTCGCGATATAGTAAACATCCTACTTGCCGGTGCAGGACCTGAGCTAACAATAGGACTTGGCTGGACGACTTTCATTGGTCCAGGCGTGGCAAAGATTTATCTTTGATTTGGGCTGTTTTAAGGTGGGATGGAAGATTCTAAATTTTTGGTTTCTAGTGTATTCTTGATGCCATGGTTGAGATGAGGACGTGGTGAGATGCGGTTGCAAAATGCTTGGAGCCATCAGACGGTGTTAGAGACAGGTATGGAGAACCTTAAGACGAGGAAACGAGAATATCGAGTTTATCCGGACGATCTCCGGGGATGAATGCCTTTTTGGTAGATAGGGTTTGCAAATTGTGAAAAAATATGTATATATATACATCAAAATCTTTCTGGCCTCATGTTAGTGTTTTGTGATTCACTGCTGAAGAAAACTCGCATAACTTGAAACAGTCGTCGAGTAATTAAGGTGAGTCTATCTTTTCTGGTCCACATTTGGGGTATAGCCCGGCTTTTGCCATAGTCTTGTGAGTTCTTCTCCTACACGATGTGATGGATGTGTGATACCTATAGCTCGAAAAAAATTCGATGTCTAATCCATTAGTATGACTTCTCCTCGAAAACTTTTAGTAAAAGGGACATTGCCGGATAGAAGTTGATCCTTTGAGTTCTGCCCTAGTTTTTTGAACCTTTAAAAGCTTTTAGCGATTAATTTAGCTGGTGATAGCGTCTCTCATTATGGCTGCAAAATGCGCATGTGCAAGGAAAACACGAAACTCTACGCGACTTTCTAGAATACTTTTCAAATAAAACTTACATCTGAATATATAAATTCGTTTGATAGAGAAAACACCAATTAGCATCCGGAGAAAGCACAGTCAAATCGAGGAATCTACTCTGAGAAGCCTCCTCAATTGCATTATCGATCACACCGCTGGTAAGCTGATCGGCTCACACTACAATTGTTCTAATCATGATCACACGTCATTGACAGCAATGAACTTGTGACTCAGAGGCTCCCAATGTTCCCGACAAAGGCAATCCTCAACCCGTTTCCTAATTATCCACAATGCTCAGCTCTCGACACATGCCAAATCTGGAAAGTATGTCGAAATACCAGTAAAACGGCTATTGGCTGCAAACGCGACCGGCTCCTAACTGTGGCTTCGGCACAGCGAACACCTCGGCCGACCTTGCACCAATCGATCGGCACTTAGTCAGCAACAGGATTGGTACGAACGACGATTCTCTGATTGTTTCAGTGAATCCTCATTGTTTAGCGATTGTCTGAGGTGTCCCCCACGCGGTGCCCCCACGCCAGCTCCAGCGTAGATCCGAAAGTGCCGGTAATTGTGCAGCAACGGGATCGCAGGATCCCAACGTGCTTGGTAATACGAATAAGTCCGCCATTGATAAGATTGGCCTGGAGATATAGGGGTCCACAACGGGTGTTCCTGCAGGAAACATCGGTCCCGACCCTGGAGGCAGACCCAAGGTAGATCGAGGTAATTCAAATTTAGAATCGACAAATTAGAGAATATACGTTTGAGAAACAGATGCACAGAATGAAAATTGAGTACTTTTGAATGGCACCAAGAGCTTCATCAGGGTAGGCGTCGTTATCTGGGGTGCCATACAGGAATCTACACTATTACCTGATCCGCCTATTCTTGCACGAGGACCTACGTAATGTCTCGTAGATAGTGCTTTGACAGGCTAAGGCCAAGAATATTAGGGTTTGCCGGATTTAGCCGGCTATTCGACTACGCGGCTGGAACAATAGCCCACTGGTCACGAATAGGCTATTTGATAAGAAAATGCAGGGATGCTGCAAGCAAAAAAGGCAGATGTGAAGTGTGGTGTGTAGGCTGAAGATGCGAAATTTTGCAGCCAATGGAGAAATTGATGGGAGAACGCCAAAAGCGTGACAAGAATGGCCGGCGGTGCATTCTGAAAGCAAGACGTTTGCAACAGTCGTTAAGAGTTTCCGAGTTGTGGAAAACGACATCAAGTGGATACCCACGGAAGACGTCTCAGAGTCAATTCTACTTCTAGTGTTCCAAAAGCAAATCGTATTCGATGGCTGTCATGTGCATGGTGCTATTGGATTGATAAGGTGTGGGTTGGCAGGAAATGCCGTGGTTCAGCCGTGTAGGAAGCGACTTCTAACCATGCACCGGGAAAAGAAGCTGGCCCGGCCGGTGGCCGAGTCGGAATAAGAGTGATAAAAGAAGATAAAAGAGAGATAACGAACGGAGAAGGCTTGTTGAATTGAGCAAATGCTCTTTTTGTATACTGTAGTTTTTCTGTTGTGAGGCACTCCAACGACTTTCAGTAAGGGTTCACTGTGCACTGCCGGATTACGCAACCGCTGCTTTGTGGTTTTGCAGCGTTTGACGCCTGCCAAAATTCAACAAACTCACAAAAGCAATGGACTTCAAACTCAGTGAAGCTCACAAAGAAGAGGCTTTGTTGGGCTGGCAAATCAGAAAAGGCTTATTCTCGAAGGCGCCGGATGTTGCTATCTGAACAAAGGGCAGAAAATGCAACCGCGGGGTGACTCGGCTCGGAGCAGCCACCACCCGGCCAGCGGGGGAACAATTGGTTGGAAATGAATAAAAAGAAGTTGAGGAGGGAAAGAAAGAAAGAAAGAAAATGGAGGAAAAGAAAAAGAAAATGGGAGGGAAAAAGAAAGCATTGGGTGACGTAAGAGATTGGTGGGGGAGATTCAAAATGGAAACTCACCTTCTGTGCGGAACTAACTCTATCCGGGTTTCATTTTCCAGTTCTGCTCTCCACAGTGGAATCCTACTTCCAAATCGCAGGTTTTGCCGGGGCACGATCTGAAGATCGAAAAAAAAATTATGTGCTGTTTCAGTGTGGAGTCCTGTGCTAGGTCCGCACGGCATTTTATTCGCAGCCTGATAGCGTTATCAGCCACAGATAGCACCGATAGCAACGCTGTTTGGCGACATTGCAGAACAATCAGACCAAAGGGTTGGGAAAAGCGAGCCCTGAAAAAGATAATGTGCTTTTCAAAAAATTTCAAAATCTCAGATTTCGGTGCGTTGTGGCGGCTGTTTCAGGCCGCTGTAGCCACAGGCCACGCGAGGCATATCCTACGAATCTGGTGAGCAAGAAGATCGAAGGAGGTTCCATGCCGCTCTGACTCAATATTTTTAAGCTTTTGCTAATCTTGTTTCCACGAAGGGCGTCTCTCCATGTCATCTATATTTCTCCAGTTCTTTCATTCCTCTTCCTAGTTCTGTGTGTTTGTTCTCCCTCTGCCTCGGTTTTGCACCCAGTTTTTTTTTTTTTGTTTGTGCCTCCCGCGGCACCAGTGCTGTTCCTCCCTCTGGCACCTTTTCGGGCCCTTTTTCCTCTTTTCACCGCCAATTGTCCTGCAGCCCCGCTATCTGCTGCAAAAAAGCCATTGGCACTGCAATCATTATTTTCTTCCCCTGCCGGGATTTTCGCTTTATTCGCTTTGCGTCTGCCAATCATTCGTTTATGGTTAGTCTGACTTTTTTTTTTTTGTGAGCTCTTGTTTTCTGGTCTGCTGCGTTTTGTGCTACTTTGTCCTTTAAAACTCTCTTGTGCCCCGGGCCCCTGCCAGCTTACATCCGTTTTTTGAATCCACCTTTTCACATCCGACCTGACTACCGGCAATCTGAAATTTGCCAAACACACATTTGTTTTGACCGTGACTCAACTTTGACTTCGCAGCTGCTTCCGATTCGATTTGTCGTGATTTGCCAATCCGCTATCAACGTAAACAAGATCCACAAGCTTGAGATACTGGAAGCTTTGGTGTACTAGAAGCTTCAAACACAACACCTCCATCCCGTCGATTTGACTCCCCACTGCCATTTTCAGTCGGTTCTGGCCGAAACACCAAGACCGTGCTGATCAGCCAAAGTGCTTGAAATCCGTTTATCAATATTTTGACCAAAGTGACTCAGAGTTGACTCCACATCCCGAAATCTCACTCTGAACCTGATCGGGACGACACTCAACAACCTGTTTTGACCATTTTTCGCCAAATCCACACATAATCATGCCTCTAAACCTATTCACTCCGGGCCTCTTTGGGCCCCTTTCCCGGGACAAAAACACGAATTCCGTGTTTTCCATCGCAGGGTTCCTCCAGACCTACGTCTTCAAAACTCCCCTTTTCCCCTCGCTTTCCACCGCCGCTGTGGCATGGATCAACAACTCCAAATCCGGCCTCGCCCACTCGTGTGCTGCGGATGACCTCGAGCTTTCCTTGGGAAACGACCAAATCGAGCTTTTCGACAACTATCTTGCTCCCCAGGCCAAACAGCCAAACCACGACTCTTCCAACGGCTATGGCCTTTCTTCCAGCTTGGATGCGTTTTCTGACGGACCCCAGGCGTGGGGATTCGAGTTTTCTTCAATTCCCGATTTGGACTCGACTCCCTCGCTTTCCCTGTCTTACCAGACCTCCATGCTGAGCTACCCAGGCACAGGCTTCGACAACAACTTCCTTGACCTTCACCAGAGATCCCATTTTGCCTTGAACATGGTGGGAATCCACAGCCAGCCTCCTGCGTTTTTCAACGATTTCAGAAGATCTCCTAGACCTTCCGTGGACTCTCCCATGGGAGGCTCTACCAGCGAGTCTCTGGTTTCGTTTATGGATGAGCTTTTCTTGAAGAACGGGCCCCTGGTGCCTAACACAGCCTCTGGATTCGCCAGTGGCTATGTTGAGTCTCCTCCCGTGGCTGCTGATGAAATGTCCAGAAAAAGAAAAATCTCTGAGTCTCCTGGCTCTTCCGTGCTCTACTTGGACCCTGAATTGGACTCGTACAAGAAAGTCAAGAGAGAAAGTGCTTTGGACCATGACGACATTGACCGTCTCAACTCCATCAGCTCCCGCAAGGACTCCTTCTTGCAAAGTCGCCAAAACAGCATCCAGAACAGGAAAGTCTCTCTTGACGGAGAAGACAAGAAAGAGGCCAGACACGTTTGCACCGAGTGTAATGCCACATTCAAGGTCAAATCTTACTTGACCAGACACTCTCGCAAACACACCAACGCCATGGCTTTCATGTGTCCGTTCCACGACATTTCTGCTGTCGACAACTTCGGCAATGTGATCAAATCTGCCACGAAATGCCACCCAACTGGCGGTTTCTCTCGTCGTGATACTTACAAAACCCACTTGAAGGCCTTGCACTTCATCTATCCTCCTGGCACTAAATCAAGTGACAGAAACAGCACAGGCGGCCGTTGCGCCGGATGTTTTGAGTATTTCGAGAGCAACGCCAGATGGTTGAAGTACCACATTGAGTGTGACCAGTGCAAGGGCTTGCAAGAGAATGGCCGGAGCGTGAAGGGTAATGGGACAAAAGGTCAGAGAAATTCTCAGAGTCTCGGTTCTAAGGAGACCCAGGCTTTGAAGACTGAGAGCTTCGACTAGACTGGTTTCTGGTTGTTGCTGAATTTACCTACCTTTATTTCATTTCTTCTGCTGTGCCCGGTCTGTCTCCCGACATCCATGATTGCCATGCTGGTGACGGGGCACTTGCAATGTTCTAATTCAGTTAATTTGTACCTGTCAATATTACTATCGCTGAGACGAATAGGACCACGTTTGTCTGCTGTGACTTGATACTCTACTTCTAATGATGTTTATTTCTATCTGATAGAATGAATGCTTGAAAAAAACTATCTTGTAGGTGGTAACATTTTTTCTTTGCAAGCTCAGGAACCAGGAGGTCATGAAGTATCGTCCGAAAGCCCGTTGAGACCAATTCATCAAAGCTACATCACAAATATGCCTCAGACTGTGGCTTTCGATCGGTACGTTGACAATCATAGCTCGATTTGCATTTAGACTTCTCAACATATTTTGCGCTTCAGTTGCTTAGCCCTTCGCACATAAGTGTCAAAAGAAAGAGCCACAGAGTCACTTGAGTCAGGTTTCGTAGCTCTGCTCATACGAGTCATCGATGCACATTGACCAATGATACTTTACTTTTTTTTTTGTCGTTGCTTCATCGTCACAGCATGGTTGAACTCGTGATGTTATCACTAAGCCTTGAGCCTCCAACTGACATAACATATGATGCATTTTCTCATTCGCTGATTGGACTGACATAATACTTGTGCATCACAGGCTAACTTTTGATGATGTAAAATTTTACATGTGCGGGCGGTTTGATGGACCAAAAGGTCGCCGGACATAGGGTACTGATTAGCCCTTTCGCCTTGAGAGCACCTGGCAATTGCGCAAATCTTCAAATGCTTGCTCCCCTGGTATCATTTGATGCAAGATTCATTGTAGAACTAAGGGGTTCGTCTTTTGATTTGAAGGCTCAATTAGTGGATCTCCCAAATGGCGACATTTGGTCTGGACTCTAATAAAAGTATCGTCATATGTCCGTCAAGTCCTTTAATGATTCTCAAACGCTAGAAGCTCAATTGGTGCCCAATTTCAAAGTGAATAAGGTAACAAGGATGAGATTGAGTTCGTCACCCCTGTGAAGTTTGGGTCCTTTATCAACTATCAGCACCTTTGCTATGCACAGAGGCTGATTTTCAAAGTGCCAAAATTCAAAAGTAGGGCACATTTGTTCATGAAGGAAGAAGGTTGTGTTGATATACCCATTTTGATCGACTCGCAATTTTCAACCCAATGACCAGCTGACTGTGTTCAGCTAGCATTGTATGAAGATTTGCCCACTTTCGAAGCTTATTTCATGTCACTGCTCTTCATAACTGATCCAATGTAGTCTTGGAGGTAGTTGTTCTCGTGTGTGTATTTCTCACAAACGGCTTGCGAATCACGGACATTTTGGAGGAGCTTGGTGATCTCCTCTTTGAGACGTAGCACTTCCTCGACTTTCTCTTGTTTAGCGTCAGACATGGTACGTGTTGAGTTGGTTGCGATATGTTGTTATCAGAATCTTAAGAGCGCGCTCAATCAGGGCCACATTTAAACCATTTGACATATCATTGGGTTGGATGACAGAGGCATTTATTTGAATTGAAGAAAATTTATCTCAAGCAGATGACTTAAGATTAATATTTGTAAGATCCGCACAATATTACTTCTTCTCACGCGTCACTCTGTCCACAGATTGGTACTAAAAGCGGAATATACAGCTTGAATGAATTCCTTTGACGAGATGCCTACATTGTCTGGAATATTTTGTCTGGTTTAGGAATTCCTATAGTACTGATGGCTTTTGAGCTCTTTCAAGATCTCCGTACTGGTTCTTTAAAGAGATCTCGATGTATCTCAAGTGCATTAGAAAAGTCATAGCTTGAAAAACATTGCTCTATTATCTCAAGCGAAAACTAATATCATATCAGAAGCATACGAAAAGCCTGAAATTCCAATGAGCTCTTACGAAGCGAATTTTCTGATCAAGTTCTGGTGAACATCGGTTAATGGGCAGGGTGAGACATATGTGAAGCACACAAAGCCATTCAATTCAAATGGTTCATTAGCCGGTTTAAAATTCGGTTGTTAGCACAGTATGACAAAAGATTTCGGAATTGAAAAACGATGCAAAATTGAAAAAGACCTCTGAAGGATACATTCGAGCCTGATTTTCATCGAACTATAGAGCCATATTCTTGTGAGATTTACGCGTTCCATGAATCGAATAGGTCGATTAAACAACACACTAGTGACAAGCAATACACTACAACCCAGAGCGACCAAAATGGAGATCTTTTGTTGGTGTCTAAAGATTGACTCTCTACAGCACACAATGTCTGCGCCCACAAACCTGGTGTTCTCAGACTCCAAGATTTCAAAATCACAGATATTGTTTCATGAATAATCTGGAACTAAAAGGAAAAAAAAAAAAAAAAAAAAACACAATAAGCCCAAAATGGGGTTCCTGGTAATTATGCCCAATTAGTGATGGTCGTGCGCAGCCCCAGAACCAGCACGCCTCTCACGTCAGAAAAAATACCTCTTCCACATCGTCTCAAAAACTTAAACATTTCAAAAACATCAATGTCTACTGTACTTGACAAATCCTTGGACGAGATCATTTCGACCAGAAAGTCCAAAAAGCCTCAGGGCAAGAAGAAGCCTGTTGGAAAGGGCGTTGGAAAAGTCCAAAAGAAGCAGCAGCCTGTTTCGTTCCAGAAGGTTGCCAAAAAGGTGGCTCCTCAACCCAAGCCTACCTTGGACTTGACCTATGCAACCAAGGTTGTTGCTCAGGGCTTGCCCCGTGACTTGAAGCAAGATGCTATCAAGGTATGTTGAATTCTCTTTGAGAGAATCTGGAATTTGGTAATGGAAGTAACCGCGAGCTCAACTGGATTGGGGGAGTGGCGAACATTACTCGTGAGCTTTGTGTGTTTTGTGTGCAACTAGAAAAGGCTCGAAAGCTGTTTGATGTCTCAGCGAGCGATCGTTTGAGTGATTCAACGGCTCTGTTGGTTTATGTGGAGAACATGACTGATTAATGATGATGGACACAATTTTTATTGGGATTGGGAAACTTGGGATTTTTTACGAACTACGGATGGGTATACACGGCAGAACTAAGGGGCAACTTATAGATCCTCAACGACGATGCGGTCTAATACACAACTTGACCGACGCATCAATATGGGTTTCGGCATCGTCAATTTGAGAGCATTTTCATTTCGATTCATTTGCCTGCAAGGCATTCAGGGCACCAGCTTTGAGCAAATTTATTCATTTCTGACCCTATCGCATCATTTATCAGTCCCACAATTCATCAAACCAACACAACCGCAAGAACTGCGGTGAATTCGCATATCGATCGGCAGACCGTCTTGGATGGATTCAACGATTCTTCAAATCGTCCAGTCCATCTCACCAACGACCACAAGCTCACGTTCCTGATTTATCTTTTTTTTTTTTATCGTTTGCAAACTAACATAGTAGGAGTTTTTCCAGTCGCAGGTTGGAGGTGTCCAGCTGGTCTTGATGAACTACAACGAGAAGGGCCAGTTCAGAGGTAACGCCACCATCGTGTTCAAGTCTCACAAGAACGCTGTTTTGGCCGTGGAGAAGTACAACAACGCCCCCATCGACGGAGGCAGCTCCAAGTTGAAGATGGAGTTGATCATCGACCCCACCAAGAAGCCATTGGCCGCCAGAATCACCGCTAACAAGCCCGAGGCCAAGGCCAAGGCCAACCCAGAACAGAAGAAGAAGCAGGCCCTCAAGGAGAAGGTCCAGCAGAAGAGACAGCAGCTCAAGAAGAAGGCCGCTAAGCCAGCTGCCGAAAAGGCCAAGAAGCCCGCCAAGAAGACTGCTGAGCAGTTGGACCAGGAGATGGCCGACTACTTCAACAACTAATGACAATGGCCACTATTGTAAAAGTATATAACAAAAGACAGATTATCGAAGTTCGAGGCTTCTCCATCACCGTCTGGAGTGGTTGCAACAGAAGTGCACACAGGCATTCTCGACCGTTGTGCGGTACCCTAAACGGTGATATTTAGTCTCCAGACCTACAGCTTTTGACGTAGTCGCGAACATACAAACTCTCAACCAACATAAGAAAAAACACCATATCTGAAGCCACAAATGCCTAACATTGAGTTCATACTCACGGCAGAGTTTCACGTGGACAAAGGCCCGTCCATTGTGCACCAGTATCCAGACGAGTTACCTGGGTACAACAATCTCCAATTTCTCCCAGAGCTCATGCTTCCAGACCAGATACACCGTCGAGAGGAGGACTTCACGCTTTTTCTCCTTTTCAGAAACACTACAACAGGCTTTTTCCAGTATGCAAGAGACAACCAGTGCGAGGACAGCATATACTTCATGTACACAATTGTGAAAAACGTCAGTGACGAGTCTGTAAGAAGAGGACTGGTGATTAAGGCGCTTTGCATAGTCACCAAGCTCCCTTATTTCAAACACTTCAAGCCGTTGCTTCTTATTTGCTTGGATGCGTATTTTGAGGCGCAGGAGGCGGGCCTTTTGCGCCAGTTGTACAAGGCAGTGAACGCTAAGGACTTTACTGTGAACAGGTCCGAGCAGCCGCTTCTCAAGAAGCTTTTGGTGAGCTCGGTGCTAGACTTGCCTATCAGTGATAAGGTGTACAGCGATGAACAATTCAGGAATAAGCTTTTGGGGATCAAGACGCCGAACGAGGATATCTACATTCGCAAGGACTTGTCGTACAACTCCATTGTGACTTTTTTGGGGATGAAGATTCCGGTCAAAATTCCGCTCTTGCTGCTTCCAGACAACGTGGGGGACTACATGAACCCGACGGATCTCAACCTCAAGCCCAACTTGATCACCTTGTTGAGCGCCCGTTTGACATCTGATTTCCACAATAATGAGTTGACCATATACGGACTCTCCACGCCGCCGATTATCGTCTTGATCAACGCGATCTTGACCGGAAAAAGAATCATTTTTGTCAGCTACGACAACTCAGCGGGCTACATCATCGACATGATCCTTTTGCTTCTCAAAGTCGTCACTGGTGGCGGCATTCTCACTGGTCTTCTCCAGAACTACAACATCTTTCCCATGATCGACGTCTCAAAAATCGACCTCTTGACTGAATGCGACACGTACTTGGCAGGCACCATCAACCCGTTCTTCAAGGCCAATGAGGCGCTCTGGGACCTTCTCTATGATCTCGATACCAACGAGCTACGCATCTCAAAGTCTCTTAACGAGCCCGAAATTCTGAAAAATTCTATCATAACAGAAGACGCTCGGTTCCTCTCGAGCTTGCAGTTCTCTCTTTTCACGTACAACGACGACTTGACGACGTTGCAGCTAATATTCAGGAGACACATCAACGAGATCATCCGAATATTGGTGTCGCTGAGAAACTTCAACGACCCGGGGCTGCGAAACCGGACTTTGCTCATGGACGGTGTGGGCTACTACTGGCACAGTGATACCAGCAAGCTCGTGGAGATGTCGTGCTACCAATTGGTATCCTCCAGGTTCCAGGACTTGATGTATTCCGGCAAGTTTTCCTACAGCTTGCTTCTTCCGAATCTCTCAAACGAGCTCAACCTGATGATAGATCTACAGCACCATTTGCAGAAGCTATACAACGTCACGAACAACGTTACGACTCCGAAAGTGAACGAGAGGGAGATCTGGTTCAATATCTTGAAGTACCTCATCAGCGCAAAGTCCTTGGAGACGTTTCTCCTCATCACGTATCTAATACCGCCAACCTCGTCTACAAGCATGCAAAGCTCGGGAACTCATGGGGGAAACGTGACGATGTTCGACAAGAACAAGGGCATCGAGCTCTTGCTCATCAACTTGTTCAACGAGGACGACAACGTCAAGCTGAACGTGGTGATGATTCTTCAAGAGCTACAGGACAACTTTTTCTGCGGTTGGTGCTTGAACAATTTCAAAAAGTCCAACTATGTGTACGAGATTGCCTTCAACGAGCTCGTTGATGCGCAATAGCCGAGGACCTCAATAAACGCTACATCTCGCTCTGTCCCGTTATGCATTACTATTTACAGTTGTTGGAGTCCTCATCAAATGGGGTTTCTCCAAATGGAGTTAATTGTCGTCGTCGTTCTTGCCTCGCTTCTGCTTGAACACATTCCATATGCTCAACTTGTCACCCGGCGTACGAGAAGCATACGCAACTCCCGAACCCACATACTTCGACTCACGGCCCGTGCCCTCGTAGTTGAGGTTTGGGTTGTTTGTGGGAAAGCCTCTACGCTTGGAGGTAGTTTCGAATTCTTCCTCGGCCTCCAACCTCAAGTCGCTTTCTTTCAAGTGTCTTTCCTCCTTGTGCTTGGCAATATGCTTCTTTCCAATAAGCACCAACGCCACAGCGCCGGCACTGTAAAGCCCCAATTTGGTGATCAAGCCCTTGCTGGTTTCCATGAAGAGATGTGGTTTGAGTGGTACTGCAGCTGAGGTGAGTCGTCTACAGACAATATGCTCTCATGACATTGTGAGCAAGGCTCAGTGCGATATCTTAATAAACCGAGACAATGAAGGGCGATTTTGTCAGAAAAGGCTCAGACATCCCTTGAACCACGAGCTTCTTTTCCTGAAGCCTGAATTGCCCCAGAGTTCGGGCAACCTGGGTGGATCCACACCCTTACACCTCGGCCTATACTCGCCTGGCGAATCTCCCAGTAAGGTTATTCGCGCGGCTGGTAGCCATATTAGGACATTTTAGTGCACTTTGACTTGTGGGCTCAACAAGATCGACTCCAGGGAAAAAAAAAAGAGCCATTCATTGTCTCAACCCCACCAGTGCCTGTTAACAACAACTCTAAAGACATATCTTTTTTTTGTCTGAAGATACTAATCGTTCACACACTGCAAAGTTGATTTCGCCAGTTTACATCGCTCTAACGGCCCTCACCGTGTGCTTCCTCGTTGTCAAAATGGGCCTTGTTCTGAAGTTGAAGTTCTACGTGAAATCGTTCGTTTTCGGCTCACTCATCGCCAGCTGTGCCCTCTACGGCGTTTTCGCCTCCATTTTCCTTCGACTTATCGGGAAACCCGAGTATGCCCAGTACACCGTGGCGAGGGCCTTCTACCACTCCTTCAGCCGCCTTTTGGGGATCAAGATCGTCCTCAAGAACGAGCACTACTTGCTCCAGAAGCCTGCAGTGGTGATCTCCAACCACCAGTCTGCCTTGGACATCTTGGTCTTGGGTAAGATCTTCTACCCCGGCACGACTGTCACAGCGAAGAAGGCTTTGAAGTACCTTCCCTTTTTGGGATGGTTCATGATTGCCTCAAAAACCTTCTTTTTGGACAGAGCCAAGAGTGACAAGGCCAGGAAGGTCTTGGATGGGGCTCTCCAGACGTTGAAGGAGAACGACAGATCTCTTTTCATGTTCCCCGAGGGCACCCGTTCTGCCACCAAGAAGTTGGAGATGCTTCCTTTCAAGAAGGGTGCTTTCCACCTCGCCAAGCAGGCCAAGATCCCCGTGATTCCTGTTGCTGTTCAGAACTACAGCACCTTGTTCCAGTCCAGGGACCAGATCTTCAAGCGTGGAGAGATTGTCATCGAGGTTTTGGAACCCGAGCCCACAGACAAGTTGGAGACGAAGGAGGATGTTGACAACTTTGTTCTTCTGGTGAGAAACAAGATGCTCAAATCCATTGAGTCCATGGGCTACGCAGCCACTGCTGACCAGAAACACCCCAAGCCCGTCATTGACGACCAGGAACCACTCTCGGACAACACCACAGACATCGCTTCCGAGTCCAGTCCGTTGATCCCAGCAGAGTAGTGTGGTTTGGCACGCCTCTAGTACTTAGAGAATGTAAACGAATGTAGAATTGACCTAAACGAAGGTGTAGGTCCCGGTGAGGAAGGAGAGTGAAATAAGCTGTGGATGGCCCTCAACAATTTTCAAAAAGAGCGGAAGAGATGAGTTACTTCAATGCAAGCTTCGAAGGGTGTGTTTTTCAACTTCGATTGCATAATCATTGACCCGAGCCGATTGCAATTGTGGGAGAAATATCCTATGTAATCCAGCTCGATGGACAGAGAACTAAGGAGATCAAGTCAGCTCAAAGTAGAGGAGATTTGGATACTTTGATACGTCTGATTTCAGTTCCTTTTTGCAGAATCATGCTTTCTTCAGACAACGATTCGAGGATGCAATTGTTTCTATGAAAGCTGAATTAGACCATTTAAGAGAATCTGAGCAGTTAGCTTAGATGCCATTATCCTCCCCCAACAAAGAATAGTATTCGAAACACTCTCGTCACTGATGGTGGCAGATTTCGCCCTAAAAACTGTCATCGACTTGGCCCCGTCTCCGTTCGCTTCCACGATTTTTGGCTTGCACGCCAGACCTCCTCATCAATAATTATGGGGCTTGAGCAAAATGCTACTAAATTAGGTTGATACACAAAGTCCAACAGCCTCGCAGACCAACAATCTCCTTAGCTAGCCACGCCACTTCGATATTAGCAGAAATTCAATTAGTTCAAAATGGTTCGTGTAGGGAGCAGAAGTATCTATCAAGTTAGGTGCTCTGAACGCATATTGCCCACTCAGAATGTTATCTGAATTCTCTCCAAAAGGAACACATCCAAATACGCTAAGTGGCTGCAAATGCACGGCTGAGGCTCAAGATCCGCGTTTCACATAGAAAGCCAAGATAAGAAAAACAGATTTTTTTTATATGGTATAAGAAATACAAAGGTCAAAATTTAATCACTCCATTCAAACGAAAACTTAAAAAGCTCATTTTGACTGTGTTTCATGGAGGGCTCCAGGGTGTCTCAGACAGTGCGAGTCCGGTGTAGCGGGCTTGTTTTGCACTTTTTACTATCTGGATCGCACCCTCTGCACAAGTAGACTTCTAAACCTAATTGCAAAGGTCTAGCTTCTGGACATTTTATGGGCATTTTCTGGGAGTTTCGATCTTTTCTGATCCAAACGTTTTTTTCGTTTTCAATAAATTTTAAACTACTCTCTTCGATTTATTTCTCCCCCATTCGCTGTTTCTCCCCCGGCTGTTTGGATCTGGCGAATCTCAATTGTCGTGTCCCAGAAAAATCGAAGCGCGTCACAAATCCTTAACAAAAAATTACTAACAAATCCACAACCACAAGGTATTGTTTCACAACACACTAGGGAGGCCCACGAAATTCCCCCGAAACCCCTAATTTCAAATGTCAGAACCGGATTTGCTGCACCACTACAAGGTGCTCAAGCAGTTTCTCGATATTCTGGAAGACTCGGCCACCAGGGCGAAGTCGAACTCGTCGCGTGCTTTGAGAGCCAGAGAGAAGCTCCTCAAGTTGCTGAGTGCCCAGTTCCGTGAGCTAAGCACTGACGTGTACGATGAATTGAAACGTCGTATCGACGAGTCCAGAGCAGAGCCCGACTTCTTGCTCCCCAAGCTGACGTTCCATCCAAAACGAAACCAGGCCCGTCAGAAGCTCTCCCTGTTGCCCCAAACGAGATTCAGAGACTTGGTCATGGATATCAGCTACGAGATCTCCCGAAGAAACTTGCACATTCCCGCTGCCTCCACGGTGTCCCAGGCGGAGTCTCCCAGTTACAAGCAGCACCAGAAAACACCTTCCTCATACTCCCATAGCCACTCGCACAGCCAGCAGAGCCAGCCCCAGATCCACGCTTCTCCGCAGAAACCCAAGCATTCGAACAACGAGCCCCTTGACTTGAACCGTGTGGATGACGCTGACATCTCCCACCTGACTGTTGATGAAGCACCACACGCCAACAGCACTTCCAGGAACTTGGACGCCAACGACCTGCAGTTGTCGAATGCTGACACCTCCAAGCAAACTATAGCCGTTCAGCCTACTACGGTCGTGCCCACCAAGGCCAACTTGACCTGGTCCAGTGATGAAGAGGAAGAGGACGAGAAGCCATCTTTCGGGCAGTCTGAGACTTCCAGAAGCCTAGCCCCTGCGGCAGGCGCTGGTGCAGCTGGAGCCGTTGCTGGAGCTGCAGCCTCAAGTATGCTATCTAATGGAAACGCCAATACCAAGGAGATCGAGGAACTTAAACAGGCGCTACAAGCAGCAGAGGCCCGTGCTCTGGAGCTCCAGAGGGCCAATGAGGACCTCAAATCGAACCTTGCAGCCACTCTCTCTGAAAAAGACTCCCTCGAGGCACAACACAGGCTGCTTGTCCAGAAATCTTCCAACACAGCTGACCCCAACGAACTCAACGCTCTTCGAGCAGAGCTTGAGAGTCTAAAGCAGTCCAGCGCTGCCCTCAGATTGGAAAACCAGGCATTGAAGAACAAGCACTGGAAGGACTCGAGACACCAGTCGAGAGATCTCTCCAAGGAGGAGTCATTTGCAGGCAACTCGCTGCCTGGGCGCTTCAACTCTCGTCCTTCCTCAGCTTCGTCTAATCAGGCCCTCGACTTTGCCTCGAGAAGTCCACCAAGTAAGAGCTTGCCCAAGGGCTCCTCCGCCGCATTGGCGGACGTTGATGTCAACAAGCAGTTGCAAATTCTCCACGAAAAGATGTCTGCGATTGACAAGCCACAAAATGTCACCAGTGCCTCAAGAAGAGAGCTGCTCCTACGCACCGAGGCATCCAAGTGGCAACAGAGATTTCAAGATGCCCAAGCTGGAATCATCAAACGTAACCTCCTGGCCAACAAACCTCAATTGGATCAATATGTATCGCCAACAGGTCTCATATCTCTTGAGTCAGCCACATCATTCTATGCTGCTATTGAGACCTTTTTGATTGGTCTTTACGAAAACACGCCAGACACAGAGCTCCTCTTCGAGAGAATCTCCAATGTTGCATTCCAAGCCAACAGCCTTGCTAGTGCAGCCGACCACAGTGCAATGTACGAAAACGGACACCTTGCAATCAACGTCAGGGAAGCAGCCAGTCACTCATTAACAGCCACAAGGTACTTCGGCTCCAACGCCAGACTTCTTCCCAGAGTTGTGGTTGAAAGATCCGTTGATGAGCTTGCATTCACTGTCTGCGAGCTCATCTCTACCTTCAAGTTGAACGACGGAAGCACGCCACAACAACAAGAAATTGTTTCTAAAGCAGCGAATGTCCCGGAGTCTAATGATATGATACGCCCACTCCGGATTGGCAAGGCTACCAATCTTAGCCCACCTAATCGCAAGCAAGATCCTTCTCGTGAGATGAGCCCAGTCGAGGACTTCTCAACCCCAAGACTGCGGTCTATGTCCATTGATGCTTTGCAACCCCCACGTAACGAAATCACAGATAGCCCTAGCCCTGCCAAGGTCCTTCCAGGCTCGCTACCCCTCAACGACAGTGAGCAAGATGTGAACATACCCAAGGTGCAGCCCGCTAAGAAGTTAACTATGTTCGAAAGGCTCTCAGGTAAGAAGGCTCCCACCGATGATGATTCGACTACGAAAGTTTTGAATGTCAAGAATGGCTCCACGCCAGAGACACCTTCGCAACCTTCAGTCAAGCCCGAAGCTACTTCAAGCGCAAAGGCCGTTACTGATGCTGAACCAAATAAAACGAAAGCCATCGGTTCTACATTGGCTGCTGGTGCCGCTGCTGGTGCTACTGCAATTGCAGCAGCTACAAGCACCCAAGAGAAAGAGCCCAAGTCTAACTCCTTGACTGAGGCCAACACGAATTCTCCTTCCGACCTGACAAGCGAAAAGGTGAAGCCACTTGAAACCAAGACCAAGGAAGCAAATCACCCTCAGAACAAGGAGAACGTTGCACCATCGACCCCACAATCAGCATCAAGAGCTAATATCTTGGACAAGGTGAGGCAGTTTGAAAGCCCTGAGGGATCAGCTACTAAATCGCTCGCCTCTAAGACGAAATCACCTACGCTGAACTCGATCAAAACCGCCAAAGAGATGCTCTCTAAAGAGGCAAGCCCTCAGCAGAATTCTTCGGGAGCCAAATCAAATGATAATACCCCAACTAGAAGCAGAAGCTTGTTCCAAACTTTGAGAAACAGGTTCGCAGGTGACAACACTGAAGCCAAGACCGAGGAGAATAAGAACGAGTCGGAAAACGCTGCAGATGACAAGCAAAAATCTACCAATACTGAAGCTCAAACGAAGGAAGTTCAAGATAGCCCTGCTGTCAAGTCCAAGAACGAGACCGAAGCCTCAACCTCATCAGAACTTGCCGATCCTACTTCACCTCTTGCGAAAGCTACCGCTGCTGCCTCTCACTACTCATTGAAGAAAGGTGCTGCTGGTGCTGTTGCCGGTGCTGGCGCGTACGTTGGTGCCGAGAAAACTGTTGAGGCATTGAACGAGAATGAGACAGACGAACAAAGCAAGCCAGAGGAAAAAAGGGAGGCTATCTCGAAGGAAATTGAAAATGACGCAAATTCATCCAAGATCGAGGAGGCTAAAACCGAGCAGGGCTTGAACTCAAAGCCTTCTCTCAAGTCCTTGTCCGGTAGATCCTCATCTTTCAAGGTCAGAAAGGTGAGCCATTCAGGTGAAAAGGAGCCTGTCAAAGAGCCAGAGGAAGAGGAGGAAAGTGATTACGATGACGAGGAAGAGGAGGCTAGACAACGTCAAGAATACAGAAAGTCGATGGCTGCCGCTACATTTAATTTCGACTTGTTCGACATTGACGACCCAGACAACACCTTGACACAAGTCTTGCTCTATTTGGAGCACCAGACTGTGCAAGTCATCTCTACCATCCAGGACTTGTTGACTGCCATCAAGAAGCCAGATGCCACAAGAGGAGAATTGAGAGAAAACTCGAAGGCTATTTCTGAGGTCATCAAGCAAATGTCCGATGCCACCAAGACGTCAATGAACCAGACACGTAATCACCAATTGAAGGAGCACGGATCCTGGGTTGTTACCAGTTTGGAGGACTGCAATCACCGCATGAATGCCCTTTGCAGGCCTAACGCTGATAAGAGTGACGACGAGTTCGCCGATAAGAACTTCAAACAGCGTCTTGCGGGTATCTCGTTTGATATCGCCAAGTGCACCAAGGAGTTGGTCAAAACTGTCGAGGAGGCCAGTTTGAAGGAAGACATCGCACACCTCGATGCCAGGCTCAACCAGCCCGATGACGACTTGACTTAA
The DNA here is from genome assembly GCA_030582895.1 of Candidozyma ruelliae. Taxonomy (NCBI): domain Eukaryota; kingdom Fungi; phylum Ascomycota; class Pichiomycetes; order Serinales; family Metschnikowiaceae; genus Candidozyma; species Candidozyma ruelliae. The sequence continues at coordinate 150,961 of JAJMHE010000014.1, forward strand.
GTTGGGTACAAAGTGTGAATTACTATTAAGGGTCTAATTATCCTGAAACGCCGTCATGGCATTGTATATTAGTTGGGAAATGCTGTCATGATTAGTAAATATGCTGTGGTAAATTATCGAATATATCGTGATAGAAACTCCTGGTGAGTATCTGAATGTACTGTGTCTGTGGTGTATACCAGTTTAGGGGACTTTTCCAGTTCCTTCTTCCTTCTAAATGGTGTTTTTCGCCAAGAACTTCGTCCACTATCGGTCGACTTATCTTGATCCTTTCTTCGTAGGTCTTCCTCGTTCTTTGCTCTCTTGAGTTCTGCGATCACCTCCCGGGATTCCTGGTTTTCTCCATCTTCTCGTTCGTCATCCGTCACACTGCCACTCTCAATGCTTGAAGCGTCTGTATTACCCGAGACCAGTGAGGTCAGTTCTGTTTTGACCTTCTTGCTTGAAGATTCTGGGGTCTCCAATGATCTCTTCACTACTGTCAGAGAAACTTTAGCACCTTCAATGTCTGGACGTAGTTTTAGTTCAAGCTGGCCCTTCAGAGCACGTGCATGCTGAATAGTATCTTTTATAGGGTTGGCTCTGCCCCGTTTACTTTCAAGCGTGGGCCGATGATTGGTAGTCATGGTCGATAATCGAGATTATTGTGCGCACTCCTTAGATGGAGATGGAGTAACTCGAAGGTTGGTCGAAGGCAGATCCCAATTTCTGAGATACTTTGCACGACTTGTGGCTAGTGCATGGCTTTTAAATGTGCGCTTTTGGAAGAGAATCGAAGTTAAGCGCATTTCCCGTTTGCTCGAGCAACAGTAGTTAATTGTTGATTTATGGTGGTTTGCAGCCATTTTACTGCACTGCGGGAGATTCAAAGAAGCAAGAGAGAAAGTAGAGAACGTCTGTACACCTCAAAACGGTGAGAGACCTCAATTGGGGTGTGGGAAAATAAGCAATTTTTGGAGATTTTAGAGTTTTTTTGTTTCGACCTTGCTGTGTTCTTTCGACGATTATGGTGGAGCTTCTTGAGCGAGTTCATGGTTGCGGGAGGGAACAGCCTCGAGGCGGTTAGGAAATCCGCCGGTCACCCAGGTGTAAAATTAGCTTGCATCTCCGCGAGTCCGGAGGATTTACCAAAAAAGTCAAGAATCTGGAATTTATCTTCAATTGTGATGTCAAAACCAACGATGATTTGCAGAGAAAGTGACTCAAGCTGCCGGTGAATGATCGAACTTTGCATATTTACGTATGTTTCAAGATGAAAATGATCCGTTTGTTTTGCGTAGTTCCGGTAGGATACAACATGACAGATGAGAGTGTGACTAAGTATCACTTAGCGTGTGATCCAGCTAAGAGTTAAATGATTAATTCGATTGGATGTCCAGCCAATAAGCAAGCGATTGGTTCATATTTGCTCCAATTCTACGTCTTGTCCCTTCATCAATCATGAAAGCATTGATAGTTGACCTGTTAGGTGCATTCAGCTTTTAAAGCTTCGAAATCGAATTTCATCCTTCGTAGACTACAAGCAGCACATCTCAAATGATATCTTTGTCCATTGGCTAGTATACACATGATTCCACCGAATCACTCGTTGTCGCTCTGAATCTCGTCCTCCCAGTCGTCCTCATCGTCGTAGTTCTTCTTCTCGGGCATCAAGTCTGCCATGATTGGACCTCCCAAGGCAGTCAAGATCTCAGAAACCTGGACAGCAACGTCTGGGTCCATGGCCTCGGCATCGGCGCTGTTTAACACCTTGTAGCCCTGCGTGAGTGCGGAACGGGCATCGTTGAGACCGGTCTGAATGTTCTCGTCCTCTGACTTCTTGAGCTCCTCCAAATCGATTTCTCTGTAATCGGCTTCCTCAGTCACAGCAGAAGGATTGAGCTCAGCATAAACCTGCTTAGCACGGAGGAGGTGGGCCAAGGCCTCGTAATAGTACGCTTCAAGTGCGTTCTCATTGATTTCTGCCACAGCAGCAGCAATCGAGGGAGCAGCCTCGTACATCGCTAGCTCGATCGCAAACCTGGCGAGCTGCAACAAGGGCTGCACCAACTCAACGTACTCCAAGGAGGCGTCCACGCCGTCCTCTTTACGCTGGCCCTCTTCCAATGCCGCTTTCTTTTCCTGAAACAACTCCCACGACTTGAGCAAAGCTTCCTGAGCCTCTTCGTTCTTTTGCTGTGAGATACGGATCGAAGCCAAAAGAGACAATGCCTCGGGGTTGGTCTCGTCGAGGGCCAAGGAGTGGGAAATCAACTTGTCACACTGCTCCTCGGCCTCTGGCTCCATACACAAGTCGGTCATCCAGATCTCGATTTCGGCGAAAATGCCCTGGTTCAATTTCTTGATCAAGTGTCCAGCCAAGTCTTCCGAAGATGGATACAACTTGGCCAATTCGACGAGAACTGGGTCCTCGGCTCCCAGGTTGTCCACGACCTTCTGGAGCTGTTCCTGAAGTTTCGCCAAAGCGACATTAATATGGCTGATTCCGTCGTTTCCTCCGATAATCTGACCCAAATAGAGGAACTTGTCCACGCCGAGGTTGCCCTCTGGGTCCAATGAGATCGCCTTCTCCAACACATTGTAGGCAGACTCGACGTCATTGGCTTCTAGTAGACACTCGCCAAACACCTCCAAAAGCTTGGGGTTGTCCTGATTTTTGGCAACCTCAGGAGCCAACAATTCCATTGCCTTGGTCTCCTGCGAGCTCTGGAGAAGGGCACGTGCCCTTGCAATGATGCTGTCCATGAAGAGTGGTAAGGTGGTGTTGAATTTCGCGATGAGTGCGATGAGTGGTAGTATGGTAGCTGGCAATGCCCATACTTTAATTCAGCATATTGTAGTGACAGGGTTTATTCTGAGTGTGTTCAGACTGTTTTGGAGGTGCCTGGTGCGACAATTCCAATTTACTTTTTTATGTTGAAGTACTAGTGATAGATGTCTAGGGGTCACCAATTGGTGTGGGTTTCGCAGCCATAAACCACCGCTAGCCTTCAAATCGGCATAAATCGAGTAAGGACTATAAAATGTAGCGATGCAACGAAGGATACGGATGGTAATACGTCGAGGCTTCAATATGAACGGCTTGGACTTTGGATCTCGAGATATGACCACTGCTCTGTGTGTCTACAAGGCAATTCCAACAAGGAAAGAGAAACTCATGAAGATTTGACGGTTCTACGACAGCTTACAGATCACAAATTCATTTGCAGCGACCAGAATGAACGAATGGGATACAGAAGATAACTAGGGTGGTTGGTATCATCAACCACCAAATGTTGTTGAGGTTGCCGACTATCAATGTCACCCATGTCGATGACTCAAAAAGAAAAATGAACCTCAAGCCCTTGATTTACATCTCAGAGACACTCATATGCGGATAATGATGTTATTTGTGAAAGTCATGATCAAGCCGATCTGTTTGCTTTTGAAGACACGAGTAGTGTAATTTGCAGCCATTCGTGAGCAAGACTGGCCATGAAAGATCGCCCATAAAGCCTGAAGCCGACGAATAATAGTTGACGGTATCATATCTGGGAACATTAATCCAGACGATTCTCATGCCTCTTAACGATTCTAGTTTTAATAATAACGCTAATCATGTCCAGTTGAAGCTGTCTCATCTCATCCTGCCTCATCGCGCTATCTATAATCACACATCTATATCCAATGCTACCGAAGGACAAGCTTGAAAGGCTACAAACGGAGTATGCCATACTCCACCTTATCTACCATAGAAACCACAACCAGCATCGAGTAGCAATATGGTGGCGATATCTCAACATGGTCCACAGAGGTGTCAGAAAGGTGCTCCGAGGAATATATGAGGTCGAGGAAGCGAAGAAGATTAAGCGGAGAGAGCAATTGCAGAAGGAGGTCGTGGTCACTGCCAACCACTTGCTACTGCGAGTCATGAGCAAGGCGTTTCACCACTTTCATGGGGTTATTGCGTTGGGTCAATTTGTGAATCTTGGGCTAGTGCTAGTAGCCAATTTGAGCGCTCTACGAGCTCTATTGCAGGAAATTGAGGGTGTTGGAAAGAGAGAAATGAAGGTCGAGGAGCCCTTGCCTGTTGAAGTTGATGACGATATTGGCGAGGAAGTGGCATACGAGCTGGTATCGAAGCCACCTATTCCAAAGAAAATCGAGATCGAGGTAAAACCTGAGAAGAGGACGCCAGTTATTGACATCGATCATCTTTCTCAAGATCACGAGAAGAAGAAGAAAAAGAAGTCCAAGCTGGACTCTGAAAAGAAGAAAAAGAAAAAGAAATCCAAGTCGGTCATGGACGACATCTTCGGTTAGCTGAATTATTCAATTACATCTGTATAATGACACCGAGAACCCCGGCAAACAACTAAACCAAACCATTCTAATATACATAAACCATAAAACCGTTAATATCCCTTTTCCCTGATCAAGTGTTCGTCACCGTGAAATCCCATAGGCATTTGCATCTGCATTTGTGTGCGGATGTGCTTGGGTATTTGATGCTGCTGGCCGTGTTGCTGGCCGTTTTGTTGTGGAGGCTGCTCATAAATGCCCTGGGGCATTGGCTGAGGTGGCATGGATGGAACACTTTGGGGTGTGAATGTGTCGACAGGTCCCATGAACTGGGACAAGTCGGCTTGACGCAATAGAAGCATCTCGGGGGCAGGGAATGGGAGGTTCAACTGTTCGGTGTCAAGACAAAAGTCATCACCGTAGTCTTCGAGAGAGCCTAGAGGCATGTCATGGAGTGTAGGGTTGTTGACCATGACCTCAGGCAGATCTTGCTTGAACGACAGCGTTTTCAGGAAGCCGTTCTGTGGAGCAGTCATGTGACTGGAGACTGACGTGGGAGAGTCATTGTAGTCACAGCTGCTTGTGGTAGGTGGCATGGGCGTGGCCATGGAGCTGGGTGTTCCCAAAATGGGAGATTGCATTTTAGGAGCAGCGGGCTTCGTGGTCTTTCTCAGCTTCGACTTCTTCTGCTCCTTCATCATGCGTGCAAGCTCTTTTCTTAATCTGTTCTTTATTCTCGACTTCCCCTTGAAGCCTGGAGGCAAGTGCTTACACTCGCCGCCCTCGATGTGAATTTCACACCAGACCTCGCCGCTCTCGAACCACTCTCCACACATCGAGCAGTTTCCTGCGGTTTTGTTTCTTTCCTTGATGGGAGTGTTCTCCGGGTATCTAAAGTGGCGGGACTTCAAGTGGGTCTTGTAGGTGTCTCTTCTGGAGAAACCACCGGTGGGATGGCACTGATGCACCACGCCGTTGTTGTCTTTGTAGATGGAGGACTTGTGGAAGGGGCACTTGTACGCCTTTTCGGAGGAGTGTTTCTTGATGTGACGGGTCAAGTAGCCTCTCATTTTGAAGGAGGTGTTGCAGTGAGGACACTGGTGGAGCTGACCGTCAGTGGATTCGCCAGCACCGGCCTCCTGGTCGTCGTCCTCCTTGCCTGAGTGCTTGTCATCCTCTGAGGAGGTCGAAGAGGGGGTGTTCACCTGATCTAGGGAGCCGTTCTTGTCGTACACGAGGGAGTCGTTGTTGGAGCTGCTGGAGGTGACTGGGGACAATATGTCATCGGTTTCTTTCTTGACAGCCGTGGGGGGTTCACCGTGGATTCTGAAAGCGTCAAGTTCCGATCCGGGAGGCAAGTCCTCGGTAAATGCCCACTCGATCTCGCCCTTGGCGTTCTTGTATGGCAAAAGACGAGTGGTGATCCCGGTGGAACACGGAACAGGGCGAGCAGCGGACTCCTCGGGCTCCTGTTCCTCCTCTTCAATGGAAACGTTGCTGATGGAAGGGAAAAGCGAGGGAGTCTTCATAGTTTTATTTTGGACGGTGGCTTTGGGCAGCTCGGAGGCTAGCTTGGCGGGAAGCAAAAAAGTCGATAAAAGCGTCAAGAGCCACACTAAGGGAGCGAGGAAAGCGTACTCCAGGGCGATACTATGGAGGCGCTGATGAAAGTGCTTTTGTATGTCTGTTGAAGTCATTTTGGGCGTGGGAAGGCGATTTTATAGCAGAAGCCAGGATGTGGTATTTCGAGTTCTGCTCTGACAGGGCAAGAAAGACAAAGCAGGCACGGAGCTGGAGTTTGCAAACTGGGAAGGAAGGAAGCAGCTTGTGCTTATGTAAGCGGATTAATTATATTTGTATTATTGTGTGTTCAGCAATGACCGCTGGGGGAAAAATCGGGTAGGAAAGTCGTGGTGTGGTTTTTTAGTATTTTGCGTACGATGATAATTGTGCGTGAGGGAGACAACCCGTGACCCGAAATAGCGACCAGCTAAGCCTAGCTTTTTTTTTTCTCTTCTCTTGGTGGTGTATGGGTGGGTCGTGCGCGGGCCAAATAGTCCGCGTGCGTCCGAACCGAGTAAAATCTCACGGAGTTGCCCCATACAGAACGCTCCCCCACAGCGCTAACAGCAAAGGGGCCAAAATAGACGCCGCTGATTTTGCTACAATAGGCGAGAGCAGGTAAATATCGGTTCTGTGCAGGAAAACACGACCTATATGCCGGGTGCAACCTGGGGTGGTCCAACGTTGCACGCATAAGGCCCCGCTATAGTATGGGGCATTTGGCAGTCTGGAGGTGGAGGGGGAATGGCTTGTGGAAATGCATTTCCGGGGGTGTAAGTGTGGAGCTAGGCCGAGAAAAGCTCCGACCTAGCAATGAAGAAAATAATTTTGGACTCAGGTGCAAATTTTTTGTTTGGTATTACCTGGATATTTTTTACGTATTTTCTGGCACCAGCAGCTGTCTCAGTGTGCATTGAGGCGGCTAGCTCAAAAAGCTGTGGGGACTTTTTTTTTTTTTTTTTTTTTTTTTTCCCGTTCCTCGAATCACCTCTCTTACCAGTTTCAGCCCATTGTACTGTGACATCCACGATCGGCATAACAAGCTTTAGGCTTTAGGCACCTCGGGGATTATTGTACGTTTGCAAAATCGGATTGTCCTCGGAAACTCCGCAAGGAAAGTCGAAATGGTCCGGGGGTGGGGCCTTTTTGGCGTATTATTGGCCCCTTTGGGGCCGTGACACTAAGGTCCGAGGTGGAGTTGCTAAATTTGAATCACTATTTTTGTAAATGGCGTTGCGAGTTCTCGGAGTACTTGCCCTGTGGGGTTTGATTTCTCCGGGACACGAGCCAAGTTGGGTAAAAATGGGCAGGACGTGTTCAACAAAGCAAATTTTTTAGTCAGACTTGTGGAAATGTGGCAGCTCGGGAGGAGAGTCTGGGAAGTCCGAAGGAGGTGGAAGTGTAGTCACTTGCCGGAGAAACCAGGGTTGCCAGGTGATCTGGTTATGTTTCTAGGCAGCTGAGTTTTGGAGTTGGTGGGTTGGGACTGGGCTTAGTCGTAGGCTCGAGGTAGCAGTCGTAATCGTGCTCAGAAGATGGGTTTGTGTTGAGCCTTGGTTCTGTCGAACCTTCGGAGGATATTCAGCCGTTCAATTGTTCAGTTGGGCAAACTGTGTCAAGTTGATCCGTCCCACGATACCATTTGGGACCAGCGTTAAGGACTGCTAGAAGGTATGCTGGAAGCTTTTTGATAGGAGCTAAGATGACTTTCATATGACCGATTCAAAGCAAACCGGCGTCTTGGCCTCTCGAGTTCGGTCATAAAGCGTGGTGATTCTAGTATATGAGGATAATGCTAAAGAAGGTTGGGCTGATATATAGGCTTCGGAACCCTTCAAGGTTATATCATCCTAATGAGCATAAAAGTAGTCAAAAAGCGGCCCTGTTCTAAAGAAGTGAGTCTTCTCAATTTGGAGTCTCTTTGAGCTATGGTCTTACCAGCGACAAGTGCCATGATAAATCGTTGTACTACAACTATCGATATACCGATCAGCAAGCCGAGTCTGAAGTTCATGACCGATTCCACGGCGAATGCGCCCTTGTTTGAATTGGTTGTTTGAGCTATTGAGAAAAGAAGAAGGGAATTCAGTCTTGTGGAAAGCGACCGGAGAAGTATGTTATAACCAATCCAAAATGCTGGAAACAAATTCACCAACCAGATCTTCCAGATCATTATTCATCCAGATCATTGCAATAATCGTTTAGTCTTTAGATGAGAGAATGTCGAAAAAAAAAAAGACAGAATCAAGAACACGAGAACGAGATTTCTAGGAGCTTTCTTCCAGAACTATTTGGCTGCGTGATCGAGATTGCCGCCCTGCGCCAGATCCATCGCTCTTCAAGGCGTAGCTAAAACATGGACCAAGGGGAATACAATTTTTTTTTTCTTTTTTTTGACAATCAAGAAGAACCAGATTCTGAAGTCTTTGGAAGAGTCTATTGCCTGTTAGAGTTCTCACGAAGGCTCTCTTTCTCTTATTTCAGGATTCGCTGTGGCTTGGCTCAGGCTCATAGGGACTAGTCCAGCCACACAAAATTTGAAATATGAATAGTTCAAAATCAACGAGTTTGGTCTCATTTCTCTCAAGCATTCCAAAATTTCTCTACAATCGTTTGCTTCCAGCCATATTCAAAATGTATGGTGCCATATAACTCCCACTACCAGCGCTCACAATGTGGCTCAGTGGGTCAATAAGGTTCGGCGACCCGAGCTTAAAAAACACCGGCATGTCGGCGCTTTTCCATGCCTATACCTCTACTCAAATCTCCAATAACCCTAAAAACCACAAAGTTCAAATTATCCACATCTCTTCCAACACCCTCTTTAGCGGCCTACATCGCGGATTTTTTCACAACTACCTCCAACTGATACACAATCGGCCCGCCGGTCCATAGCACACTCATTACACAAACAATGTCACAGGACACGCCCGAACTCGACCTCGAGAACTTCTCACATCCCGCTGTGGCCAAGCTTAACGGCGCATTCTGGTTCCACGAGCTCAATGACGAGTCTTTCCCAGGCCAGTCTTTCGGACTCAAAATCGACAAGATTCTCCACCACGAAAAGTCCGAGTTCCAGGACATTTTGATTTTCCAGTCGCTGACATTCGGAAACGTGCTTGTGTTGAACGGCATCATCCAATGTACGGAAAAGGACGAGTTTTCGTACCAAGAGTTGATTACTCACGTGCCCATCATGAGCCATCCATATCCCAAGCGTGTTTTGGTGATTGGCGGAGGCGATTGCGGTGTTGTTCGTGAATTGGTGAAGCACGTAGGCAAGGGCGTTGAGGAGATCACCATGGTGGAAATCGACCGCAAGGTCATTGAGCTCAGTGTGAAGTACTTGCCAGACATGGCCAAGTTCCACGACCACCCCAAGGTGAAGATTGAAATTGCTGACGGGTTCAAGTTTTTGCAGGATTTGAGTTCAAGCGAAGAGGGAGGCAAATACGATGTGATTATTACAGATTCGTCCGATCCGGAGGGCCCTGCTGAGGAGTTCTTCCAGGTCAACTACTTCAACTTGTTGAAAAACGCCGTCAAGCTGGACGGTATCGTCATAATGCAGAGTTCGGAGAATATCTGGCTTAATCTCACGTACTTAAGCAGTTTGAAAGAGAAAGCGAAACAGGTTTTCTCGACAGTTGAGTACTGCCAGTGCTACATGCCTTCGTACACCAGTGGACAGTTGGGACTTATAGTGGCAACCATGGACACCACAAAGCAATTGAGGAAGCCCTTGAGGACGCTTCTGAGCGAGCAGGAGGAGAAGATGTTTAAGTACTATAGTGCTGCTGTGCATGAGGCGGCCTTTGTGTTGCCCACCTGGGCCGACAGGGCGCTTCGCTAGGGGCAACTTTTTAAAAATTCATCTGATGGTATGAATGGTCCGCCAGAGTTAACGAGTTTGCAATTTGAAGTCTGTGGCGACAGGAGCTAAGCACGGCACTCATTAGCAAGATAGCACTGACACACCAAGTTAATGCAACGGGGAGACTAATAGCCCAATAGTCGGGTTTTTGCTGGTAAGCAGCTTCTAGAGCATCTCCCATATACATAAATAAACGGAACATAAAGGAACCTAGTCGGCCGATTGTCGAGATGAATCCTTGAAACAACAGGAAGAAAGGGACTAACTGATCTTTTTCATTTCATGAAAGAATGCATATGTCTTTCTGGCTGCTTATAAAGTTTACCTACCATTAAATTATGTATTGAAGTGGGACTCGGTGGGAGGAATACATTAGACGTATAGACTCTTGCAGCATAGCTCAGACAATATCAATTTTAGACTAACATATTAGGTAGAGCTGTAGGCTTATGATTAAGTCAGAAAAAAAAGATACAAAAGAGCAATTCTGAGAGGTGATCAAACCTCAGCAAATCTAGAGTGCCTGAGCGATTACTCTTTGGATTTGAAGGCCTTGGGACAGAGAGGAGCGTTTGTCCCACAGTTCTACCCTAATTGTGCTGCTTTTGAATTGTGCTTCTTCGTTGATCAGTGATAAATGTCCACGAAGCAATTTTCGTAATGTTGAAAGCAATTTCCCCCAAAAAAAAAAGTTCGAGTCAGTAGACTTTTGCTAGCAGTATGCCCCAGTGCTCCTCGCTAACGAAGCGAACTACGCATCTGCACCGGAATAAAAGATCACAAAAATCTCAAAATATCCCTACACTGGATTCTTTCTCCTTGTCTAGTCTTCTAAATCATTCCTAAACCCTAATGTTTATAGTCCTAATCGGCCTCGGCCTCGGTCCGTGCTGGCTGGGGCCAGCCCAGCCCGACCCGAAACCCGTGCACCAGCGTCCACCATTTCTCATCGACACTACCTCCTCGTTTTCGAAAAACACGACCCAAAGATCGGTATTCGCCCTACCCAGCCGTTTGGTTCTTGCACTCATATCAACACAAATCGCACATGAGCCACGAAGAAGACTACACCACCAATATCGATGAACAGCTCCTAACTGCGGTTAAAAACCAGGTGAATGGCCATGACCTCGACGAGGCCGCCAGAGTGAAACTTGAACATGCTAAGAATCAGGATCCGAACCAGGATCAACAAGTAGCGGAGGCTGCCCAGGCTGCACAGGCTTTGTACCATCACCAGCAGCACTTGCACGATGAATACAACATCCAGATCCCCGAGCCCATTATTGACCTGAGACTGAAGATATACCCTGTTCTGGAGAACACCATCACCAACGAGGGTAACTTGATCACCAGGCCTTTTCCGGAACAGATGTTCCACACCCGTGAGGAGCTCAATGACTTCATTGCAGAGTTTGCCAGAGATAACGGTTTTGGCATTGTCATTGCGCACTCGAACAGAAAGGCTATTTACTATACCTGTGAATTGGGTGGAAGGTATCGCCATAAGAAGGGAAAGACCATCCAACAACAACAGGAAGAGGAGGCTGCAGCGGCCCAGAGAGAGCTCAATGACGCCGGAACAGGCTATGTTTTGGATTCCCACGCTCGCACAAAGAAATTGAGGTGCCCCTTCTCGATGACGGCTTCTTTCCGCAAATCCAACTCCATCTGGTCTCTCAGAACCACATGCAACGAGCACAACCACCCCCAGCTCGACCCCTTGTCGAACCACCCCATGTTGCGCAAGCGCTCTGACGAGTTAAATCTTCTCATTTTGGACTTGTACAAGGTGGGAACGAAGCCATCGCACATCGAGGCCAAGATTAAGCACCAGTTTCCCGACGTTTTGATCAAAAGAGAGGATATCTACAACGAAATTCGTGGCTACAAGCGGAAGCTCAAGAAGTCCAACAAGTACTTGCCCGCTGGCGTCACTCCCCAGGGTGTCAAAAGACGTCGTAATGCTGCCCTGTACCACGAAGTCATGGATGGCGACGACGACGACGAACACGATGAAGTGCTACTGTACGAGCTCGATAGACGCCACGAGGAGTTGCAACGCCATATCCAGGCTGCCGAAGATGCCCACAACTCCCATCACCACCACCATCACGAAGATCTTCCTCACTCACTCTCACACCATCTGCATCACTTGGACGAGCAGCAGCTACAGCACTACCAACAGCAGTTGCAAGAACATGGTCTTCACGACACCGACCATAACGATAACACCGCAGCTGCTGCCATTGCTGCTGTTGCTAATGCCGCTCACAGCAGCTCCAACAGCGACCTTACCATTGACAATATCGATAGTCGCTTAGTGGGAGACTAGAAACCTTCCACAACTCGTTTGCTTTGTATCATTAGTGTGTACTATATCATGTATATTAGCCAAGATTACGCTCAGTTCCCGTATATTTCCCACTTAAATAGCCCGTAGTAACTCCATTGCCTGTGTGCGCTCTTCGAAGAGCCTCGTCAACTCACCCACCTTGCGTCCTCTAACCACCGGTCGTTTTGTGACCACTGGCGGAGTCTCCTCTGTTTTGACTGGTTTCTTGGGTAGCTCTCTTCTCTCGAATTTATACTTTTGAGGCGGCCATTGGGCCTTAATGTTGGACACGTCCTGGAGCTTTTCCTTCTTGGGCGGTTCCTTAACAGTTGCAGTCACAGCACGCCTCGAAGCCGGCCGGGGCGGAGGTGTTTTGGTTTGTGCTGTCGCTGGTGACGAGATTGCGAGGGTGGTATCATTGTCAAGAATGGTTTTTGTGTTGAATTGAACTCTTTGGTATTCCTCTTCTCCGCTGGTATTTTCCTCATCCATTGTAATGTCGTGTGATAGGTTGTACAGCTCGTTGTACTTCTCGCCGCTGGGTTTTGATAACAGAGCTATTCTTCCTAGTCTCTCTTGGAACAAAGGCTTTATTCTGCTCCAGTGTTGTAGGAGGTTTTTGATGTACCTCACAGCAATCGAGACACGATCGCTGTTTTGCTGCAGCTTGAGTTCATGTGTCAAAGCATGGCACAAACATTTCAGGATGGATATTGGCAGATGCTTTGTGACCTCGCTATTATCAACAATAGTTGCACAGAGATCGATCACCCGGAACAAGACAGATGCAACGTTCGCATCATTGGCAAGCATCTTGTTCCAGATTGTCAAAGTGTAGTCGAAATCATCTTTCATGGGCAAAGCGATGTCGTCAATGCAAATCAACGGAGGAGACACCGTCAGAAGAATTTTCTTGAAGGTAGACGCTATGCAATGGAGGTCCCAATCATTGACCCATATAAACTGGTTTCGAAGAATGCACTGGTAGAGAATCTCCGTATTCTGGCGATTTCCTGGTTTCATGAACACCGACTCGGCTCTCGGACCGTAAGTCTCGATAATGCGGAAGATTTGGTTGAAATGATAGAAGAAAAGAGGGTCAGTCTCGGCCGAATACTTCGTTTTCTCCGTGATAAGCTGCACATGAGGGCACTGGAGTGATAGCTTGGGCGAAAGCGTTGTTTGGGCATCGTGCTTGTATATGTTAAGCGAGATCTTGAGTCTGGTGACATCCACGTAGTTGGAAAGTTCCGACAACGAGTCACAACTGATAAGAATGTCCAGATTACGTGCAGACGAGTCGAAGAGCTTGTGCAACCTTGTGAATGTCTTCTTGGACAATGTGATGTTTGTCAAAATCAGCGATATGGACTTGACGAACCAGCTCTCGTGAACAGCGATAATCTTGTGAAGATTGTCGAAATTACGCGTCTCGGGCGAGAGAAAGGTCCTCAAGAACTTGACTCCGTGGATCCATGAGATCTTATTGAGCCCACACGAGAACATCACCAATATGTATTGCAGCAGGGGTAGCTTGTCCATCATAGTCGGAATGAAAAGATCATAATCTATAATATCTGGAGAAGGTAGATATGAAGTGTCGAACACGTATATCGGCAAGCCGGAATAGGCATCTTCGATGTTGGTTTTGAAGAAGATTCGCTCCATTGTGGAGTTGAACAGGTGTAGATAAGTTACAGATTTTTAGCGAGAAAGAGGTAAATAGGTAGTGTAACCGCGCCCCAGGGTAGCACCAGAAAGCGACATTAAATAGAGGGACCGTAATTGGTAATTTTTAGTTTCGAGTCTGAAAGTTTGCTATTTCATTGTAAACTCTTTCTTTCTCGAAAAATGGCCTTTTGCCTTGTCTTGAGGCTTTAGTGAGCGATAAGTACGCTACTGTAAAGAGAGAAAAGGTAAACATCGCGACGCACTCCAGATGGGCCGAACGGTCGAGGATAGAGCTTAGACTGAATGGGCTGAAATGAGGTCGATGAATTGTTTTTGTTGAATTTGAATTTTGGGATCAGAGCTTGCCAAAGCTTTTTATTTTTTAGTTCAATTCGATTGTGAAACACGGTCTGTCGCGTATGAGAGTATAAGCTTTGGCCTCGGGGTCCCGTGTCTCGGGCTTGATGGAAAACCCTGGCGAGGGAGTGCTGTAAAAAACGTTCGTGATTTAAAGGTGTGAATACGAGCAGTTGATTCAAACTTTGTAGCTCCTAGGCTGACAATGAGACCCAAGTTCTGGAAACTGAGATTCCACGCTAATCTGAGCTAGTCCGAAGTTAGACTTTCAGATATTATGGACCTGTTCCATCTCTAACTAATTTGCTGGATATTTTCTCTTCCGGTCCAGATAATTGCTAACTGACTGACGTAAACAAGAGTCTGATGGAATACCTGGTAGTACTGAGCAATATGAGATCACAATCTGGGAGAAGGAAAAGAAGCTTTGAGTGGGCAAGTGTCAATAACTAAATGTCATTTAAGTCCTTTTACCAGCTGCCTCAGCAGAGATGAAAAGGAGTTCTTATGACAATCTGTTCCTACTATTGTCACCAATGAGTTCGTTCTCATAAATGACCCATGTCATTTGTTCTTGTACCCGTCTGTAGGCAAAACTATCCAGGAATTAACAATATAATTCAGCTATGAACTGATAGATCCAAGTAGCTTACACTCAAAAAAACTTCTGAGAATGATGCGTCGTTGGCGCTTTCTTCAAAGGCGACTGCCGTGCAAGTAACCTTCAGCATTGACCGTTCAAAAGTACAAAGCTCTAGACCTTACAGCAAGAAAGGCTTATCATAGTCAACCCAGCGAAGCCCCCATTTATCCCTATACGTGCTTGAAGGCATAGCGAAGGCTCACGCACACTCAACTTGGTGAAGAAGGAAAATCATATTCGTGAACTTAACCACCCCCTATCTCAGCAAACAAGAGCTACAAACCGCTGCTTTCTAACCTGAAGTGTTCCCCTTCTTATCCATCCGCCATTAAGCTAGGTCTGCTACGTAGCTCCCCATAGCAAGGGCCACTATCCTCGGATAATTGCCCAGCAACGAGCGAACCAGCAAGCCACTGAAGCAATGCACAAAAAGCCTTTCCAATTGCATTCCAAAAAACATCAGGAAGCTCAGTTCTTTTCGAGCAGATCCCAATAAAATTATTTTCTGCTTCCCCCAACGCTCTGCTCTGTGCCCTTTCTCTCCCAATGGCTGCGAAATCAGCAAACAGCAACTCCACCGCTGCATCCTGCGCCAGCAAGAAGCACATTTCAGGGCAGGCCGGATGTCTGTCTGAGATCCAAATAAGACACTTTCAGCCGGACGCTGCCTGATTTGACCCCGAGCCAACTGGAAACGGCCTGGTTTGCGACATTCCGAGCTCTGGTATCACGCGAGTCGGGGTCAAACAGAGACCAGGCCAGGCCAGAATTTGCGGTTCATGATGTTTTGGCGAGATGTTTGACACAAGATTCTGGAAAAGTCATTGTTTGTGTCAGCGGTGGCATTTGTGTAAGCCCCGGCGGCTAGCACTAGCCACAGGAAGTAAGCAAGGCTGGAGAGGAAGTAACATAACCAGAGAGGAGGAGGTACGAAGTTTTTTTATTTTTTTGAGAGATAAGGAGTAGACAAGAGCAACGTGGAAAAATCGAAATCGAAAAAAAAAAAATTCTGACCTTCTCGGGGATCGCTGGAATGTCGAACGGGCGTCTCCAGATGGTAGCGGCTTCGGGATTGAGTAATGTTGTGGCATGTAAGTTTTCCCGCGTGGTACCGAGCTGCCGATTAGACTTTAAGGTGTGCCAGGGAAACACAAACGAGGAAAGATAAGAAACGCAAGGCTTTTCCTTCGTCGCTGTCTCTCACCTTTTTTATTTTTTTTTTTTTTTTATTTTTTTTTTCTTTCCCTTCACTCTTTCGTATGTCTCCAGCGGCCGCCAGCCTTACAATGTCAATGCCAGGCACAATGCCCAAAATCGTGCCAGTGCGAGGCCGCTGATTTGCACCACCTCGCCAGGCAGATCCCAAAAATCCCGCAAACCCGTAAAAAAGGCTTCCCAGGGGAAAAGTGCAAAATTCACCTCGAAGCCTTCCAGAATATTCCAAAATTTCTCCAAAAAACCTTACATTTCTCCTTTCTTTTGCCTCCCCTGACACTACCGCCCTGCACACAAGTGAGGGATTAAACCCTGTCACATTTCCTGCCCTACAAATTATGTCGCGCCTCTGGCACAAGCTGCTGCTGTATTGAGTAATGAGGACAAATTTTCTAGTGCGACAAAATGTCTCACTGGTGGGCCAAACTCAAGTCCTGCCCAAATCCGTGCCCTGTGCGTGCCCATATATAAGCCGGGCAATTCCTCCCACATTTACTCTTTTCTCTTTTTATATCACTGAGTGTCGCATCTACACAAAACAGCTAGCTAATCGCCAGATTCCACGCTACGTGAAACACGTTTCTTCCTTTCTTCCCCGTCTCGTCCCTTTGGTCGTTTTGGTCCACCTTTCTGGGGTCCCGTTCTAGCATCAGTTCGTGCCCCACTGCCCAAACTCAGGATCTGTCTCGAGACACTGTCCTGATTCACCTGCCTGTTTTGGCTTCCACTCCACAATCCGCCCCCTGGGGCCCTTTGTATTTATTATAACCCCCTGCCCCACAGCATCTGCCCTTTTGGTCATGGTTTATTGAAAAAATGACATTTCTATCGAAGAAGAAATCGTCGCTGTCGACCCACTCGTCGAGCTCCGATTCGAGCTCGTTGTTTGGCTTCAAGTCGAGCCTGAAGCAGTGCTTTACCAAGTTTGACGAGAAGAAGGACTACATGCGCCGTTGCAACAAGAAGAGCTTGGCCCACACGAAAAACCCTCCGTGTTCTGTGTCGTTTTGCCTAGGCAAGAAGTTTTGAGGGGGCTTTGGTGCGTGCCGGGGCCTGCCCTGGCTCATGCCTTGTACTATATAATTTGTGTACATTTGTATCACCGGTTGGTTTAAAAAAGATCAGGAAGGAGATATGTGTAGCTACACTTATTAGCTCTGTATTCCATGGAGCCCAGCGACAAAATCGAAAAAAGCCTCAAGGGCCGAAAGCATCCTCTTCAAAATTTCCAAGCTCGATCATTATCTGCTTGCTCAGCTTGCTTGAAGGCTTCTTGCAACCATCTGACTTCTCCAAGAATAGCATCATAGCCTCTGCTCTTCGCCTACTTCAAAAATCTCATCATCTGAGGCCCAGACGATTTTAACTATGTCTCTTTAAATGTCTCTTTCTACTTTCTCGGACTCTTCCGCCGACGACATCTTTTTGGTCCGGAATCGCCAAGATCGCTAGAATCTTAAAACTTCTCTCCTACACAGGCTACTCAACAGATGTCAGGGCAAACGTAGAGTCGGAGTTCCATCTGGCCGGAACTGTAACTGAACTTTCGCCCTTTTCTTCTGCCAGGCGAGAGAGTACACTCACACTAGGGGCATTTCGCCCGGCATGACCGCTCAATGTAAATTACCTGGGTGTTGTTGGAGAGAAATCTTTTCAAAGGCAGCGCTTTATACATTGCTGTGGTGCACGGGTGCGATGCCCTGAGCTTGGGCCTTGGGCCTTTGGCCCTTGACAGTATTGTCTTGCATGCAGTACAGGGCCTACACGAAGGCCTCCGTGACATGGTCACCCAAAGTGGGAACGGGGTGTGAAGGTGGCGAAAACGACATTTTCGCGAAACCCGTGACTGAATCCACTCAAGGTAGGCATGTAGCATCGGAAGGCAGGATATGGCCAGCCTCCGGTGGTCTGGCCCATCTGCAGTACATCAACATCAAACACGCTCACCAGACACCATAATATATACATCATAATTATAAAGCATAGGCTATGTCGTCGCCAACTCCCAGCACCACGTTTGAAAAACAGAGAGACTTTTTGCTTTCAGAGATCTCCTCTGCAATTGACTCGGTTGTTTACAATTTGGACGTTTTGAACCGCTCCTTGAACGACTCTGTCCAGGTAGGCAAGGAGTTTGACGATGTTGGACGCTTGTGGTCCACTTTTTACAACGGCGTGGGTAAGAGCCAGGCAGAGGCCGAGAAGGGCGAAGAAGAGCGTCCAGAGGGCCACTCGGAGGCCTAGTTGCTCACATAAAGACACCCGTCCAGGCCCCATTTTCCCTTGATCTTGGGAATCTCATAGAATCCCTCGGGATCAGGCTGGATTTTCTTCTCCCCAACGCCCTCCATGGCAGTGGAGGCACGACCAAAATTGTGGCCTCGAATGCAAACTATGCCAGCAGTAAGGCCATCGTAGTCCGCAAGTTTGGCCTCTTCAGCCTGCACGACACTGCCCCTGAACACGAGATTCTGGCTCAAAGACTCGTCCACTTTGCGGTAGTCGTACATGTCCGTGACCAAAAAAGGTCCAGCAACGTTAAAATATCCCACTTCCTCGACCACGTGCGCACAGAGGGCTGCCCTGATTCTGTTGTAGTCGTGGCGAGGCGTATCGAGCGATTTATAGGCATATACGAGTCTGAGGCTGCGGTACGGCTTAGAGGCGAACCGGGTGGAAAACTTGAGCTGCGTCAAGGCGAAAAGGCGGTGCCAAAAGAGGAGTTTTTGTAAGCCCCTAGGCTTCTTGGTGATATCCTGGATAGTCTTCTCAGGAGCAGAGATCACCGTGGGGCTCCACTGCAACCCGCGTGAAAGGTCGTTGCAGAGATAGAGCTCAGCGTGGGACACGAAGGAGGCTAGCATTTTCGTCACTGTGTTAGTAATGGCCTCCGCGGAAGTGTGCTGCTGAAGAACCAATATGCGGTCTTCTTTGGAGAGTTCGTGCTTTGGAGGGAGGTGTTTGAGACAAGAGGCCGTGGCAGCAACCAAATTGATCTGGGAGAATTTCACAGTGGCAGTCACTTTGTGGCTGAGACGTGTGGTGACGACGAGAGCAACTCCCCTGTCTTTTTCAGGCGAATAAGCGTTTTCGAAGGTGGTTGAAGGTCCAGAATTGAGGGATGCAACAGAGACCGAAGCAGACAGGCTCCTGATCGAGAATTCCGAGCCGTGCTCGATCCACCACTGTTCACCATGCTGGGTCTTGTCTTCGTACACGTGAACAGGGATTCGGGAGACAAAACAGCCCACCATCACGGCAAAAACCGCCGGAGAGTTAATGAAAATCAGCAGTGGCACCGCCAACGCATTGACGTTGTTCTCAAGTAAGAATTTTGAAATCAGTTGGGCCCAGCCGTTCACCTCAGCAACGCCAATGGACTCCCCATCGAAGGTGAACTTCTTGTCTGGGTTCCTCTCAAGCGCATACATGACGATTTCCCACACATCACACAAATTGCCATTGCGTACTTTGTAGCTGTCGTAGCGAATCCCAAAACCAACCCGGAGCCCCGAGGAGTAGTCGAGCTTTGTAGATTTGTATATCGCCAGCTCCCCAGGGTTTCTTACGCTGTCTACCACACTCTGCTGGGTGAGGTACTCGAGGGGCACGTCTCGCGTGAAGGATAGGTATGTTTTGTATAGGAAGAGGATTGCCAACACCGAGGCTAGAACTATTGTGGCAATAGAATCCTCCATGGTGTTTTTGGCTGGCTGTGTGTGGTTTCGTGATGTAGTAGGGACGTGGAAAATCGAGATTTTAGTATGCATGCATTGTACGAGACGATAAGGTGATGGAGTCCGGTGAGAGGCTGTGGTGAGAGGGAATATGGTGATAAAAGAGCGTTTTGAGGTGAGGTGTGAAAGCTTGTAAGATTTCGGAAATTATCAATTCGTGTCATGAGGATGATATCTGGTGAAGGCATCGAATGGAACGAATACACGCATCCACGCATCCGAGATCTGAATGATATAAACGTGTTTTACGGGATTGTAGACCGTCTTTAGGTTTAATCGCTCCGATTTGTAACATGATTTTTGGTTTTGACTCAGGCCGGGTTGAAGTTGGTGAGGAACTTGATACCGGTTTGCAGCCAAACTCGGTGCCTGAGAAGTGATCGAGAAGGCAAAAATGACGACAGACACTGAAGTCAGTGTTCTGCTTCGGTTCTTGACTCTCCAAAGACTGAGATCAAGATTTGTCTAAGCTTTACCCTGAGTGTTCAAACAGCCTTTTCAATGTTCACCCTATACATGGCTGATCATGAGAGTCCACTTGGCCTCGATCATCATGCACAACATTTTATTTCGATAGTGCTTTCGTCTCGACTGGAGAGCCGTGAGTAGTGGTAGAATGTATATCTTAATTGCAGCGTGGGGCCCATACCAGATGAAAGTCGTATATGACATAAGTTTTGCAGCCATCCAAATAGCTCAAGATATGCGATATATCGGACATGAAATAACTAGATAACCATACGAAATTGGACTCGCCAACTCAAAGATCCGAGCTGTACCCTCCAATTTCGAGTTTCCACGTTGCTTGTTTATTCCGCTCATTTGCCATGCCCTAGCATTGGCTGCACGGTGCGTTTCAGATTTCCTCCGCAAGCACATAAAACAGCAATATCTGCATCAGCTGAAACTGCACAGCTTATTCTCTTGAAATCACCCTTCTGTTGGTTTTTTTTTTTTTTTTTCTTTTTTTCTTTTTGTTTCCTGCCACCCTGAAACCTGCCCTCGGGTTCCTCTCAGCGCATCCTCGATGTAGTCTCTCATAACCACAGCCATACAATAACCTCACTCCAGCCATTGTATTTTTCTGTCTTGAACACCCCCATTCACCTCCAGCAGCCCACCAATCTCAAACCCAAGAAATCCCAAATTTCAATCCCAAGTCACTCATTTCCATTTTCCTCCACCCGTGTCTCCCTTCGTGATACCTATCTCTGTGTACTACTTTATTCGCGCTGATATCAACACCATGTCTCTTCCCAAGGTACGCAACTCGTACGCCTTAGTACTAGTATTGGCGGTGTTGTTCGGCCTACAATTTGTATGGTTTGAGCGGGTGGTGCCTTCACGTGCTGCTGCTTCGTGTTCGTGGGCAAACACCGGAAGCAACCAGCAATCCAACGTGCTTTTCGTGGCTGATCCCCAACTTATAGACAACCACACGTACCCGGGCCGGAACGGAGCTCTTCTCCGACTTCTGCAGCACACTGTGGATAAGTACATTGCTCAGAACTACAGGGCAATGGTGGGCCATCTTCAGCCTGACTACATCTTCTTTTTGGGTGACTACTTGGACAACGGACGTCTGGCGTCAGACCCGTACTTTGCCCGAGAATCCCGGCGATTCTGGGGTATATTCAACCGCTGGCCTAAGAAGTACCAGCAGGGCGTGAACTGGTTTACGAATTTGCCCGGAAACCACGATATCGGGTTCGGAAACGGCGTCAAGCCTCATTCGAGAGAGAGGTTCGAACAGACGTTCGGGAAGTCGAACACGGTCGTTGAGGCAGGCGGAGTGGACTTTGTTATTGTGGACACCCCGCTGTACTCGGCTGAGGGTGAGTTGAATCAGGAAGCGAGGGCTTTCGTGGACAGCATCGCCGTGGATTCCAGCGAAAACCAGGAAGGCCAGCAAGCTCCAGGCAACGAAGATGCTGGCAACACAAGCCCAGAAGAGAACAAGGACACTGAGACGCAAAGCTCGGAGAGCCGAAGGAGACGTCTGGATGATCAGGTTGCTGAAAACTCCGAAATCGACCCCATTGCCGCTATTGCGGCCGCTGAGGGCGCTGCTGGTCGTCCTGAATCCGCAAACGAGGCGTCAATCTCAGAAAACGATGGAACCTCTCCCCAGAAGGCTGCTCCGGGGACCACTCCGTCTGGTAAGGTCGTAGACGACTTGAAGGAGCTGGAGTTGAAGTCGTACTTAAACGCTCCAAACAAGGGCAAGGGTAAGGATGGAAAGGACTCAAAGGAGCCAGAAAGCAAATCTGCTTCGAAGGGCACGTCAGTGTCCAAATTCGCTCCAGGAGCTGCTGTTGATTCTTCTGTTGTCCATTACAACCTACCAGGCGATGGGCGCAAACCCAGAGTGCTCTTGACGCATGTTCCTCTCTACAGAGACACTTCAGAACTCACCTGTGGCCCTCTTCGGGAGAGCAAGGTGTTCCTTCAAAACGCAGGATACCAGTACCAGCTGGCACTCTCTCCAGAGATATCCAGCGAGATTCTAGAGAAAATCCGCCCAGTGGTGGCTTTCTCCGGGGACGACCACGACTACTGCGACGTGACACACCCATCAACAAACACTAGAGAAATCACCGTCAAGTCTATCAGCATGGCCATGGGTATATGGCGTCCTGCAGTGCAGCTATTCTCTTTTGGCTCTCCAAAAGACTCTGCCACATTCTCGTACGAGACGCATCTCTGCTACCTCCCCAAGCCCTACCACAATATTGTTGTTTACGTTATGACTGCAACATTGATTGGAGCGCTCTTACTTTTGCACTCCCTCCGTCTTAGGCCTTTGAGGTACAACTACACGATATTGCCTACTCACGGTCAGGATTACGAGCAATCTGCGATTCTTGCCGAAAACCCAATGTCCAAAAAATTATCAAACTTCTTGAAAGAACAGGATGAAGGTTCCCTGCTTACGTCGACGCCATTGCCCGCTTACACATCGACATCACCCAGGCTGCGTCTTGACTCGGCTCTGGCAAAATACAGATATGCTCGTTTGGCAATGCGGAGATTTATGAGAAAGTACAACTTGGCCTTCTTCTTCCGCTTGTGTCTTCTTGAGTTTGTTTCGGTTATGGTTGCCTACTTTATGGTAGTGGCTGCGATTTAGATAGGCCATGATCTGGAGTATCGAAGTACAAGACAGAGACCGGGTTCCGGGACACATGCAGGACGTTTCAGATAGAGCTTTACTTCTCCATCAAAAACCTCTGGAGGGAGGCCGATAGAGCTTAAGAAAGAATTTTTAGCCGAATTTCATTCCCCCGAACCATTATAGAAAAGAAGAACATTGCGAATCCTCCTTCAGGGCTCTGATGTGGAATAAAAAATATTGTGAATCTGAAACAAACGCCCGCATTGTACAGGCCACTGGCTGCAAATCCCCCTCCATCTACTTAAGACTGGCCGAATCCTACCAAAATCTGACCCGAGCTTTATTTTGCGATATAACGAAGGAACAACATGGGTTGCGCTGCAAGCTCACTTCAAGACGAAGATGACCAAGCATTTCTTAAGCAACGGCTCATTTCAGATGCGATTGACCGGTCGTTGAAGATGAGAAACGAGACGAAAAAGAAAATGGTCAAGTTGTTCCTCTTGGGTGCTGGAGAATCAGGAAAGTCAACTGTTCTCAAGCAAATGAGGCTCCTACATCACCACTCCTTCAGTGAATTCGAGCGGCGGCAGTACACGCAGGTGATCTGGATGGATCTTCTTGAGTCTATGAAAAAGCTTATATTCAATGCCAGGAAGCTTGGGATTAGCTTGGACTCGGACCAGCCCGGATCATATTTGATACCATTCAAGAGAATTGTTGTCAGTGCGTCAGGCTCTTCTGCAAATGAGTCGTCCGAGATTGCACTCAACGAGAAGTATTTCATCGGGTACAAGAGCGAGTCTCGGAAGAGGCAAAGCGATAATCTCGGTGTGGACGAATCTGATGGAACCGAGTCGGAGTATTCTTCCCACGACAGAACTTCCTATTCTAACGAGGAGATCGCCGATGCTATCACACAGCTCTGGAGATATGACAAGGGAATAAGAAAGTGCTTCGAGAGGGCCAACGAGTTTCAGCTTGAATCTTCTGCAGCCTACTTCTTTGACAACGTCATGAAATTCTCCAATCCGCTGTACAGGTGCTCTGACCAGGACGTGATCATGGGACGCATTAAGACTACTGGAATCACTGAAAACGATTTTAATATCAAAAATATGACGGTCAAAGTGCTAGACGCTGGTGGTCAGCGGTCTGAGCGTAAAAAATGGATCCACTGCTTCCAGGACATTGATGCTGTGCTTTTTGTGTTGGCGGTCTCTGAATACGACCAAAACTTATACGAAGACGAGAGAGTCAACAGAATGAAGGAGTCATTCATGTTGTTTGAGGCGCTCTGCAACTCTAGATGGTTCAAGAACACCCCCTTCATTCTCTTCCTCAACAAGGTGGATTTGCTAGAAGAAAAGCTTCAGAGATCACCAGTGACAAATTTCTTTCCGGATTACGAGGGCAACCCACATCTGGCAAAGGAGGTTCTTGACTACTTCGAGAAGCTTATACTTGACCTTAACCGGAGTCTGAAGCCTATATACGTGCACCGGACGTGTGCCACAGACACTAAATCCATGGGATTCGTACTCACAGCAGCCACAGATGTGGTGATACAACAGAACTTGCGTGAGAGCGGCCTCATGTAGAATAAATGACGATGATGTACCTTTAAGTTATGATTGTTGTAGATACAATGGTAGCAGAACTCGGCTTGCTCTTTTCTGTTCAAAACTACAGATTCTTTTGTAAAAATTAGTGATAATCATACGTGAAACATCTTGTGGATTGTGTATTTGATTTACATATTGAAATTCTACCTTCTTTCGATCTGGAACTGAAATTCAAATCTGATAATCATGTATTATATTCAAAGGCTCTATCAAATGTATTCTGTGTCCCTTCCAATCATAGCTTTGCAAGGGCTAGGCCATGGAAAACGAATTTTGAAATTACTTTAAACACTTCCAGATTCTTTACTCCTATCGTTTTCATTTCTATACTTTGTTTCATTCTATATGTATCTGTTTTTCCTTGCCTCCCATTGGCAACACCTACAACCTACAAGGCTCTGCGGACGTGTGTATTTTATTCGTCAATATTGAAGATGCAATTAGGTTACAAGAAGGCTTGCGGGTGATGGATCGGGGGTCTAAAGTAAAGGAAGGGTGGTCCCTTAGAATCTCATCATGGCCATGTCGTTTCTGGCTCTGTTGTAGTCCAACAAGCCCTCGATGGAACCAGTACCAGCAACAACAATGTCCTTGTCCCACAAAGCGGCGCTGGCCCAGGCTCTGACGTCAGCAGTTGTGATAGAGTCCACAGACTCCAATGCCTGGGAGATAGAGGCTCTGTAGCCGTTCAACAAGACCTTGGAGGCGATGTCGTGAACAACAGCAGAGGAGGAGTCGAGCTGGGCCAAAAGCTCGGTCTTGACCTGGGCCTTGGCTCTGGCAACCTCGGCATCGGTGACAGAAATGGACAAACGGTTCCACTGCTTCAAGGCAAAGTGCACAAAGTCGTCAATCAAGCCGAGGTTGGAGATCTCGGCGTTGAAACCCCACAAACCAGTGTCGGAGTATGATTGCGAGAAGTGGTAGTATCTGTCGACAATGTGGTATTCCTGGACGATCGAGGCCAACTTGGGCGATGTGAACTTGGCAATGGCGCTGTCCTGGTCGAACGAGCCGAAAACGGCGGCACCGACCTTGGCAACGTAGTAGCCTGGAGAGTTGAGTCCCTCACCCTGGGCAGCAATGGAAATGAACGCTCTAGGGATGGTGTCGTCTCTCATTCTCACCTCGGAGCCCAAGAAGGAGGCTGGGGCTCTGGTAGGCTTGGGGCCGTCAGCAAGCTGGAACTCCTTGTCCAAGGCCTCCACAAGGGCCTCGTGCTCGAAGTTACCGGAGGCAGCAATGACGGTGTTGGATCCGAGCAAGTTCTTCTGCAAGAAACGGACCGAGTCGGTCTTCTCGATGTCGGGGATCGAGTCGTGGGTTCCCAAAGTGGGCAAGCCGAGCGAGTAGCCCTGGAAGGCAGAAGCGTTCAAGTGCTCCAACACCATCTGCGATGGGTTTCTCTCCAAGGCGTCGACGTCAGCGTACAAGGCCTTCTTGGCAGCCTCGAAGTCGGCCTTCTCGATCAATTCCTCTCTGTTGACCACGATCTTCAGCAAGGCAGAGGCAGCAGCACCAATGTTGGCGTTGGTGATGTGAGCTACAAAAGCGTTGGCCTCCTTGGTGTTCACGGCAGACAAAAGAACGCCGTTTTCGTAGCCCTGGGACAAGGCACGTGTGGTCAAGGCACCCACACCGTTGTTGTAAGGAGTTTCAGCTCTGGAGCCGGCGCCAAAGTAGACACCGATGGTTGAAGAAGAAGCGTTTGGGTTTGTTTCGGTAGCAACGGTAACGCCCGAGGCCAAAGTGGTGAATTTAGTTTGGGAGTTTGCTGTGGAGACAAAACGACGGGCCGCAGCGGCGGCGGGGCGGAAACCACGGATCATTGTGTTTTGAGAAGGGTGTTGGTTGAGTTTTTTGTATGTGATATGGTGAAAATTGAGACTATCTTCGCACGCAGCCAATGAACGGAGAGGGAATGGCACTGGTGGGTAGTGTGGCTATATGCAGGTTGGCTTGGTCCCCAGTCCACACCCTCCACCAAGATCCAGCAAAAGGGGTGAATTTGAATTTCTGATTTGATTTCTCGGAAGAAGGCGGTGTGGGCTCTTTATCGGGCCAAAAGTCTGGGGCGGGCAGGTCGCGTGGGGGCGATTCAGTGGGGGTTCTCAAAGGCAGTGTAGGCAGCTTTTCGCAGCCATTAGTGGAAGAGTTGGAGAAAGCTATGAAGATGGGCAATGGAGGAAGGAAATGGGTAAGCGATATAGGTTGAGCTTAATGGAGTCATCTCTCTGGGCAAGGTCGGAATTCTGAATTTTTCAGGAGAGTCTTGTGAGTATTTGCTATCCAGGGTCCGTGGGTGCCGTGAGGCACTGACAGACATTTGCTACACCGGAAGAGGAGGGTTTTTGGAGTTTCGGTTCAAAGAAAATATACCAGGAAATGAACAGAATTAATATGCTTTAGTGACCTGTTGTTGATTTCAGAGAATATAACGTGCTACGTCGGATGTGTCTACTAATATGTTTACTCTCCTTATCACAAGTGGTCTTCCCACAGCTTACACAAGTATAGCTTAATGATAAATAGGAAAGTTCTTGAATCTATCTTTATCTAAGTATTCTTGCAATTTCTCACTCATCCGACCTACGAGTATCAAAAAGCTTCAGTCATAAATCAATTATCTGCTACCTTCACCCCATAGTTTGAGCGGTGGTGGGTCTTCTTCTTCCCGCCGTCAAGTCACTGTTGAGGTTCTCGAAGTCCTCTCTAGAGCTCGGAGCACTTCCAGTCGAGATTTGTGCGGCCGAGAGAGAAATGTCATTGAGCACCCTTTCCCACACCTTGTTTGAGGCAGATTCAGACTCTGCCACTCTTTTCGACTCGACAAGCTCCTTTTCGACATCCACCACTTCCTCCTCTTGCCAGCCCAATCTCCGCATGAGACGTAGCAAATGCTTTCTTTTCCAAGCTCTGATACCTGGCGATTCAAGCGGTTTATCGTCCTGCTTTGTCTCTTCATTCGTCTCACCTTTTGGAGTACTCCTGAAGAAGTTGGAGGCCCTAGTGAGAGGAGACATTGGGGTTTCAGGAATATCCACTGTTTGAATTTGACTGACAGCGCTTTCGGCTAAAGACTTGTCAAAAGCTGAAGTCTCACCTTCTTTGTACTCCGGGAACGACATATTATCCACGATCTCCTGGCAGTACATATCAACAAAACTGTTCAAGCTGAATGAGTTCACCCTCTTTCTCTCCACACTGAGGAATTCTCCAGGCTTGACAAGATACTTGTCCCGAGGATGCACTCGCAAGGTGATGAGAGTCTGGCCCTGGAACTTGGACTGAACAAGACGAGGGTTTCTCGAAGTCGAGTACCATTTCAGTTTTGTATCCACGATGAAGTATTTGACCTTGTACCGAAGCTTTCGATAAGCTTCTGGAATCGTCGGAATAACGAAGGGGGTCATAGTGTGGTGAATACCTATTTGTGTTTTCGCAGCCATTTATGGAATGCAACACCACCATCAACCCCAAATCTTGCTAATGATAAAATCGTCCTAAACTACAGAAAAACCTCGTAATCGTGTCTTATTATGTACAAGTTATGTTCTGATGTATGATCTCTGGGCAGTAGCCTCCTTATGCATTCTGGCCCTCTTCTCGTAGCCTGAGGAACGGCCCTCGTAGGCGTTTATGATTTCCTCGGCCAATCTCACCGATAAAGCTGGCGATTTTTTATTGTTGGAGCCGTCCAAAATCCAGTTCATAGCGTATCTGTTTCTCTGGCGCTTGTTCAAAGGATATGGCACCACTCTGTTTTTGGCAAAACCAGTCTTCTCGGTACGGGTGTCGAACAAAGGTCCCAACTTCTCCAAGGCTTCGTAGAATACCTTGACAGGGTCTTTTCTCAATCTCAAGTAAACGATGTAGAATGCTCTGGACACAATGGTGCGGGCCTTGGACTTCTTGCCGTGTCTCATGATAACGTTGACAAAATGCTCGATGGTGGGGTCATTTTTAAGTGGGACTGGAGCGTCTCTGAATTTCTCGACTTCTGCCAATTGTGCTTCGGAGGGTTGGAACTCTTCTTGCAAGAACTGCTCAGGCTTCAAAAATTCTTGAAGATAGATCTCGGTCTCGGTTTCTGGCGCCTTCTTGCCCTCTCTCAAGGTTCTGGCGGCTTTCAACCATTCGTCCAAGTCCAGGTCTGTGATTTCTTCCTTGTCTGGTCTGAAGATTTTGAGCGTCAAACTCTGTGGTGAATTTTCAGTGGTCGAGTTGGTTTTGGTTTTGGCGAGAGTTCCAGAACTGCTCGAAGAGTTTCGGAGAAACTGAATCGGGAGGCTTTGCCACGTGGCAGCTCTGAAAGTAGCCTGACGGCTAACAGCCACCAGTCTAGCGGCAACTTTCAAGACATTCATGGTTCTTGAATATAGAACTGGATCTTCTCGAATTTTTTTCTATACAGAAAGGCTGGTGCACGGGTGCGAATGTCTGGATGGTAGGTTATGAAATTCCAAGTCGACATCTAGAGGCCTCGACGTATGAGATCGGAAAACGATATACTATAAACGCCATTCTATTAAAAACTGGCTTTACTTTACCATATGGGGAGAAGCGCTTTGCGTTGACTTAAGGGACCTGAGGGTCTACAAGATGCAATTGATCTGTTGGTTGTGAAGCCGAACGATCGAACAGAAGTTGTGCTTTATGTCCGCCTTTTGCTGCTTTAGAGGAGTTGTGTTCCATCTGTTTTGTAGGTAAGACTAGATTTTGGCAACTCACTTCGTGTCACCAGTAGAAAAATCAATGGCTGCAAAAGAGGTG
The DNA here is from genome assembly GCA_030582895.1 of Candidozyma ruelliae. NCBI lineage: Eukaryota > Fungi > Ascomycota > Pichiomycetes > Serinales > Metschnikowiaceae > Candidozyma > Candidozyma ruelliae. The sequence continues at coordinate 180,153 of JAJMHE010000014.1, forward strand.
TTCGCGCAGCGTAATTTCACCAGCTCGAAAATTCATCAAATCAGTAAGCCAAATTCTATTTCATTTGCAAGTATCGCAAGAAACAACAAGTCATGCTGAATTTCATCAAATCTCAAATATTCACCATTGCTCTCGTATTTCAACGGTCTTGCTTCCCCATATTCTGCCCCTCACATCCATGCCTCCCAATCGCGTGTATCAATTACATCAATATCACCATAGTAGATACAAGCAAATCAGGTACACCCACACAACATGGTCCGCATAACAGTCCCACCTATAAATACCCGACTACGAGAGATCTTAGAACAGCCAAAAAAGACTGGAGAACTCAATGACGACGTCACGTGGAAGTCAACGTTGCTTCCTCTCCTCCTAGAGCGTTTAAAGACAGTGAAAGAAGCAGTCCATCAGGCTCAGACTACAAACGCCAACGGACCGACTGGCAAGGAAGTTGATAAGATATATTCGTCGTGTGACAAGATCAAGGAGTATTTAGGTAAGAATTTTGCCGACGCTGCTCCTTTCACTATCTATAGAATTGCCGAGTTAGTGCTAGAACCCGAGAAGTCGGGATATCTGCTAAGTACGATGCAGCTGGTCGAGAGATACTTGGCTGCATTTGCTCGAACTGTCATGGTTGTGTCCAAAGAAACTGAGTTTTTTGGCGATGTTGACAAAGATGAATCAACAGAATCTAATGGCTCGAATGGTGTTCGAAAGGAGTCTGACACTGAATTGAACAAGGCGACTCCCGCGGATTATGAAAAGTACGATCTTCCCCGCGATGTGAAGTTTATATCGCTACCGTGGGCCCAACCTAAGAAAGCATCGATAGACGAATCTAGCATAGCAGAGGATACGAATTCTCCTCCCGCCAAAAAAGCCAAGTGTGAGGAACCTACTCAGGAAAAGACTGGAGAGGAACATCTCGAATATGAGCCCTCCGCCACACCCTCTAATGGTCTGCAAGAGAAGCCCGAAAGTCTGCAACAAACAAATTAAGCATTGGACAAGAGCTAGCCTACATCGGCATCGCTGGCAAATATATGACATTATGTACACGAGGATGCAAAGCTAGGATTTATAAATCTTTGAAATAAAGTCGAAAAGTCCATTTTCGTTGGTCTCGATGAGGTATATGCCATACATGGACACGAAAGTTCCCAATCCCAAGAGCCTCATAGCCATGCGATGCCAAAAGCCATAAACTCTCTCCGGAATATAATCTATGATACAAGACTTGAAGCCGTTGTATGAGTGGAAGAGCACTGTGGCACAGAAGGCAGTGTCGATCATGGGAAACTCAACACCCATGACAAAGGGAAATGCTGTCAAGGGAATAAGGCCTATCGCAAGGAGTCTGTCGTATGTCCAGTGGTTGCTTCCATGGTAGTGATCGGGCTCTGGGAATTTGTATGCTTCGTTGACGGTCCCCACAATGTGACCAGGCGGTTGTTCTTTCAACTTAAGTTTGGAGAAGTCTGGCTTCAAGGAAAGAAATCTAACATTTCTCGGCGTTAGTAATCTTTTCGAAGTATACAGAAGTCCAACGAGAGATCTACCGATCAACGGTTTTGTAATAGTCATTAGGTGTATGGTCAAATCCTCGATGGATTTGCATAGTAGAATTTTGCTGAGCAGCAGATGCACCAGTACCTCACATACCTAAGATGACCTTCAGAGCACAGTACTTGTAGGCAAAAAAAGCTTTCTGAATGAAGGCTTTAATAAATACGAATCAAACAGATCTTTAGCTTATGCAAAAATCGGAGGTTCTTTCTTGACGTTAGAGGCAAAAAAGAAATTTTAGAACCCACGCCGGGACTCGAACCCGGAATCTTTTGATTAGAAGTCAAATGCGCTAACCATTACGCCACGCAGGCGGTTCTATATTTCGAAATGTGGCCTGGTCTAGCATGTAAGAGCTAGCGCATTTATGGTAATGGCACGACTTTTGTCAACTTTAAATATTTACCCTCTCCACTTCCTGAGTTTAAAGTCGTTCGTCCTCACTGTCTGATTGCGGAGAATCAAGGCCATAAGACGCAAAAAATGTCAGCTGTAGCCTTTCGGTGACTTCTGTCGAGCTCAGCATTTGCAGTCTCAAATGACACTCTCACCCCCGTGCACCAGAAAACGGCTGCAAAGAAGGTGTTAGTCGTTTTGAGCTCTATAGATGGACTTCGATCCGCTTTCCCTCTTCACGCCTGGACCCCAGGTAGAGAGTGAAGGAGCGGAATCCTTTTATTCCACCAAGCAGACCCTAGAAAAAAATGGCGACATAGTCAACTCAGATCACACCACAGTCGTTTCGCATTTGATAGAAGAGGATGATCTGGACTTGGAGCCCTTGCATGTTCATGATTTGCCTTTGCTCAAGCTCAAGCCACCAGCAGTTGTTCTTTCAGTGTTCTTGAAGCTTTTGAGTCCACCCACAATTCACAACTTTGGCCCTCAAGAAGAGACTGTCAAGGATACCAATGCTGTCTTATCAGAAAAACAAATCAGTCAACAAGAGGTGGCGATTTCCTTGTCTTGGCTCATAGGGAAAGGCCGCTTCTCCAGTTTGGAGCAACTAGCTGCTGTTGCTGAACTAGCTGAAAGTCTACGAATGTCTTTTCCGTCACAGTATAACGAATGGCTCACCCGAATAGTATCATCAGATCTAGAGTGGTTGGGAGAGGAACAAAAGGAGGAAATTCATGCCTTGGCAGCTCTACGGCTTGCTGAAAACTGCGGAAGAACTGCTCAGCCGGAGTTTATCAGACATATAGAGATTCCGGGCTTGCCAAAAAAGATATACCTCAAAGAACCATCGCTCACCTCTGACAACTTGGGTCTCAAGACATGGGGATCACTGTTCATTCTTGGTAGGCGTTTGGCAGCCAAACCTGCTTACTTAAAGGGCTCTGTATTGGAATTGGGCTCTGGAACCGGATTAGTGGGAATCGTCTCGTGCATTTTGGGGTTCCCGACGATGCTAACCGATTTGCCCGAGATCATGCCAAACCTCGAGGACAACATTGAGTTGAATAGCATAGTACAAGCGTCCGCTGATTGTCTTGACTGGAGCGATCCCGCAAGCTTCTTGGAGAAACACAAACTGCCAACTTACACCACTATCATCCTATCTGACCCATTATACTCCTCAAGACATCCGCCATGGATCGTGAGCATGATCAATGCATTTCTAGAAAAGGATACAGAAGCAAGAGTGTTGCTTCAGGTTCCAATCAGAAAAACCTTCGAAAACGAGAGAGCTCGTTTGTGGGAACTCTTGGAAGCCAATGGCTACGAGGTGGAGGAGGAAGATCGGGAGATTGGGTACGACGATTTCGGGGAAACAACATTCTTGTTTAAGAAGCTACGCAGAAGAAATTAGATTCATAGAGTCTAACATAATGTGTATGTCAACGATGTAAAGCTAATGAATATAAACATTGTCTATCATAAGTAGTCCCTCAACTTTCTCAAGCGGGTAACAGCGTCTTCAAGCATAGAGTTGTCCTTGCAGACGGCAAAACGCACAGAGTTCTCCAATGGATTGTTGGCCCTGTGTTCTGGGACAAGAAACTCGGTAGGAGGAATGCCCACTACACCGATCTCTCTGATAAGCCAGTAGACCAATTTGTGGTCCTTGGTGCCACGGGCAAGAATCTCTTCGGGGTAGTCGTAGTCTTCGGGGATCTTGAGTTTGGCGAGATTCACCAAAAGGAAGTAGCCACCATCTGCAACAGTGTATGGCAAGCCAAGCTCCTCGAACACCTTCTCGAAAATCTTGTATTTCTCTGCGTATTCCTCACGAGTCTTTTGGAAGTAGCCATTCTTGTTTGCTGTCACGAGCGCCTCAGAAACGGCCTGTTGCAATGGAGCAGGCACTGAGAAACAGATACGAGTGTGTGCAGAGGTGACGTATTTGATCAACTCAGCTGGTCCATGGACCCAACCAACTCTCCAGCCAGTGGCAGCAAAGGACTTGCCTGCTGAACCAACAGTCAAGGTTCTCTCAGCCAACTCAGGCAAAGAAGAAAGAGTAGCAGGACGAGGGAATTTAGGCAGGTAGTACAAGTTCTCGTAGACCTCATCGGAAAGGAGAATGATGTTGTGCTTGATAGCCAACTGGCCTATTCTGTGGAGCTCCTTTTCGTTGAAGACCTTGCCGATGGGGTTGTGGGGGGTGTTGATGACGATGATCTTGGTTTTGGGCGAAATTGCTGCTTCGAGCGCTTCCCAGTCCACCTCCCACTCGTCTCCCGTGGTGTTTTTCTCTGCAAACTCCTTAGGGCACTTCAAGTTGACGTACTTGACCTTGGCGCCTGTCATCTCGATATTTGGAATGTATTGGTCGAAGAATGGCTCAAACACCACAACCTCGTCGCCAGCGGTCAAGAAACCAAAGAAAACGGCGAACATGCCCTCGTTGGCTCCCGTGGTGACCAAAACCTGGCTGGGGTCGACCTTCTTGCCGAGTTGTGTGGTGTAAAACTCACTCAACTGTTTCACAAGGTTGGGGTTACCCTTGGCTGGGGCATACTGGTTGAATTGGGGCTTGGACAAGGCATGGTGCACAGACTCAATGGCAAAGTCAGGCGGATTGTAAGAAAAGAAACCCTGACCCAAGTTCACAATGGACAACCCCAGTTCCTGGGCAGCAGCTGCTGTTTCGTTGATCAAGGTCCACACGTCTTTGCGGTTTGGGTTTTGCTCGAAATATGGGTTGTGCAACGCAGCCGGACTGGAAGAAGTGGTCATTTTTCTGATTTTGGGGAAAGTGTTTCTGGAGAACCAACGGAGCATGCACTTTAAGAGGTTGACTAACTGTGGCTTTTGGTTATCTGCGAAGTTGAAGGACGGTATATGCACTGCACGTATTGAGCAAGAGCCGCCTGGGAAGGTGTCAAGAGAAGACCAAAAGTTGTTGATTACGAGATTTCCGGGAGAAGAAATATTAGGTGTTTTCACCACTCTCTGGCCAAACTGGGTGGGTGCTGGAATTAAACCGTTTCGGGTCACGTGCAATAGCGAGATAAGACTATCAGCGTGGGGTCCAGGGCAGATTGTTTGAAGGAGATCGGGATGTTCATTCGAGTTTGAAGGAAATTAAGGTTTGCAGAATACTATAAATTTGCAATTATATGCTTCTCATTACGGCATCTTCGAGTGTCTCCCATGATGAAGAAAGTAGGCGTTACAATCTGCAGGTCGGCCAAATTACGGAATTGGTCCCCCAAATTCGCTTGCGAGTTGCCAAATCGAGGAAGGTCACAGAGTTTAGTCAGCATTAAAAAAGAATGAACACTTTGCAATATTTTCTCGAAAATGCAATATTCTCTACATTTCTTCGAACAAAATGTCTTTCTTGTTGAGTCGCGAGAAGACAATAGAGCCTGATTTGGCTCCCTTGACACAAAATCATTTCCTGCTTCGCTTGGTGTGGCGATTGTCTAACTACAGAGTAAGGTACGATCTCTTAGGTGCACTCCGTATGTCTCACCAACAAGGTGGCTCAGCAATAAAAGCCTTACGATTTGGAGCACTGCTAAACCTTACAAACTTAAACTTTCGCTTGTTTTCAATATAAGGAGAAAATTAAGTAAGTCGAGCTTGATCTAGGAGGACTTCTCCTGATAGAAACACCACCAGTAGTCTTCGCTATTCGACACTTTCCGAGCACAAAATGACAAATGCTAGTCCTGATAAACCTGAAAGGTAACACATTTCCATTGTCGATCTAAATTGCGTACCATGAAAGCAGTCTGTTTCATCTGCGTCAGAGCTTAGTTTCAGGGGTCCTCACGCTTGTGCGCGATAGTTGGCTGCAAATACACACTATCTAACCTCAAACACTTTCTCACAACATGTTCAACTTCGACCTGCCCGGAAAAGGTGATTACAATGACCTTGCTCACTTCAGATTTCTGCAAGATACCGCATTTGTTATTTGCTTTTTTGAAAGTCTCGAACCTCCTATAAAACTCGACTGGGGTCCCTTCGGAATCAAGATGACGAAGGAAGGTGGAACTCGCGAGTACTACAATTTGAGAACCACGATGACTGATACAAGGATTTCAATCATGTCATCTAAGTTTTCACCAATGCAACTTCATTCTATCGCTTTGGCTCTCAAAGAAGTTGCCCCCAGCTTGAAACAGTTGATAGAGGGATTGCACAAGATAGGGCTACTTCGGAGTGATGAGTTACCAAGGCTCTCAAAGTCGGAAATGAAGTCAATTTGGAAACGTGTGTACAAACATCAGGACTTGCTTCTTTCACCCACGCTATGTCAGAGCATATGTCGGCTCGACGTTTCGCTTCAGAGAGTCGGAGCATTACCAACAGCATCAGTCGAGCTTTACAGATGTATCAAAGATGCATTCCTTACACACTTTTACACAATGGATGCCTTCGTGCGGTACTTCATGGGGGTCACCGAAAAACTCGAGGAGAGAAGTACAAGAGGAGATAAGAAGGGTATGAAATTGATCCTTATCGATCTTGCTGAGTACATGCCAGTGTTTGGTTGGTCTAATGTCTCAAAGGTTCAAACAGAACTCCGTCACCTTGCCCTGCTCGCCCTGCTCGATGGTTCAGCATATTCAGCGAAAGCAGAATTCTATTTCAAGTGCGTCGACATATTGAAGTTCAAAGGCCTGCAATATGGCCTTGACGTGAGCAGATTTCATTTGATCGGCCTTGGCAGAAAGGGCTCTCTTGAAAAAAGGATCCAAGCTGAGGGCGATGAGTTCTTCTTCATTTTAAGGAGACTTACCATGGGGATTATTGCTGCAAAAAATAGTCTGGAAGCATTCAAGATGTTCGAAAGTTTTCATAATCAGTTAAATGAATATCATCTGAAGGGTCATCCTAAGCTTGTTACCGGCAATCTCAACTTAACTATCGACAAGCCCATCAGACCCGTCGAGACCCCTGCCATTCAACTCATCACTGCTGCGATGGCGATCTACTTCATTACCAACAGCGATGGAGAATAGTGATACACAGCCAATCTACGCGCTGTAGTGAGGATTTTTTATCTGTAAACAAAGTTCTATAGCGTTGCAACAAACGAAAGTGCAATTCAGTGATCATCGAGAATCGATAGGAAGTCAGGTAATATTTCCACATCGTAAATCACAAGTTACTCCTCAATCGAAGAAAAACTCTCATCTACTGATTGTTTATCGTTATTCCCTGTTCAAAGCTGGACTTCGAGATTTGATTTGTATCAGTAGATAGATCGTGTTGAAGTTTTAAAGTTGATTTTTGAGCTTGTATATTGATTCATCACTCGACTAACTGCACCTCCTTGCGCTGTTTTTTCCCCATGTCCGTCCAAGTCTATGATAAGGTAAGATCTCTTAGGTGCACTCCGTATGTCTCATTAACAACATGGCTCAGCACAAAGCCTTACGATTTGGAGCACTGACAAACCTTATTTACTTCGACATTCGCGTAACATCAATGGAAATTAAATTCAATAAGAAAGTCGAGTTTGAATTATGAGTATCTCTCAAGAAAGAAGCTCCACCCGTGGTCTTCAACTTTCGACACTTTCCGAGCGAAATGTGGCATATACTAGTCTATCACAAACCTGTAAGACAACACCTATTCAAGTCTTTGTGAATAAGCTTTTTTCCTTAACATGGAACATATTCGTTTCATCTGCATCAGAACCTAATTCAAGGGGTCCTCACGCGTATGCGCGGCATTTGGCTGCAAATACACACTATCTGATCTTTAACGCTTCACACCACCATGAGTAGATTTTACCTTCCAAGAAGCAATCAGAGCCAGAAGCTTGCTTACTGCAGATTGATGGATGATGCCACCTTTATTTCTCGCTATCTCTCCAAACTCGACTTTGCCGATGTTAATTGGAATTGCATATCTGCCAGGATGATCTCGGATGGAGAGTCACGCGAATACCACCCTTTGAGAACTAAAATGACTGATTTGAGGATGTCAATGGTCACATCCCAGAATATTCCAGGCAAACTTCATGCCCTCGCCGACGCTGTCAACAAAGTTGCCCCAAACTCGATGCAATTCACAGAAGGCTTGCAACGAACAGCACGTCTTCTCGAGAAGAAGTCCATCCAACTTCCAGATCTAGATTCGGTCTGGGCAGCAGTGCCCGAAAAAGATGAGGTTATCTCACGCCTGCTCTCTGAGTGTATGTGTCAAATTGACCTTTCACTTCAAAGAGCAGGCTTGCAGGCAAACGCTTCAGCCGAGCTCTTCAAGTGTCTCAGATATGCTTACTTCAGGCACTTTAATACGATGAATGCCTTTACAAATCACCTCTTGTGGGTCAGCTATCACTTGGATGGAAGAAGTACAAAGGGGGATATGAAGAATATGAAATTGATTCTTATCGAGCTTGCTGAGTACATTCCAGTCTACGGTTGGCACAATTGCTCAGAGGTGCAAGCACAACTCCGCCAGCTTGCCCTGCTTGATGGCACCGCAGATTCGGAGAGGAAGAATTTGTACTTTTGTTGCATGGACTTATTGAGATTTAAGCTCACGCCATTGAACGTCAGCGAATGCCTTTTGGATAAGCTCTCCCTTTCTAGATATGACTTACCGAAAAGCAAGGTGCACTATCGATTTGATGAGCTCCTCAAGCATCTTGAAATGCTCACTATGAGAGTTGTCGCTTCAGATGATGCTCCAGAAGTAAGAAAGCTGATCAAATCATTTTTGGCTGATAGTGCCCATCTAAATACTTTTTCTCTCAAGGGTTTACTAGCGGATGTTTGCGACGAGTTGCAGACAACTAACGAGGCGCCAAAACCCCTCCCGGAGAGGTACGCTATCTACCTTCTCAACGCCGCGATGGAGGTTTACTCGATTACTCGTGACAACGCAATTTGATGTTGTGATATGTATTTATTGTGTGAATTAGAATTTCTATAAGTGTTGCAACAAACGAATGTGCGAGAAATGAGCGTTAAAAGCTTGACTGACATTTCTCTGATCTGGCGATCATTAGATTCATGAGAGTCGGCTTACTCTATCATCGGTGGCACCTCGGGATAGTCCTTCTATCCCATCGAAATTGCTTTAGTTACCAGCACCAGCATACTTCGATCTTGCACGCAATCTCGGGCCATTGAGATAAAAGAGAACGGGAATTGCAATCATTCCGATGCAAATGAAGCCTAATAAAGTCGATCCCCATCCGACCTTGAATCTTTCCGTGCTCAAGTTGAGAAAAAGTGGCCTTCCAAAGAGCGGAAAAGCTCCTGCCATCGTGCTTCTGAACAAGTCGTTGCCCGCATAAACTGATGCCATGTACCTCCAGAACGACATCCCAAGATAGTTGAAAAGCGTCTGAAACACGAGGAATGCTCCACTGACAAAGATAGCGGCGCCAATTAGAGGACCCATCCAGTGTAGGTCTTCAGCTGATGTCCATCCAAAGATAAACATTCCAATTGGCATCAAGGAACTGCCGACTATTGTCATTGGAAGAAAGATCTCCGGAACAACTTCCTCATCATTGAGCATTTTCTTCGTAAATGTCCTAAGAGTGTAAGGAATGTAAACGAAGGCAGCCAAGACGCCACCAACAATGATACTCAAGTATGCGACGCCCATCTCAATTGTGGTAAAGCCCTTGACTTCAAGGAGCACGATCGGAAATGCCTCAAACCACAAATACATGATAGCATAGACCAAGCCCAAGTGAATATTTATGAAGAGCACGACGGGCTCGAAAATGATGACCTCGATAGGACGCCAGAATGTCTCAGCAAGCAATGAACGAACATCAAGCTTTAAGTTCTCGATATGGCCCTCGCTCATAATATTCTCATTCCCAGTGAGTGCTCTTAGTCTGTTTGCTTTTCTGTACAAAATAGTCTTGCCATAAGATTCTGGAAGGAGCCAACCAAGAATCAAAAAAGATGAACCTGAAGTAATGCAAATGAACCAGAAGGTCCAGTGATAGTTAGCCTTGACTGTAAGAATTGAGCCAATAAGAGGGCCAAAGGATGGGGCACACAAGCAGGAGACCGACCAAAGCGAAATACCTGTGGGAATGTATGACAATGACACCACATCACCAATCGAGGCACCACCAGTCGCTAGACAAGGGCTAGCGAATATGCCAGCAATAAATCGAAGTATGCATAAACCGGCAATGTTCTTCACAAGTGCTGTGGGTATTTGAAGGATGAAGAAGATGAATAGCGTTATGATGTAGATGGACGTCCTTCCGAATCTAGCATTCTCTGAAAGTGGGGAGAGAAACATGGGTCCGAGACCATATCCAAAGACAAAAAGTGTCAAAGGTAGAGTGGCCACAACACTGCCAACACCCAATTCCTCCATGATCTGTTCCTCGCCTGGTGTGTAAATGGCAGAAGCCATATAGACAAGTGCTGTAAGAAACATGATTTGAGCCATAAATAGAGCCTTGTATTTCAAAGGCCAATTTGTAGGATTTTCTGGATCGTCTTCTCCGTCAAAATCGACCATGATGTACTCCGTTTTCGTCGATTCCGAGGAGCCGGACAGAATACTACCAGTAGGTGTATCGCAGGAGGATCCAATTCCAGCCTCCGATTTACCTAGGTATTTGGGCGCAATCACATAGTCTGGCTGCTCTTCGGCATAGTTGAAAATTTTCCGACCTGAAAGATGGTAGATACTCCTTCCGAAAAAACTCTCCCTCACGAACTTGGCCAAAAACATGAAATGGTTTCTAAGCTGTTCTTACCTTCAAAAACGGGAACTTTCTTTGAATTTATACCATCGAGCTTACTAATGGCGTTTGATGAATCAGCCCGAAGGTGGCGGAAGCAGGCCCAAAATGGATATTCTCCGAGGCGATGATATGCACCTTTTGATAATGCATGAACTAGTAAGGCTGACAGTGGGGTACGTGCATGACAAAGGCTCGCTTAATTCACAATTGTTCTGTAGTTTTTAAAATTCTAAGCCGTATTCTCTTGTCATCTGGCCCAAATTGCCTTTTTCCGATCATGAGATAATTCTGGCGAATAACTTGATAGAGAAATGGTGCATGTGGTTGGATGCGCATGCGAGGAACAGTACCAATTGGGCAATCTCCGAAATCCTTTCCGCTTTCAAAAAAAGTATCTCAACGCCGAAAACAGGCATACCCGTGATGGTGTTATTGAGAATTTTTGAGAACAAGATAAGGGTCGATGCGTTTTGTTATGCCCACTCTCCCTTGAAATGAATTGTTGGGATTCATGCTTATAAATTATGCGAGTTATTATTCTCAATAACTGGAGTATATTTTTGAAGAGCACCGGCTAATCTATGCGCTATGAGAGGAAAAGGCGATAGCTAAATGTGGTCTACATCTAATGAGTTTTTTGTGGAGTTTTAGTGTGAGTCAAGTGGCTTATATACCTCAATATCTATCGATACTAAAGATCCAATCGCGTGTATAGTATGCCTTGTCTCCTGGACAAGTCAGCTGAGCCTGACCCCAAAGTGCTCTAGAATTATTTCTGCCAAGTTTTCGATCTAGACCACGGGGTTTGAGTGACTTCTTCGGTAATCTAGTTTAACCGGCACCAGCATATTTCGATCTCGCCCTCAACTTAGGCCCGTTGAGATAGAACAACACTGGGATTGCAATCATACCAACACAAATAAAACCCAACAAGGACGAACCCCATCCCACCTGAAACCTGTTGGTGCTGAGGTTATTGAAGAGTGGTCTTCCAAAAAGTGGGAATGCACCTGCCATCATGCTTCTGAACAAGTCATTACCTGCGAAGACGGAGGCCAAGTATCTCCAGAAAGACATACTGAGGTAGTTGAACAAGGTTTGGAAGATGAGGAAGGATCCAGCTGCAAACACTGCGGCACCAATGAGAGGCCCAATCCAGTGTAGGTCCTTCGCTGCTGTCCAACCGAAAATGAAGATACCAATGGGCATGATGATACTGCCCGCTATAGCAATGGGAATGAACATCTCGGGTGCTACCTCCTCGTTCTTGAGCATCTTTTTGGTAAACTTTGAATAGATCCATGGAATGTAAAAGGCAGCAGCTACGAGTATACCAACAAGAATGCACAAATATGCCACACCCATTTCGATGACTGTGAATCCCTTGACCTCGAGGAAGACAATTGGGAATGCCTCGAACCACAAGTACATGATCGAGTAGACCATGCCGATATAAAGATTGATGAGCAAAACAACAGGCTCGAAAATGATGACCTCAAATGGTCGCCAAAGGGTTTCTATGAGCATCTCGTGAGTACTGAACTTGGAGTTTTCAATGTGGCCCTCGCTTGTGATGGTGTCATTGCCGGTGAGTGCCCTCAATCTGTTCGCCTTTCTGTATAAGATTGTTTTGTCGTATGACTCCGGAAGAAGCCATCCGAGAACCAAGAAGGATGCTCCTGAGGTGATGCAGACAAACCAGAATGTCCAATGGTAGTTAGCCTTGACGGTCAAAATGGCACCGAACAAAGGACCACATGAAGGAGCACAGACAGCGGAAATCGACCAGAAAGATATACCCACAGGCATGTATGGCAATGTCATCACATCGCCAATGGAGGCACCACCGGTTGCCAAGCAGGGACTAGCAAAGATGCCCGCAATAAAACGTAGAACACACAATCCTGCGATGTTCTTCACTAGAGCAGTTGGAATCTGGAGAATGAAAAAGATAAATAGCGTGATGATGTAAATGGAAGTCCGGCCAAACCTTGCGTTCTCGGAAAGTGGCGAGAATATCATAGGCCCAATACCATAGCCAAAGACGAAAAGCGTTAAAGGTAGGGTGGCAACGACAGTTCCAACCCCCATGTCTTTCATGATTTGCTCCTCACCCGGAGTATAGATGGCTGAGGCCATATAAACGAACGTTGTAAGGATCATGATCTGTGCTATGAAGAGTATTTTGTATCCCAAAGGCCAATTCTTAGGATTTTCAGGGTCATTATCGCCTTCAAACTCGACCATGATGTGTTCAGACTTCGTGCTTTCCGAAGAATGGGATGAAGCACCGTCGGTGGTGGGAGCATCACAGGAAGAGGAGTCGATTCCAGCTTCGGATTTGCCTAGGTATTTGGAGGGAATTACATAATCTGATTGTTCCTCATCATAGTTGAACACTTTTCTGCCTGAAAGATGGTAAATGCATCTTCCGAAGAAACTCTCTCTGACAAACTTTGCCAAAAACATGTAATAGCACACTCTGGACTGGAAGTATTCAACGGTTTCTTGAAGAGAAGGGGGTAAGGAATTTCTTTTGCTTATAAACCAACATGTTGCGAATCAGGGACATGGATAGAAATATTGTTTAGTCCTTCGGTGCCGGAAACCCACCAAGAACGATTATTCTCCGGCGCAGCGATATGCATCTTCGAGAGGTGCCTACTTTGACGAGGCTGACTAGAGACACACCTGCATGGACGAGGTAGCAAAGTTTTTCGCCGTTCCGCCCAGGCATTTGATGTATTTTAGCGTTAGTCTCAAGGAACATGTTCTTTTTCCTTAACTTTATCATTTTGACTTCTCCCACTTGCTAGAGGAAATGTTGCCCTGGCGCAAGGGAGTGAGCCGCATTGGGAGATGGTATTGCCGACCTGCAGGTGACCTCATCGTTTGTGTCTAAAGTATGCAGCATCAACGCAGTAGAGAATTCGAGAGTTTTCTTTCTTGCTCATTCCGCGTTCAAGTGGACCACAACAGTATACAATTAGCTAAGGTGGCGGTGTCTTCAGTGAGCGACTCAGCCATCCAAGTCTCTGCTTTCTAAATTTAGTGTGCAATGAATCTTCTCGAAGTTTTCGATCTTGTAGAAAGCAAACTTGCTGAAGTGGATGTCATGCAGTGAATTTGTGAGACGTAGGTGCACAGCAAGACCATAAAGTGACACAAAGTTTTAGTTCTCGACGGCATGTAGGGTGGGGCACAGAGAAGGGAAAAAGTGGGCAGACGGCGTTAAAGACGCCACACATCGTCTCAGAATAGAGTCTCCAATTATTTTAATTCGAGATGGGAGTCATGAGTTGTTGAGCTGCTTCATAAATAGTTCGGGTCGTGTAGATGATCTGTTTGGAATGTTGATGAAGCAATCTCAAGACTTGATTGCATCAAAACACACCTTTTCTGGCGGACAGGCCTTATTCTAGCGATTTCGATGAATTTCCTTGTTCAATCTCTATTTCTTACTTTTTCTCGGTTGTAATTTATGATAGTCACAATCGGTTACTTTTTTTGCCGTGGGCCACGAAACATAATCTGTTTATACTTTTGCAGCCGTATAGTAACGAGATATGCGAAAATGTAGGAAAACCATCAAAACCGAATGAAAGATCTATATACACCAAGAGTTCAAAAATTGCTCTACGATCAGAATCGTTGGTAAACAAACCTAATCAATACCTAAATTCATTATAGAGATGTTTATTATATGCTAGCTTTTTATGCTCTAGAGTACCACCACACCCATGGTGGCCCGAAACCGCCCAAAATCCTCAGAAGTCGGTGACACGCCCGTTAAAAGACCAGTCGTTGTGTCTCAAAGGATCCTGCTTGGGTCCTCCAATCTCGCCCGTCACCGGGTTTCTGTCGCCCTCGAACTCAGGGATCGTCTTCAAGTACAGAGTCTGCAACCCCACGTCCGTGTCAGATCCAGACGAGAAGTCACTGTTGGCACTGCCATTTTCCTCAATCTGCCTGTTGTACTCATCGATGGCAGCCTGCGAGTTGGCCATTTTCTGGAGCTTCTCGAACTCTTCCTGCTGCTCCTTGGGCAATTTGGGAGGTGCCGCCATACGGTCCTTGAAAATGTTAGAGGCAAATCTCACGCGTGTAGAAGGAACTATAGTGCGAGGAAGACGTAAAAGAGACCTTCTGATCATGTTTTGTGTGGGAAAAGACTGATGGAGGGAAGAGCGAGATAGAATTCCAGATATCGGCTTGCTCAGAGTCAGGCGGACTGCAGACAACCCAACGGTCCCAGGCGCCGGGCATGAACACGGAGCAGATAGTTTCAGATTTTGCCACAAAATTATCTGGTAAAATATATCAGCCCACATTCGAAGTAGGCCGAAACTTGGAACAATCGAAAATTGTGAGTGACATAATTGTTCTTATTGTCGTTCATTGCAGCTCACCGGAGTGGTCTGTTTCGCAGCCATCGAAGTCATCAGCCTCGTCCGAAAGCGCTTCTCTAAATCCCGAAGCCAATGGGCTTTTTGGACTTTTGAGGGAGAAGACCCAAAAACTTGTAGATTTTGCCCATTCCTTTTTCGTCTTTCGAGGTCAATCTAACGTAGGAGTCGTAGATCAGCTCCTTGTTAGCCATCAGATTGGCGGATTTGATTAGCTGATCGAAGCGATAACCGACACCAATCTCGTGAAGCCAGTCACCCTGCTCCACAGGCCCAAAAACATCAACTTGAGGCTGCGCTACCGCTTTGAGATTGGAGAAATCGACATCTATAGACAAATCCACCTCTCCCGGTTTGTAAAATGGCGAGACAAACTTGTGTTTGTAGATTCCTCTCAAAGAGTTTGAGGGAGTCTCGTCAGAAGGCCCGTAGTCTATAATGAGAGCAGCTCCAGCTCCGCTCCCTTCTTCCTTGTAAGCTTTGACCAATTTGCAGATCTGAAGAAGGTAAAGCTCAGCATCAGCACAAATTTCAATTCGCAGGCCCACTGGCAAGTCTCGATAACGCAGACTCAATGCTGGAATAGCTGATGAAGGCGTTTCTTTCGGAGACACTGTAAGGTGGAAATCAAGCTGAAGCTCATCTGGCACTTCTTCGAGTGGCTTTGAAGATTCAGGAGCTTCGAGCTTTGGCTGTGTGTTTACCACTGACAGGGTGTGCTCCACAACGTGCTCTCTCCAGCCCGCCTCGGTTTTAGTGAACGACTTGATAGGTAGCGCATCGAAGAACTCGTGGGCCAAAACGTAGTTGGCGATATCTGGCGACTCAACAATGTCTTTCTCTGTATCAACCCAGGTGACCTTGTTGTTCCACTTTGATTTCGAGGTGTTGAAACCCTCTTCAGTTGTCTCGTATGGGCTCAGTGCTGAGCATAGAAGCTTCCACTGCTCTTTACGAAGCACATGCGAGGCCTCCACCAAAACCACCTCAATGTCAGCCTTTTTCTGACTCTTGCTTATGAATTTGTTGAACACCACAACGACATCGTTCATAAGCGTGCCCTTTCCAGGTCCAAACTCTATAATCCGGAGTTTCAGGGGTGAGCCTTGCGAGGTCCATACCGTATAAAGCCATATGCCAATCATCTCGCCAAAGACCGAAGAGATCTCAGGGGATGTGATAAAGTCTCCTGATGTAGCGTCTAGTGGATTTCTCGTGGTGTAGTATCCAAAGTCAGGGTGTGTAAGACACTGTCTCATGTACGCTGAAAGCGGGATGGGCCCAGTGGTTTTGATCATTTCCTGGAAAAGATCCAGCAAGTTGGAAACACCCTTGACCGGGCCACGAGAGGGAAATTGTGGCATTTTGCCGATGTTCTCACGTACATTCTCTGTGCCTTTGATCTCTTTCTCGAGGTTTTCATACTGGGTAGTGACGTATTTCTTTGCTTTTTCGTACTCTTCTTTGGTGAACTTTCCGTAGTAGAGACCATTTTCGTGTATTAGAGGGTTCTTGTTGAATATGCGTGTCGAGACCCGAAGAGGTCTGACGAATTGGCGGAGCATGGGTAGTTGAAGAAGATTTATGTGGAGTTCATAGATAGTATGGAGATGCGCATCGAGCCGGGTGAGTGAGCAGGCAGCAATACGAAAAGCTATATAACGAAAAGCGAAAATCGATTAGAAGTTCTTGCACAAATCAAATCCGCTCTGAAAGATTCTTTTTATTTTTTGAATTTTGCGTATATGGTAGTTATTGCCTCTGAATCAAGACAGGCTTCTCGCTCACTTGAGTGGCTGCGAAAAGTGAGTAAAAGCTGGAGCTCTAAAATACACCATACCGAATATTGAAAATGGTTTGGAGCAGAAACTCTAGTAAGTCTCGTGATGCTCCCTGATTTACCTCAAGAGAAGGTCATATCGGATTGTGCACTTTTGAACTTCTCTCCTCCAGTCAATCATGGGCATTGAAGCAGCTCGTTGAAGAAGGCACTGAGACCTGTTCGAGCTGACTGATGATTAGATTTCTAGGAAATAATTTGGAGCTCTCTCACAATCCCCTATAAAGCTCAATGTTGGCTTTGTGGGTCACTGTAGCGCTTGAACCTCAGTATGCTCAATGCATAAAACGCGTTTAGGTCCACTGTTTAGAGATTAAGCGAAAAGAACAGTCATGATATGGTTTTGTTTAGAAAAGCTCATCCTGGCCCATTTGAAGCTCAGAATCAACCCAAAAATGACGCCTCACCTGTCGAAGTTTGACAGGCTTGCAACAGCTGCTATTAATAGCCTCGTCGCAGGCTTTGGGTCGCCGCAGAGAAAACATACGAAAGGAAGAAGCAGAGGTAAGTTTCCGGTCTATTTTGGGAAATTCAGTCGAAGTTGAACAACAAAAAGGAGTCGATTACCATGATTCGGCGGAATTAGGCGAGTCCACAATTTTGCATATACTAGCGACTTGTGTAAAGGAGGCACCCTGTAGTAGAACCAAGCGACAGCCCAAAACTCTCCAAAATGACTCAAAGACTCAATCGAGTCATTTGGCTAAGAAAAAGTCATATAGCTCACCTCAATACAATAGCTTCGCCGTTTTGCACCCACTCGAACGGCATCGACACCCCTGAATCTCGCAAACCCAAAATGCCAAATTGCCGCCAGACAGCGTTCGACCAAACGCTGCGAGCGCCTATTTCTGCCCAAGGTGATCTCTGATAGGGCTAGAATCGTGATCTGTACCTTGCAGCGAGTTTTCGCAACCATTAGAACTTGCTTAAGGGAAAGTTAGAAGGAAAATAAAAAAGTGAAGGAATTGAACTATTTACCGAAACGAACCACATTGGCTGAAACCAATTGACTTGCCTTGCTTCAGCATCCCTCTATACCAAGCTTGCATGGCAGAACACGAGATCTCACGGGGTCGTCTTGCTCGCAGCCCTTGCTTGAATGGCTGCGATAAAGAAAAGTAGCGAAAAACTCGAAAGAAAAAAACCGAAAACGTCCAAAACCCGTAGAAAAAACACCAAAAACATGCAAAATGTCTAAAATCCTCTTTTCACCTCCCTCCTCCATTTCCCCCAATTCCCCCCACGCCTTGGCGACCTACGCTATCTTGCGCGTCGTGCCCCACCCAGGATATCCACCTAGCCTCCTACACCTAAAATGCCATCTCCAACTCACCTCTTAACCACCTTCGTTCTGACACTAGAGTGCACCATCGGAGAAACTGCCCAAACCGCAATTCTCCGTCTCTCCCCTTTCTCACACAGCCACGCACAGCACGCTTTTTGAACAAATTGCTGCCTTTCCCGAGCTCCTCGAGACTCCATCCTCGTTCCGCTGAAACCGAAAGGAGCCTCCGTTCACGGCCCTCGAGTCACACAAATTGCGCCCATAGAGACTCTTAGTTTCGTCTTTCGCTGTTTCTGAGCCCCTGCTTGTCCAACAGTACCTCGAAGGTTTGTCCTCCCGCAAGCGCTAGCACAGAAACCAAAACCAACCCAATACATACCCTAGAAGGAACGGCATGGGCAACTCGCCATCCAAATCCAAAAATGGCCTTCCCCTTTCCAGGTCCGACACCGGAGTGTCGCAACGGTCCAATCGGTCGATCCGTTCTCGTCTTTCGGGGAGCAAAGAAGACCTGCCCCGGATGACCAGCCGAAAGAGCTCCACGGCCTCGCTACCGAGAAGCGAGGGCTTATCCAACGGAGCAGGTGGCGATGCAGGCGAATCTGCCATTGTTGACGATGACGACGACGACAACGACGCCCGGAACCTTCTCCATCCCTCGATGCAGACCCCGGAGCCCAAACTGCCCATTTTGCTCAGGAGAAACACTAATGACACCGAGTTTTCGGGCAACCTCTCTCTTCCCCGTGCAAATAGCAACGGCGACGAGGCCCCCGGCACCCTCTCCAAGACGCCCACCAACTCCAGCTTCCTGACGTCCAATACCACGCTTCCTGCGCAGGCAACAGGCGGCTCCAACGGCGGCAACGACGCTACTTCGGGCGACAAATCCGACACCATGTCCGTGAGCTCCAAGAGATCCGCCCGCTCTTTCTCCTCGGCCCGAACTACTCCGTCCAGACGAGGCTCGTCTCGAAACCCTGAGGAGTTCGACCAGCTGGCGACACAACAGTGCCTGAACCCTCTTGAGATTGAAGATTTTATCCAGAGGCTTCTTGACGCAGGATATTCCGGCAAAAGAACCAAAAACGTCTGTCTCAAGAACGAGGAGATCCAGCACATTTGCTCCAAGGCAAGAGAGATCTTCTTGCTGCAACCGTCATTGCTCGAGCTCAGCCCGCCAGTCAAGGTGGTTGGAGACGTGCACGGCCAGTATCTTGACTTGATCAGAGTATTTACAAAGTGCGGGTTCCCCCCGCTGACTAATTATCTTTTCCTCGGAGACTACGTCGACAGAGGCAAGCAGTCGTTGGAAACGATCCTCTTGCTCCTCTGCTACAAGATCAAATACCCAGAAAACTTCTTTCTCCTCAGAGGCAACCATGAGTGCGCCAACGTCACCCGTGTGTACGGCTTCTACGACGAGTGCAAGCGCCGTTGCAACATCAAAACCTGGAAGCTCTTCATCGACACATTCAACACATTGCCAATTGCTGCCATTGTAGCTGGCAAAATCTTCTGCGTCCATGGCGGTCTATCCCCCGTTCTCAACTCAATGGACGAGATCAGAAACATCGCCAGGCCGACAGACGTGCCTGACTTCGGCCTTCTCAACGACTTACTTTGGTCGGACCCTGCAGACACAATGAACGAATGGGAAGACAATGAGCGAGGCGTGTCGTACGTCTTCTCGAAAGCGGCAATCAACAAGTTTTTGCAGAAGTTCGGCTTCGATTTGGTGTGCCGGGCGCACATGGTTGTGGAAGATGGTTACGAATTCTTTAATGATAGAACTTTAGTCACAGTGTTCAGCGCTCCGAATTATTGCGGAGAGTTCGACAACTGGGGAGCCGTTATGAGCGTATCGGACGAGTTGCTTTGCTCGTTCGAGCTTCTCGATCCGTTGGACACCGTTGCATTGAAACAGACCATGAAGAAAGGAAAGCAGGAGCGGAAGGCGGCCCAATTGCAACGCCAACAGACCAGATAATGCACCAGGACGTGATTGATGATACAGTGTTTCACGAATTGACGAAAAAGCACAGATTACAGCACACAAAGATGAGCGTGGGATATAACAAATACACACTAACGAATAGGATTTCCACCATGAAGTTGTGCACACGATGTGTACTGTACCCCATAGATTCGCGATATCAAGAAGCGATTCACACCTCTATAAACTACCTCTCAGACACTATGTCACTTCCCTATAAGCATCTACTAAATATGGAGAATTTAGAACCGGTCAAACGGCTTGTTCAGGAGCTCACAGAAAACATTGAAAAAAACGATGAAGTTCTCGCTAGCATTGCACGTTCTATAGATTCCAAGTTATGCCTACCGAGTGTTCCCAACGTGGAAGAGCCTCAATCCGAGGAAAGCCCTGTTCCGGATCCCCTCAAAGCCCTAATAGAGTCGAAATATCTACCAGAAAAGAAGGAAGAAAACGACAAATTTGCCAGTGTCCTGAATCCACGTCTACGTCAGCTTCTCATTGACAATGAGGCACTACTCAAGTTGCATAAGGCCAAGGTCGAACAGAATAAACAGCTTTTTCAAATCTATCAGGAATACGAGGAGCTTATCAAATCCATTGTTCTTCCACAACTTGCTAAGGTTGTCTATGAGTACAACATCGAGAAAGTGGCATACATGAGGGAGAAAACCCTCGAGGACAAGCTAGAGCTTGATGGCAAGGTGTGGGAAAAATACATTGAATACGTTGAGAATTTAGACAAGATTTATGGAGTTGTGCTGGTCTTGGTGGAAGCCTTACAGGGAATGGACGGAAAAGACTTGCAAAGGCTCGAGCAGCAGTTGTTAATAGTGGGTCGGTTAGCAGAGGTGGCCAAACAGCGCACCCGGGAGTTCAAGAGGCCGATGCTGGGTGGAAAAGCTGTTTTACAGTCGTGAGCTGTGAGTTTTATTAGCATAAGTGGCATAATATACGGAAAGCGATAAAGTGCCATATTCTTGTGTGGATGTAGATCAAAATGAAAGAGGTTTTACAAGACGAGGAAAAGAGCAATAAGAAGAGAAATTTGTGAGTAAGATTCATAATTTCAAGAAGGGAAATTTGTGAGTAAGATCCATAATCTCATTGAAAGGGAAGCGTTTTTTAATTACCATGTTCTTCTGCAAATCAGGGGTCAACATCGGTATTCATTTGCTCAAGGGATCTTATTAATTAAAGAGCTCCATTTTTACGATTGCAAGTTGAGTGTTGCTGTTTATTATACAGAAAGACAGCTATCTAGAATAGTATCGTAAATGAAGGTGGTGTCGTGATCTAAAGCTGAGTTCTGCGACGAACGAAGCTGCTGGGCGTGGATGACGAAGCCCAGAATGGGAATGTGTGTCTGCCGCAGTTGCAGGGGTACCGACTTGTTAGTGTAGAAGGGGTTCAAAATAACATTGAAGGTCAATTAATGTTCGTGAATTAGATTTGAAAAAGATGATGAGCGATTGAGGCTGGTAGACCTAGCTCTTGCAATGTGACGCCCTGACAACCAGCATTTGATTGCAGACGCTCCTGTTGCATTCCTTCCAGATTGCAGAAATCTTGGCAGAACACCAAATTTGAAAACCAAGAAACCACAAGAGCTCCGCATGGATCAGATTTCGTGAATCCATAATGTCTTGGACAATTGCTTGGCTCCAGTGACCATTGAACTGGCTGGGTTCCCTGATTGGCTTTGAGTTTCCTAGATTTTGCAACCCGAGGAGTTCTCTTCCCTGGCTCATTCGGAGGCCCGCAGGCTCCTCAGACTGGCCTCGCTGGGCTCGATTAAGCTGTCGATAGCCACACGGGGCGGCTTCTCCTCATTAATAATCGACCTTAACCAGCCTTTGCCGGAGGGCGCTGGGAGACGCGCTGGCGGTAGCGAAGCGGCCTTGGAGGCGTTTGCCGCATTTGGATCGCTATTTTCGCCAGAACCGCTAGCCAACTGCGTAAGCGCTGCAGCTCCCACAGCCAGTCCAATCAGCGCTTTTGCACCTGCTACCTGGTTGAACAGCTGGTGGAACAACGGCGATAGCGGACTTACCATTGTAGGTGTGAGATAGGCAAAACGGCTCAGAGCAGGCGCTGGAAGATGGCTCCAGAGCGGCACGCCAGAAGCTCCAGCCACCAGAGCAACCGGAGGAGCCGTTCGAAGCGGAGGGGGCTCGTTGGCAAGCGGGTGGAGGAGGTCGGTGCGACGCTGGGTAGGAAGAAAGTTATCATCAGTGAACGAGTGGACCAACGAGAGAGGTCTAGGGCGTGATTTAGGATTGAACTTTGGAGGGTCACGAAGTGCACGAAGCGCTCCTGGACGAAACTCGCCAGGCCCCAGGCCCAGAGGTGGGGCAGGAGGGTGGGGCACCACTGGAGCGTAGTATGGCGAAGGATAGTACACCAGACCGTATGGAGGCAGCCCCAGCGAGGGGGGCAGGACGAGAGGTTGGCCTGCGTGTGGTGTGTAAACCTGCTGGGGAGGAGGTGGGGGCGGGAGGTGTTGATGGTGGGGTTGGCTGGCAGAGTTCTGTGGATTTTGCTCAGAAACTGCAACCTTCTCCTCCAGCTTGACCTTACTGCTCTCGTCCGTGGCCAGGTCTGTGCTCAGCCTCAGGGCAGACTCCTCCTTGTGGGCCTCGGCCCGACGCTTGATGTAGTTCTCGTAGGCGTGCACGGTTTGCTTGTGCTGCCTGAGATTGTCCAATCTGGAGAAGTTCTTGGAGCAGTGGGAGCACGTGAAGGGTCTTTCGCCGGTGTGTTTCCGGCGGTGTCTGGCGAGATGCTCCAGACGGGTGAAGGACTTGTTGCAGTTGGGGAACCCCGTGCACTGGAACACACGGCCCTTGGAGGGGCGCTTTGGCTTTTTGTCTGTCATGTGGTGGATTAAATAGGTGGATGTGGTGGGACGGTTAAACGCCGGTTTGGTGGGGTGTCTGTTTGAGCTATGTGTAGATTATGGATTGGTGGGGCTGTGTAGATCTGAAATTTCAATCCAGAGTGAGATTAGGCAAAAAACAGGTCAGAATCTGGTGTTCAGGGTCTGTGGGTGGTGGGAGCTCCGGGATGGTGGTAGTGTTTTAGTGGTGGTGTTTTGGTGGTGGTGTTTTGGTGGTGATTTGGCCTTCTCTGTTTCGGCTTTCTGGTGCTCCGTTTGAGAGGTCTCGGTCTATTTGACGGTTTGGGCTCTTTTGCTCTGTCGGTGAAGACGTCTGGGCCTGATGCTTGGGGTGACCGGCTGCGGTGCTGGTAAAGCCGCTGTGGAGTGCTAGCCCGGGTTGCTGACAAACGCAAGGTCGGCGTGGTGTTTCTGCCGGTGCAACTCAACTGGTGGAGTTGTACAAAGCCTGATACTCAAAATGTGAAGCAGATGGCCTGGTTCAGTTCAACGGGCTCTGTTTCTCAGACTATCTCCGTGGCTTGTCCTGTTTCAGGTTGACGACTTGCGTTTTCGAATTTGTGACGGTGGTAGGGTTAGGCCGGGGTTGGGCCAGATTCAAAGTGCCGAGGCAGTGAGTTTGGAGAAGAAAAACGAGGTGCGAGAAGCAGCGAGGCACAAAGTTTTTATCACGAAGCGCACCAGGCTCCACTCGGCGAGGGGACAAACAATGCAGAGGCGAAGGAAAAAACCACAACCGGTGCGCGGGCCCTGGCAGGAGATATCGAGGGAGACCTTTGAAAAAAGAGGAAGAAAGGATTTAAATTATCGGGTTTTTGACGAGGATTTCGGATCCATCTTCTTTTTTTTTATTTTTCCTGGCCCACGACGGCGGTGCCTGAGGGTATGGCTGTTCCTGAAATTAGATAGGCTGCCAGACAGGCCAGACAGCGAGGCGCGCCCCTGGCGAAGGAGGAAGCTTAAAGGGACGGAGCAAGCAAGGCTGGAAGGGGAAGACAGAGAAAGAAAAAAAGAAGAGTAAAGAAAAAAGAATTCAATGTCAATCTGGAATTTCAGACGCCATAAACTTTTGGGCTTTTAGGCTTTTGGCCTGACGGCTCTTGGGTTGGCTGCAAACGAGGCTCCTGTCTGCTTCGTTCCGCTGGGCCTCTGCGTGGCGCAAGGATCGATCGGGCCGGGCTGGCATCAGCCCCTTTCGGCCAGGATTGCAGAAGAAACAATATGGATAATTAAAAAAAAACCAAAAATGAAGCTATTTTGTCTTTCTTTCTGCTCCACTGCAACCCGAACGGCAACGTGCCAATGGAGCGATGCGATTGTGCCTTCGCGAGATGTGCTTATGCTTTGCGCCTAAACCGGCCCCAGTGTTTCATCCCAGGGTTTGGAGCCGGCAGCTAGCCGTACGAATTGGTTTGGAGAGGATTCCATTTCTGGTACTTCCCAGAGTTGTTCTCTGCTGCTCGTTTATTTTTTAATCTTTTCATTTTTTTTCCGACCAGTCTTCCCGCATCTCTTTGCCCTTTTTTCTCTCTTTGCACTCTCTTTGGTTCGCGCCTCGCTCAATGCACCGTTGCGTCAGTGTCGCTGGGCTCTTTTCTGCAACGGAAAACGAGCAAATTAGTGGTTTCGGCGTTTCGTGAAAATCAAGAACTTTCCTAAAAAGCTTTTTTTTTTTTTTTTTTTTTTTTCTTCGCCGTGTCGCTATTTCCGCCAAGCCCGCACCCATTGTCCTGGTTTTGAGCGGTTCCTGGTTCCTGGGCATATTTTCTGTCAGGCCGAGTCGGCGTGCGAACCACTCGGGCGCCACGGGCTGATTTTGTGTTCGACTGTTTTTGAATATTTTGACAAAAGCGCATTTTCAGCGTCAAGGCGATTGCAACTTCTGAGCCTCGTTTTTGTTTCAGTCTTCGTTTCATCCCAAGACTCCTGCCTTGGCGCCGTCGAACATGCGGCAATTATCTCTGCACATCTCTACATTTTTAGAAGCTAAAGGCCCATCTGACACACGCACCACCGCCAATACACTAACTTCCGTTACACACTTTTGGCTCCAATTCTGCTCCCTTTCCGTTTTCCATATTCGATTTTCTTTCTTTCTTTCTTTCTTTTCTTTTTTCTTTTGACCTGTTTCTCCCATCCAACTTTGTCCCTTGCCTCCCCTGACTATGGGCTCCGGGGATTTCGGGTTGCATTGCCAACGGCTCCCATGTCCAATTGCAACATCGCACGGTGTTCTGTAGGCTTAGTCCCACAAAGCCCCGTTGCGTGAAAAACCTTGATAAGCTTTTCGGGAATCTGTCCTAAGCAGGAAATGGCTTTTACAACCACGCCAATGCACAACCACACATATGTGGGACAACTCGCTCAAAGGCTCGCTAAAACCCTCATTTGCAGTGTTTTGCAGAAGCCCCGTGCCGGACAGACAGGGTCCTGGCCAATAGCGAACAAGCTCGCTGCACCCGCCAGAACCCAACTTTTGACAACTTTTCCCAAATTGTTTGGTTCTGCTCCCTGATAGGCCGCGTCCAGGGCGTCGATTGTAATATTTCTATTTTTTTTAATTCCCCATTGTTCGTCCACCGGTTATGCTCCTCTCGGGAGGTTCCCCGGGAACCTGCACTCCTGCGAATAGCCGTACCGGCTAAGCCTCGGAGCCCACAGTAGGTTGGTTCCATGTTTGACGCTGGTGCAGAAATTATGGCAACCTGTTTCAGAATATGTGGAACTGACGAATTCGGGGCAGATGTTGTTTCAGAATGATACTGGTTTGGGTGATGATTGCTGATGAGCACTTTCACCGATACCCCTATTTCCCCTATTGCAAAAAAAAAAAAAAAAAAAAAAAAAAATACCTCAACCTCTACAACACCTTTGTCTCTACTATTCCCTTCTCTGTTTGTCTATTGCCCCTTTTTCACTCGAACCACACAGCCAGGCACCAAGCCCCTCCCTTTGCGCCATCCCTTATCCCGGAGTTTCAGCCACCATAGCAATCAATTCAAACTCCGAGCTTGACACATTGGAGGCTTGGACAATGCCACTTCAGGGTCTGTGTAAGCGCAATGTAGATTACGCAAAACCGCCCGCTGGCAGTGCAATTGTGTCAACAACATTTTGTGATCCCTTGATATGCAAAGGTCCGCCCTAATCTTATTATGGGGAGTGATGTAAGACAGCTCCCCCAGCCAGCATTCTCTAGTCATTCGCAAGCTTCAAGCGATTAAATACCAAAATGGATTTTGTTCTCGAAGTAGTATTTATTCAGCTTCTCTTTTCATTCTAGCAAAGGGTCCGTGCCTTTTCACGAGCCATCTGACGTGATCTTACCCACAGCTGGAGTTTGGTCAAACCACGATACACAAGGAAAATGAAGCCAATGTGAAAAATGGTGCACGAAAAGAGGAGCCATTTTGGGATCCTAGTCTCGAGAACCATCATGGTGAATAGCATACCCACAGAGATAACTGTAGCTGAGATCAAAGTCCATGAATTCCCAAATCGACATGCAAGCTTTGGTTTTGGACTTGGAAAGGTCGGAATTCTGGGGCCGGCTTCCAGAGGACCAGCATCTAGGTCTCTGGCTCTTTGGTATACATTAGAGCCGCTGGAGTACCCCGAAATGAAGTAGTCACCGTAACCTTGGAATTGTTCTATCATCGAGCGATTGGAAAGAGTTGGATAGTTCACAACAATTTCTGAATTCAACGGCCACAACCTAATTTAAAAGACAACCGCATTACGTTTACGGGCAAGTATATTCTTTAACCATAATAAGTATTTGGAATGATTGGGCAGGTCTTGATACTACAACGAAAGAGGAAAGTCCAAGCAACGTAGAATGAGAGGTCAGACGCTTGCCCGTCTGTCTAGGCCCACTGTTGAAGGAAATAATGGAATAGTAGCTTGATTGGCAATCCACCGCATTCACAGGCTCAAAGTGTCTTGAGTGATGGGTTTGAGGCTGGTTGTCACAATGTGAGCTACCGATGAATCCCTCAAACTGAAAGTTCAGCCTATCTGGCCTTCTTTTTTGAATTGTACTCAAGAACATCTTTCTGATACTCTTTCCCTCAAGCTGGCGGCTTTTGGCCCATCTTCGCTTCAGCCCAATAGGACCATATCACCTGAGAGCGATAGCTCTATCCTCACAATCTATAAATGAAAGGAAAAGCTTATGCAAGCAAGGTGTCAATGCAGTTTTATAAGGAACAGTGCTTTGCTAAAAGCTCATCCCATCAATGTTGGCTCTTAGTAGTATGACAGACACCGTCTGCTTTTTGAACGCTAAGGGCTCCATATCTCAAGACAGGGAGCAAGTAAAAGTCGTTGCATCACCGAGCTGCAAATTCGTATGACGATATCGAAGACAAATGCTATTTCATGCTTTATAAAGCTTTCTTCGCTATTCTACCAGACAATACCGTACCCCAGCTTCTTCCCATCAACGGCTGCAAAATTCAGAGGTTTCCCACAGAGCTCCTTTTCCTACCCATATGCGGCACATCGTGAGAAGTCAGACAACCGCCTATTGTGGGCTGTTTTCAGATCCAACACGCCAACCCTAAATTGGGAAACACCTTTGAGGGTGCCTTCAACATGCGCCTCAATGGCTGCGAAATCGAAGGGGCAGAGCGTGTCCCATCAGGAGACGAAAGAAGGAAAAATAGCTTGAATGAAGAGGATTATAGAGAATATCGAAAAATAGTGAATTGAAAATCCAGTGGATATTTTACAAATCCTGCCTCAGCAACCTTTCAAGGCTTTCTGCTAAACGCTGTAATGTCAAGCAACCTTCACGATCTCAAGCCGCATATTTCTACAGACTAGCTAAACCGTCGCTAACTCGGATTTACACAAATGTTCGAAGCAGTTCACAACAATGGTCGGATCAAAAAACACTCTTCCTCTCAAAATCTCAAATTATCCCTCCCTGCCCATTCTCCTATCCTGGTACCTTAATCTCCTCCGGACCCTAACTCGGCCTCCGCAACCTAGTATGCAGAGCAGGCTGTTTGTACCATAGCCTTGATACCACTGCTACTGGCCAAGTCTAGGCTCAGACCCAAAACACCTGTTTCCTAATCTTCCAGCTTTACCTCTTTCAATTCTGTTCTCAGTTTTCCCTGCATCTCAAAGATCACTTCCTTTCACTCCAAACTTCATCCGCCATATCCTGCCCTATCAGTGTTGATCCATTCCCAGATAGGCACCCACATCACTCTTGATGAACCCGCCATCGCCGACCCAGGTTCCCAAGACGTCGTCGTCATGGAAGATTCTAGATATTTTGAAGATCCTGTCTTCGCCAAAGCTGTCGGTCAGCCCTTCCAACACCGAATTGAATCTCAAGGAGAAAGCAGACAAGGCCAAAAATGCATGCAAGTGCTCGTGCTGTGGCTCGGTGCTAGCGTTTCCCGATGAAGCCCGGAAGTTCAGCTGTCCTCATTGCCACACAACCAACCTTTTGCATCTAGATTTGGCAGCATCTCCTCCGGTGCACCTTATCACATACCGATACGTGAAGCATCTTGCGGATCTAGCATTGCATCCAGACAAGGCAATTGAGTGCGGGAGAGAGCTCCACGACCGGTTGAAGCCGCTTCTGGAGTATCTTCTCCAGGCGTTTGGCTCCATTGCATGTCTCAATCAATCTTTCAGGTTGAAGAAACAGACCAGAAGGCCGCACTACTCGACTGCCAACTTGAATTACGAAGAAGCAAAACTTGTTTTCGAGCTTCTAACGTCGCTACCGTCTCGAAGGCCACTTTACTATGCCCTTCTGGGCGCCTGCAACGCATTGAAGAGAATTCCACTCAATTTGAGCGACGACCCACGCAACCTTCTGTGGGTCTTGGTGCTTTTCGAGATTCCTTTCTTGTCCAAGGCACTCACAAATAACGATAAACGATCCCAGCACCGTCCAAAGTCCATGGTGGAGGTTCCTGAGATCCAGGCTCTCTGCTACGAGATTCTCAAAAGAGTCTTGGGCATTATATCTCAGGCCGACAGCAGTTCTGCGGGAAACTACATTGCATCGTGGGTTCTGAAGCGTTCTCTGGCGGAATTCTCAGCCAAAGTCGAGCTCATCAACCTCTACATCACATTTCACTTGAAGAAGTACTTTTATTTCGCCAACAATCCGCAGTTGGCCCGGAGGAGCAGTCTGGGAGGAGGCCCTGAATCCCATCACCATAGGAGCGACTCCACTCATTCTCCTAGACAGACAGAATCAGGCCAGCATATTGTGGAGCCAACAGCTAAAGTGTCAAGAAGCAGGAGTGTGGCTCAGGCACACGAAGACGAATACTTCCAATACTCATTCCTAAAAGACGAGGTTGAAGGTATGGACTCGTTGATACCTCCTCAAACTATCCAGGCTTTGCCAGGCCAAGTGAGCCCCAGAAGCAGAAACTCGAAGAAAAAGAAGCATGACATGAAAGTTCGTGTGCACCAGTATTCGCTGAACTACCATCTACGCACTGCTGCTGGTGCTCTTAGCATATTTGTCAAGGCGAACTATATCAGACATGGTCTGAACAAGGTGCCGGTCCACGCATTCTATAATTCATTGGTCGACTATGTCAACATAAAGCTCGACTACGATGCCTGGCTGAGCAAGAAGAAGCTGAGCCGCCAAGACTCAAACATGGAGCCCGCTTTGCAGGCTGTGATAGACTACATTCACGGCGCCCACACTCCTTTCAACGAGACAGCTGGAACCACCTTTTACTTCTGTCAGTTCCCTTTTCTTATTACTCTTGGCGGAAAGATCGCAATCTTAGAGTATGAGGCTAGGAGACAGATGGAACGAAAAGCAGAGGAAGCCTTCATCAACTCGCTCGATCGCAGAGTTACGCTAGATGTGTATTTTAGGGTCAAGGTACGGCGTGACTACATCGTCCAGGATTCACTTCGTTGCATTCAGCTCAATCCAACAAACTTGAAAAAGAGTTTGCGTGTGCAATTTATCAACGAGCCTGGTGTGGACGCTGGAGGCTTGAAGAAGGAGTGGTTCTTGCTTCTCACAAAAGCCCTCTTCAGCCCACACGCTGGCATGTTGAGCTACGTCGAAGACTCCAACCTTCTCTGGTTTAACGTTGTACCCGTTGACAACTTCGAGATGTACTATCTTTTCGGGGCTATCCTCGGCTTGGCGATCTACAACTCGACCATTCTCGACTTGAAGTTCCCCATTGCAATGTACAAGATTCTCTTGGGGCTTCCAATAGGATTGGCAGACTATCAGGAGATTTTTCCCATGTCGGCCAAGAATTTGTTTAGACTAAGGGAGTACTCTGTGGAGGAAATTAATGTACTTGATTTGACGTTTGAGGTTTGCTATTCGGACCCCTTTGGCAAGAAGTACACCACGGATCTCATTCCAGGCGGCTCGAACGTTACCGTTGACAAAGACAACCTTGAGCTTTACATCGACAAGTACGCACGGTTCTTCCTCTGGGACGGCATGAGCAAGCAGCTTTGTGCGTTCAAGAGCGGTTTCTCTAATGTTGTTGATGGAAATGCATTCAGTTTGTTCCTTCCCGAGGAAATTCAGCTCCTTCTCTGTGGAAGTGACGAGAGCAAGTTTGACGTTGATGTTCTTCAGTCCGTCACACACTACAGCGGCTGGTCCAGCAAGGAGGACGCAATCGAGTCAAATACGGTAAAATGGTTTTGGGAACACGTTGGTGAGCTCACTTACAAGCAACAAAAGAAGCTTCTTCTTTTCATCACAGGGTCCGACAGAGTGCCAGCCACAGGTATACAGAACCTAACGCTCAAGATCAGCAGGCTCAAGACACTTGGAGGTGATACGGAACGGCTTCCAATGGCACACACGTGTTTCAACGAGTTGGCGCTTTACGACTATAAAAGCAAGAAAAAATTGGCAGAAAAACTCGACAAGGCGGTGACCATGTCGGCAGGGTTCGGTATTAAGTAGTGAAGGATAATGGCTGCGAAAAGATGCGTAGAAATCGGCAAGCGATCAATGGCGGGAAATGACGGGTAGATGGAGTCGCGTGACGAGGTTCACGTGATAACAACAAGGTTGCTAAACGCTGGGAGGGGCAACCCCAGTCTCGAGAATTCATGCTGTAGTAAGCCATAAAAGCTACTTGTTGAATCCCGGTTCCTGAAACTGTTTTGTCTGTGGTATGTGTTGCTAGTGGCTCCATGGCAAGGGTTACCCGGCCCCAGTCCAGCCAATGATAGAGGTGCGAATTAGGCGCGAAAATCTACCTAGCTAGTCTCAAAATCAAGAAAAGAAAATCTCCAATCTCACCACATATCTATTCCATTCCGAGTATGCTAGCATTAAGAACATTGAAGAGTGGTTTGAGCTCAAAGGGCGCCCTCAGATCGTTGTCGACGTCCTCCCTGGCCCTTTCCACCTACAAGCAGCCCGACTTCTCCAGCTACCTCAATGGCAGAAGTGAACAGAAAAACAAGAACTTTGCCTACTTCATGGTCGGCTCGATGGGTTTGTTGTCTGCTGCTGGTGCCAAGTCCACTGTGGAGGCTTTCCTTTCTTCCATGTCTGCCTCGGCTGATGTTTTGGCCATGGCCAAGGTGGAGGTCAAATTGGGTGCTATTCCAGAAGGTAACAACGTCATTGTGAAATGGCAGGGTAAGCCCGTTTTCATCAGACACAGAACCGCTGACGAGATTGCTGAGGCTGAGAAGGTTGACATCAAGGCCTTGAGAGACCCACAGACCGACGATGACCGTGTCAAGAAGCCCGAGTGGTTGGTGATGTTGGGTATTTGCACCCACTTGGGATGTGTGCCAATCGGAGAGGCCGGTGACTTTGGTGGTTGGTTCTGCCCATGTCACGGTTCCCACTACGATATCTCTGGAAGAATCAGAAAGGGCCCAGCGCCTTTGAACTTGGAGATTCCCGAGTACGAGTTCAGTGACGAATCGACCTTGTTGATCGGTTAAGCCGGCTGCACCCCAATCCCACATAAGACTCACTGGAGCACGCTTTCAGTCTGTGCCATAATGATCCGGCCCTTGTGGTCGTCCCCTTTTCTTCTACCCGGGCACTTCATAGAGGGAGCATGTATCTACTCATCCCGAAGCTCCTTTTCGCCCACCCTAGATCAAAATACATACTAAATTGCATCGAATTACGAATTGCCTGTAGGAACCTGCCTGGCCAAGTCGTCTGGGATCTGCTTCCAGATGTCAGAGAGATCGGCTCGTCTGATGTCTGCAGCATTGAGACTTTTCAAGCTTTCGAGAACAGAGTCGTGAAATTCAGCGCCTGTTCGTTTGAGCAGATCCACAAAGCTCGTACCGCATTGGAACGGGACATTTCTGGGCCTGTAGTCCTTGACTTCAGACATCCGGAAGAACACGGTCCAGTGAAAAATGGCATTCTCCGGAAGCTGTCTTCGGTGTCCGAAATTGGGCCAGAATCTTCGGTTCCAGCGGCCTGTCAAGTCTGGCATTTTGGTGCTGAATGGGAAAATCTCGAGCAACCACCAGCCGATCGTTTTGAAAAGTGAGGCATTGCCATGGCCGTTGAAACGGACAATTTCGGCTGCTGATAACCGAAAGCTCTCAGACTCCTTATGAGGACTTTTTCTCAAGCTGAGCATGTCATGGTGGTACAGCAAGATCGAGTCGTTGGGCTTATTTTGCGCCCAGTACTCTTTGATCCTCGTCTCATCAAGCCTGAGACCATATTTGCATGCCTCGCCTAGCATCCAGCGAAAAGCTACCTCAGATAATCGTTTGCCCTCTTCGTCAAAATCCCAGCCACCTCCTATATCTCCGTGTTGTCCAGGAAACCAGACTTCAACAATATCATCTGAGTGTTTCACGTGTGTAGGTTTTGAGGACCACCAGGACCTCATCCAGGTCTCAATATTTGACCAAACGGGAGCAACAGAGTCTGACTCAACACACGTGTGATCAAACGGCGCATGCTTGAACTTTGTCCTTCTTTCGTCAATACTTGCAGCGTGACGAACGTGGTTCACTATCGAGGTGCACGCGGTGAATGGGAAAATACGGTCTCTGAAGATGCCAACCAGGTTCACAGTATCCCAAACGCCCAAGAAATGAATCCTGGCTTCTCTCCCAAACAACTTCTTCATCCTTAACAGGAACAGTGAGGACGCATCTCTCTCAGGTCGACCAGCTTTCTCCCACTCTTTGTACACTTTCCAGGCAGTAGGCACAAGCTTCTCTTGACCTGGACGGAACAAACCAAAGCATTCCAAAAAGCCCGATAACACCCTGGCAGCATACCCTCCTCTGGAAAAGCCGAAAATGTAAATTTTGGAGTTGGGCTCCCAATGTCTCATGAGGAAGAGATAGGCATCCTCGACCTGGGCCTCAAACGAAAGAGCGAACGCTGCGTCAATGGTATTTTTGCAGGTGTTGTAGGCGTAGCTTATATGGCCCTGGGAATCGATATCGGGAACTGCTCCGTCGTAAATCGTGCCAATTCCTGGCTGGTAGTAGCATATTTGGGAGGACTGGTCAAGCATCGAAAAGAGCTTGATCACATTCGAAGGCGGTGGAATACCGAGACTCTGTGAGGTGCCCTCAAAGCAAAGAACCAAATCTTTCGTCATTCAGCTGGGTTCATGAAATTTGGGTAGGTATAGGCGTGTTAGTGAAATGGCTGCAAATTCGAACACCGCGAAAGCGCATTGAGAAGATGAAGCCTGATTTGTTGCATAGCGCTATTATATTGATAAGCAGTTTTAATTGAATTGAAGTGAGGCTACCTTTGCCCTTTGTCACGGTTAATTGTGGTTTCGTGAACCCTTCGTGTTAGTTACTTGGAAGCATGCCAACTTGGTGGAAAATGTAAACCAATTCCAAATCCATGGAGCGTCCATTTCTAAATAGCGTTGAAATGTTGGCTCATTCGTCAAGTTCGTTGTTCTGCTCTCATAACTTCAACCTTCAGCTCAGTACTGTAGGGGCATGTTCCTTTTTTCCCCTCAACACATTGCCAACACACTGTAGAGTCAGATCAGTCCAAGATAGTCGAAAGCTCATCGAGCGACGACCGACACACCCAGTACGGTTTCTGATATCCAAAATCGAGGTCCAAGAGTGCCATCTGTAGTCTAGGTTTGAGTGTCAGGCCAATCAATGCATCAAGCTGGTTGGACACATCCTCCATCCTTGGAATGAGCTCCTCGACCTCATCGACGCCAAAAAACTTCTTTATTTCTCTCTCGTGGTGAAACTCAGCAAAAGCCAATTGACCATCTAAGCCTTTGAGCACAAGTTTGAATTCGGCAACTTTCATTGTTCTCTTGTATGGCCGAATAAACAACAGCTTCGTGTCTGGAATTATCTTGAAGAGCACACAGGTGGTTTCAAAGGAGGTGAACTCGGGTACCTCCTGGAATGGAATATCAACAAATACTGAAAATGGCACCTGATTCACGGCGTATTTCAGCCATTTCCCCTGAGAGGGATTTGAGACGTCCGAAGAAACTTGAGAGTCTCCCACTTTTAGGCTCGAAGGCTCATCGTCCTCATCGATTGGGATCTCCACTGGCGCTTGCGTAAACTGCTGCTGAAATGTGACTTGAGCCGCCGATATCTTTCTCGATTTTGGCGCTTGCGTTATGATACCATCGTCTGGTCTTTTGTTTGACTCCACTGATGTTTGAGTTGTCGTTCGCTCGGGCCTTTTCCCTATATCCGATAAGTTTAAATACGCGTCTATAGGGAAGTTCGGTAGAAGCCTGTTGTACAATGGTTCATCGACAAATTGAAGGAAACGCGTGACAAAGCTTCCAAAGCCGTTGCCTTGGAGAAACTTTTTGAAAACGGGTTTCTTCAACTCGGCTCGGTTGCAGACTTGCAAATGCATCAACCAGCCCTCTATTCTCAGTGCATACTCCTTCACTCTCATATTCAAGCTGCAAACAACACCTTCTTGTGCAAAATTGCAGCGTGTGTCATCATAAGGACTGTATTGTTTCATTCTGGGTGAGAACTTGCACAATTCGTCCCAGAAGTATTCCACCTTCTTTCCAGGAACAGTTACCGGGAAGACCTTCGACAGCTCCAAACTGTAGATATTGCCGATACTGAACGTGTCAGGCACTTTCTGAGGAAGCGACCCGGCCACAAAGGGATTTTCAAAATTGTCCGTGAAGTCTGTGATCAACATGAACCCATGGCTCCATCCTGGAAGACGAAGAAGTGCCAAACAGACCACTGGCAATGTTACGTAAGCAAGTCTCGACTCATTGGCAAGATAGTCAGGCAGCGGGAGTTCGGAAATGCTCCTGCAGTTAAGCAGAAGAGACCCCATATGTTCTTCAATTGGTGTGCCTTGTTGCACCCTGGGTAGTATGTATCGCACTATATGTATTTCGCGTGTTGATGTTGCACCTACTACTCAGAGATGAACAGTATGTATTTTGTCGAGTTAGACGAAGAAGGTGACTAATATGAAGGAAAAGGACCCAAATTCAGCAAAAAAGCTCTAAGTGTGCTTGGGCAGGCTGAAGGTTCAAAGAAAACGAAAACTTCAACCACTACTGAGGAGTTCATGGAAGATGGCACCATTGAGGAAGAATCTGGAGACCGCTGGCTCAGTTCTGATTTGGCCAAAGCTCTCAGATTCTACCAAAAAGCATACACCAGCTACAAAACTGCATCATCAATTCCCACATCCGATAAAGCTCTCTTGCTAGATACATACTACAACGCAGCCAGATTGCTCTTTCATGTCCACATTCAGTATATGAAAACTGACGGTGTCGATGTACACAGGCTATCAAACATCCAGGAGGTTCTCACTGGTGACTCAAACAGTGTATTGCAGGACATTGGGCATATAATTGAGGCCCACGAAGCAGCTCTCCAGATCGACTTGTTGAATCCTCCACTTGATCTTCAATATAACACCGCATTGGTTTACACAGAGGCCATTGAGGAGGCGGAAACGCTTCATGAGGATACGGTGTACAAGGCCATGGCTCTTTTTCAGGAGGTTTTGAGAAGACAGGTCTCGGAGTTTCAGGACTTTCTCAAAGACATGCTTGATCCCGAGCCTTCTTCGACTCAAGACGTAGATGTGCCATCTGAGCAGCAGCAATACTCCAGCAGCAAAACAACCCAACCTCCAGACATCCTAGGTACCGTTGTTTCTGCCTACGGTCTAGTGCAAGCTATTTTGGAAAGCTTATCGGGAGATTCAGGTGAGCTTGAAGCCGCCATTTCGCAAATCTCCGTAATGACAAGCGCAGTTGATGACGTTGCTTCGGAAATCATTCAGAAGTATAGTTTCCAAAACAACCAGCATGCGGATATTGTGGCATCCATCGAGCAGGAGCAGCTCAATGAGTACCAAATCGTGAAAGCAACATGCCAGGCACTTTCCTCAAACAACCTACGGAGCATTTACGAAATCTTCAAGCAGGACTTGCCAGACACTTCCGAGCGCTATATGCTGGCTGCAGATGCTGTGGACACTGCTCTTGAGCGTTTTGGTGTTTCTCTGAACCCCCAAGCCATTGACACTGAAACCTATTGGCAGGCATTGACAAACATAAACGCATACTTCAAAAGCGCCCAGGACCATTTGAGTGCTGAATTGCAAAAAGCCAAGTCTGGCCTTGCTGACAGGGAGCTTGGGCTTGGAACGCTCATTGCCCAGATCTGTAAGGTCTACATAGCCCGGGCGGATGTTGACTTGCAGAGGAGTCAGTTGGAACATGATGTTGCCCAAAAAAACAGCGCTGTATTATTCAAAAACGCACAGGCTTTTCTCAAGAACGCTGTCAATTTGAGCAAGACCTCTGGTGGCATTCGAGAAAAGGCAGTGGAGAAATCGCAACGTGAGCGCAGACGGGTCGAGGCATTGTCTAGACTCTGTGTTTTGGAAGGAAAGCTTGATGCAAATGAGCTCAACAAGAGCATTGGCGTGGGCCTCTGGGAGACTGATGTTGCAGGCTACAAAGAGTTCTGGTACTTCCAGCGGTTCTTCTCATAACTTTCATTACTATAAATAAGGGGCAAAGTCTATTCTAAAGACTCTCTTACACCGGAGCACCGGTGAAGTTGTTCATAAAGCACTCGTTGGCATACTGGTCTGGGTGGTCTGTCGATGGAGTCATATCGTGAACAGCAGGACTCGTCAAGTACTTGAGATCAAGCAGGTGGGATCGCAGATTTTGAACTACCACGCTGAGAAGATTGAACTTCAAAGCATGAAGTATAAAAGTGACAAATCTCATCGAGGCATGTGCATATGTTTTGAGGATACGGTAGTAGGCAATCCTACTGAGATTAGTAAGGAAGAAAACGGTTTTGATCTTGAGTGGCGTTGGTGCAGTCCGCACGCACGTTGTGACTAGTTTGACAGGACAGGAGAAACATACGAGCACGTGGGATAAGCGTTCTAGAATCTTAATTAAAGGATTTTAAGTCGAAGAAGGGACGCCGAGGTCAATTCAACGGAGTTTGTTTTTTCATGGTATCTTAATCTGGAATTTGTGTGTCTTCAGGTTGTGCGGCTGACTTCCATACTACACAGAGCGACGCACATAATTGAGGAATGGTTGCAAATCAGGGAATTCGAAAAATCTACGAACCAGCCAAATTCCGAGAATCCTACTTAATAAAAATCAAATCTCTATTAGGGTGTGTATTGACACGCTGCCGCCAGCGTGGCTCTCGGGCTCGCCTCGAGCTGGACTATGTACATATCTATTTCAAGAGCTTGTCAAAAGCTGGAATCAAGGACTGGGCCAAGGCGAAGGAAAACACCAACTTGGGACCGGTGGTCAACAACTTGGGCGTCAATCCCTTGAAGAAGGCGGTCACACCCTCGTTCTTGGCCATGTTTCTCAAGATCTTGAATCCGCTCTCTGGGTTCTCGAAGTTTCTGTTCTGGATTCTGGTCTTGATGACGTCCAAAGGAGCAGAGACGATCAAGGAGGCGGAAGCACCGAAAATGGAGGTGACAAAGTTCTGGGTCCAGGTGGCAGACGAGTAGTCCTTCAAGCCGAAAATGTACTCTTTGGCAAAGGAGTTACCACCAAACAAAGCAAAAGAGCCGGGGGCATTTCTGGCCATGGTCCAGCCCCATCCTCTGTACAAGCCAAAGCCTTCGTCGGCGATGATCTTGAGGAATCCTCTGCCCTTGAACGATTCAGGGTTGGTCTGTCTCTTGATCTTCAACACATCCAATGGCAACAAAACGACCTCACCGATACCGATCAACGAACCAGCAGTGGCAGACAACAAGGCCTTACCGGTCTTAGGGCCGAAAAGAGAGTCGTACGAGTCTCTGAAGTTCTTTGTCAAGAACTCATTGGCAAATGGCTGTCCACCGTATTTGTAGACTCTTTGCATGATTTTGTACACGGCAGCGTACCCCAAACCTGGGAACAAGGTGAAAAGTCTGGAGCCCAAGGCCTTGGAAGCATGCTCTCTGAAGATGACAGAGTTCAATTGAGATGCAGATGTGATTTTGGTCTGGTTAGACATGAGTCTCTTAGAGATGGTGTCCACGGGGTGGAACACGGCAATCTCACAGATTCCGGCCGAAGCGGATCCAAGCACTCTGGCTGTGCCACTTTGCTTTTTGTCGGTTGCTGGCGGAGACATTCAAGGGTATGGTTAGAAAAGATGTAATAGAAAGATCAAAAAATTTTTCTCACACCGCGGGTAGGGAGGATGTTACTGCATTAGGAAGGACTCATGGGGGTGTCCAAGGGAGTATGGTCCCAAAGTTGTGGGGCGAAATATCGATTCGGGGCAAAATCCTATATCCAGATGAAGCCAAAATATCATCTATAGTGCTTTTATGTCGAATTTTGTGGTTCTTGTCGCCGTGTTTCGGGACGTAGTTCTTTCGCTTTTTTGCAGCCAGTGAGTCAGATAAGTCGAATGCAAGATAAAGATGATGTTGCATAATAAGACGAAAAGGATCCTTGTGAAAATCTATTTCTCTAGAATTCAAGGTGGAACTACCGGGTGTAGAATGGTCTTCGTTTTCACTATTTCAGAGCTGGTTCTGGAAGCTTTCAAATAGCTTAAAGCTGACCACATATGAAGTTGCTACTTGAACAGGTAGAACAATTAGAGTGCTGTTCCGAGTCTCTTACCATCAAGTCTGAGCTTTACTGTTCTTCCTCCCCACTTTTTCGTTTCGGCCTTCAAGCTGTAATCTTCACTTTGAGACATGCCGCAACTTTCATGTTTGAAGCCTACCACTCAGGACGAAAACGTGCCATAACCATACACTTTGGTCAGGATTATTCCTCAGCTTAAAAGAATAAAATGGCTTTGTATTGCCGTTATATCATTTCATGTGACTTGTAATCTCTTCTCTCCGTTCTGCCTTTGAGCTACCTCGATGGGCCATATGACTCTACCTATAACCTGATACATTGCCCGCCTCCAAAACTTCACCATTTGCAAGATTCATCAAGATCGACCAAGATTTTTTTAATTCTCCTTCCCTTCCCTCCTGCATTGCGCCAACTCTCCAACTCGTCTCCATCCTCTAGTGCACTGACCTGCACTCTCTGAGATTATCACCAAAGCAGCTTCTACTACTATTACCATGTCCTACGACCCCGCCATTGTCGAGGACTATGAGGCCTCCATAAAGGAGCTCACGTTTAATTCCAGACCCATTATAGAAACGCTTACCACGATTGCTCAGGAAAACACAGATGCCGCTGAAGGCATACTTAATGTCATCACCAAGAGAATATACAAGTGCATCCCCGAACAGAAGCTATTCGCCATGTATTTGCTCGACTCCATATGTAAGATAGTTGGCCAGCCGTACAATATTCTCGTGGGATCAGAAATATTCAAGTTGTTCTCCCACGTTTACGTGTTGGTGAGCGATCACACTCGATCCAAGTTGGTGAAAATGTACGAGCTCTGGAAAGTCACCCGTGTCAGGAATGGCGCCGGCCCCCTTTTTCCTCCTGAGGAGCTAGAGAAGATAGGAAAGTTCTTGCTGCAAGCAGGCTACAGAAAACAGGAATTGCATCAGGTGTCAGCAGCTGATCTCATAGGAGACATTGAGATGCTATTGCCCATCATGAAAAACAAGCTAGTAAATAACCCAAGAGACACTTCTCTCAATGACAGATTCAACGCCTTGCTGGAGCTCAAGCTTCTTCTACAGAGCCAGGCTCTCAAACAGAGCGATTTGCTTGGAATTCAGGAAAAGCTCTCTTCGATGAAACAGGCAGAGGTTTACACAGCAAGCACCACACCAAAGGTGTCTCAAGCTCTGGTAGTGCCTACACAGGTTGCTGGACCATTGGTTCCCAATGCGGGAATGCCAGGCAAGGCTGAAGCACTATTCGCTGACCTTCTAGCCTCGGGGCTTGTGAAGCTGGAGCAGTCGTTGAAGGCTGGTTCAAAGCCAGTTTACGAACTTGTAATGCCCAAAGAAAAATACGAACCTTCTAGTGCCGCTGATGGAGTCTCGACATCGGCCCTTGAGCAGCTCTTAATGGACGCTAACAATCCAGGTAGGTCTGTGTACGAACAAGCTGAATTCAAGGAGCTTTTGAAGATCTCAAAAAAGCTCAAAAAAGACGATACGTTTGGCAAGGCGTTGCAGAACTTCGTCAACCACAACAAGCCAGATATGTCTACTCTACAACTTCTATATGACGACAAACCACTGAAGTGTGCCCAATGCGGCAAGAGATTCACAGACGACGACACAGGCAATAAAAGAAAGAGAATACACTTGGACTGGCACTTTCGTATCAACAAAAAGCTGGCCAACTTCAAGAGTAATATTCAGTCGAGAAACTGGTACCTTGACGACTTCGAGTGGGTGAAGTTTAACGATGAAGATCTTCTTGAGTTCGGCGACTCTGAAAACAAGGACGCCAAAAAACCAGAAGCAAAGGAGGAAGAACGAGTGTACGTCGTGATACCTTCGAACGAAAATATCACCAACAACGTCTGTACTATCTGCAGAGAGCAAGTCAAGCCCACATACGACGAAAAGCTTGGAGAATGGATTTGGGAAGGATGCGTATACGCCGGGCCCAAATCGGGACGCAAGATTGCTCATGCCAGCTGCTGGAAAGAGACTTCCAAAAAGAGAAGTGGCAGCGAACTAGAAGACAGGAAGATCAAGAGGGAAAAGGTGTAACTAAGTGCGTTGCATTGACTCGATGATACTAATAGAACACCGTTATCAGGAAGCTTGTCTGTGAAAGAACAATTTTCTGGCCTTCGTATGAGAATAAAAACTCGATAGGATTTGAGATGAAACGACCCTTGGCTCGGAAATCTTACCAAAGAAATTTTTAGTTTGTCTAGGTGTCACCTATTGGCTCAAAAAGCAATGAAGTGTGAAACTACATGCCTCTGTGCTTAGTCGAATTAATACAGACCCAACGAATGGGCTGGAAGGACAAGTTTTGTCCAGAATAAGATGTATATAAAGGCAAACGAAAAGATTGTTTCATCGAAGAGCGTAGTTAGTTCTAGTAGTCCAACTTAAGAGGAAAGTTCCGAGATGTTTAATCATTGGATCGATAGGGAACGATGATCTGATGATACCATTGTCAAGACAGACATTAGACCCTCAGCACAATATCAAAACTCTACTCATTCTTTCTATATCTTTTCTCTTTTTTTTTACTAGCATGATATTTTGGTTAGTCTATTCACAGAAGCTATGCTGATACGGAGGGCAGAGGGTCTATTTCTGGCCCAAGCACTTCAAGATGTCGCTCCAGACGTTGGCAGGCTTCTGCGAGGCGTCAATGCCGCTCCAGATACCGGTCTTCTTGTAGTACTCGACAATTGGCTCGGTCTGCTTGTGGTAAGTCACCAATCTCTTCTTCAAGGCCTCCTCGTTGTCGTCGGATCTCTGCACCAATGGCTCGCCCGAGACATCGTCGATCATGTCCTTCTTTGGTGGGTTGAACAACTTGTGGTACGATCTGCCCGAGGCTGGGTGGACCAATCTGCCGGTGATTCTGGCCACCAACAACTCGTCATCAATCTTCAACTCAACGGCGTTCTCCAAAGGAGTCTTTCTCTCCTTCAACATGTCGTCCAACTTCTCGGCCTGGGGAATGGTTCTGGGGAAACCGTCCAAGATGAAACCGTTCTTGCACTCCTTGTTGGTCTCCAACTCGCTCTTGATCATGTTGACCATGATCTCGTCAGAAACAAGACCACCCTGGTCCATGATCTTCTTGGCCTCAACACCCAAAGCAGTCTGAGCAGCAACCTGGGCACGAAGCATGTCACCAGTGGCCAAGTGGCAAGCACAGAACTTGTCCTTCAAGTTTGGTGCCTGAGTACCTTTACCGGCACCTGGAGGACCGATCAAGACCATTTTCACGGATTTGGGGACGTCTGGAACGATGCCAGCCTTGGACTCCAAAGCGTGGATTCTGTCTTGCAACTTGGAGATGGTGTTTTTGAGTTCTTCGACGGACATTGGGGTTTTGATGGTTTGGTGGTTTGGAGAACAGTGAAATTTTCGAATCTGGCGCCGAAAGTGGAGGGTGGGGCTGTGTGCAGGACGCGACACCACCCGCCCGACCCCACAAGTTTTGCTTGGCGGAATGCGCGATGCTCGAGGGGGCCGATTAGGTTTTGACCCTTGAGGACCTTGAGTTCTCTTGCAGGGGTGGTTTTGGCCTGGTTTGACGGGTTTCCAAGGCCTATCATCACGTGACTATAATCACCCGCACTTGATCACGTGACTGGTACCCGCTTTAGCCCACAGCGCAGTGTGATTGGGCAGCTCGCGGTGCACGGGTTTCAAGTGGTCTGGTTCGCTCGGTGGGAGGTCCGGCAAATGTGGAGATAACCATCCTGCAGGGAGCACAATTACCAGACAAGGAGTACAAACCAGAGTTCAAGGAACAAGCGATTGCAATAAGCCGGTAAGCGAAATTTCCCAAATTTGGCTTTCAAGTTACACAAAACCCAGACCGTCCGGCCAAAACGTCCATTATTTAGCCCGCCGATCAAACCCCTCTAGACCTCGGTTAAGTAGTCGCTGCGGCGTCCCCTCCCTAGACATATACTCGCTAATTCCGGCAATCTTCACGTGCTGCACCGGCCGTGATATAAGAAACCTACTTCTCCATAACCACCAATTCGAACACGTCAGTTGTCAATTACTCCCAAAATGAAGCTTTCGACGATCTACATTCTCACGAGACTTCCGATAGATTTCATTATTCTCGTGTTCCGCTACTACATCTTCGGAGGCATCAAGTTCCGGAAGTACAGGAACTCGCTAGTCAAGCTCTTGAAAGTGACCCTTTATAGGGCCTGTTTGGCGGTCCCCATCCAGGACTCCAGATTGCTTTGTCCCTATTCGAACCAGACTTTGGTGGACAAGATGATGCCCGTTGCGGCTCCAAAACTTGTCAAGAACTTGCCTGGATACGGTAAACGCTATGATGAAGATTCGATCTGGCTTGTCAAACAGCCCGACAGGAAGCCCACAGACCCAATTATCATTTTTCTCCACGGAGGAGGATATTTCCTTCAGACCATGCCCCAGCAGCTCCGCTCGGTGTTGTCGATGTACCACTTGCTTACCCCAGAAAAGAGACAGAAGACGTCGATCATGCTTTTGGACTACAAGCTCGCCTCGGACAAGTTTACCTTCCCCACGCAGATGGAGCAGCTCGACAAGACCTACGAGAGGCTTGTCAAGGACGGGAACAAGAATCTTATCTTGTTGGGTGACTCTGCGGGTGGAAATTTGGCCATTGGCTACACCCAGTACTTGAAGGCCAAAAACACGTCTGTGCAATGGCCTTCCAAGTTGCTTTTGCTCTCCCCCTGGGTGAAATTGGCCCCTCTTCCCCACGACATGACCGCCTCCTCGTCGTGGAAACAGTGTGAGAACTTCGACTTGATTCACCACTCCAAGTTCGCCGATATCTCGCAATTGGCCTTGATTATTGGAGAGAAAGATGCTTTCAACGAGACATGGTCGCCTATGGGCAAGACCCCCCGCCAGAGACTGGACTGGTCCAAGATCCCCAACTACTCGAGTCCAGATTACGACGTCTTTGTCTTGCTAGGCGAGGACGAGAGTTTCCGTGACGACATTTTGGAGTTCTGCAAGTACGCCTTGGACGTGCCCTTCCACAATGCCCATCCTTACGGAACCGAAAAGGGATACACTGAAGAAAGCCATGTGTTTGTTCGT
Source organism: Candidozyma ruelliae (assembly GCA_030582895.1). NCBI lineage: Eukaryota > Fungi > Ascomycota > Pichiomycetes > Serinales > Metschnikowiaceae > Candidozyma > Candidozyma ruelliae. Next base: position 224,474 of record JAJMHE010000014.1, read on the forward strand.
CGTGATCAGCCTGGCGAGGCCAATGTCAATTTGTACGTGGAGCCTCACGGAGTCCATGATGCTATCTTGTTCTTCGAGGACACAATTGGCAGAAAAGTCGGAGCTGGCCTCCAGAACGGTAGACCGCTCACGGTGGAGGACATCGACCGTGACGAGTACTTTGGCATCTACCGCTTGGTGAAGTTCCTTAACGAGAGGCTCTAAATAGAGTTGGCAGCTCAATTACTTTACTGAGCAACGAGAGGCTTCAGATAGAGCTATAGCTGCTAAATCATAATTTTGATATACCCTCAACAAGAGACCTTTAAATGTGTAGTTGGAAGGCTGTATTACCGATTCATCCTCGGGAGGTATCAATAGAAAATAGTCAGCTCATGAACTTCATTGATCTTATTTTGAGAAATTTGACGGCTAGACTGCGCTGTCAATTGTTCCCGATGAGAAGCTTTACAGATTGTTGGGCTGGATTAGTTAATTAATTATCGTGTATAACAAACCGACAGAAGTACCTAAGTTCTGAAATGTCCCGATCGAAGTAAATGCACTAAAGCTGGTGAGTGTGGACCTCAGGCACATGCTGGACCTTCACCAAGGGTCTATAAATTGGCTTCCACATCTGCGACTGAACCCACTTCAAACACTTGTTGAAGTCTCTGGGGACCTCAACAAAGCCGCCATCAGGCTTCTTTTCGCTTTCAACACGAGCAGTGCCTTCCTTAAGACTCTGCAAAATGATGGCAGTGGCAACGTGAGCGGAAACCTCGTCAATTTCCTCAAGAGGGGGAAGCAAACCGTTCTTGGGGTTCTCCATCTTTGGAGACAAAGAAGCCAAGCAGTCCACACCAGCGGAGATCATGGTATCCGTGATGGTGGTGCATCTGGAGAGAACAGCACCCAAACCAATACCAGGGAATGTGAAGCAGTTGTTGTTCTCCGAAATGGCGTAGCCGTTGACAGGCTTGAAAGGAGAACCAGTAGCGATCAAAGCATTGTCGTCGGTCCACTTCATGATGTCAACGGGGAAAGCCTCATGCAAACGAGTAGGGTTGGAGAGAGGGAACACAATAGGCTGTGGGTTGTGCTTGTACATCTCCTTGATGACCTCCTCAGTGAAGGCTCCAGCTTGGGTGGAGCAACCAACCAAAACGGTTGGCTTGACGGCAGAAACGACATCCTTCAAGTTCTTGGTGTCGATACCCTCCCATTTCGAGTCTGGGTCAGCATAACGCAACTGACCCTCTCTGGAGTCCTTGAACGATTGTAGCACAACACCACGACGGTCCATGATGGTGATCTTCTTGCAAGCCTCCTCCACAGTAGAGCCGTGGGAGACCATGTGGTTGACGATCTGGTCGGCAACTCCCAAACCGGCGGATCCGGCACCGTAGATCAACACCTTGGTGTCGAGAAGATCACGCTGGGAGAACTTGAGAGCAGCAGTGATGGAGGCCATGACCACTGCACCTGTGCCTTGGATATCGTCGTTGAACGAGGGCAAAGCGTTTCTGTACTTGTGCAACATCGTACGGCCAGTAGAAACACCGAAATCCTCGTAATGCAACACGGCCGAAGGGAATCTTGCCTTCACAGCCTCGATAAACTTGTCCACAAACAGCCAGTACTGCTCACCTCTCACACGGTCGAATCTGTTACCCATGTACAAGTCGTCGTGCTGAAGCTCCTTGTTATTCGTGCCCACGTCCAAAACGACAGGAAGCACTCTACCAGGATGGATACCACCGCAAAGGGTCATAAGACCCAACTTGGCAATGGCAATACGGATACCACCCACACCCTGGTCACCAATGCCCAAAATGCCCTCACCGTCCGAAACCACAATGTAGTCGATGTCCTTGTCCTCACCGTAAAGCGACAAACGCTTATCTATGGAGTCTGGGTCGGTGATGTCCAAAAAGCAGCCCTCGGGCTTTCTGAATCTGTGTGAGTAGGCGGCAATGGCGTCACCCTCGGTGGGTGTATAGATAATGGGCAACATCTCCCTGATGTGTCTTCTCACCAACTCGTAGTACAAGACCTTGTTCTGGATTCTCATCGAGACCAAGAAATCGTTCTTGGCGAGCGGGCTTTTCAAGTACTGAAACTGGGCATACGCTCTATCAACCTGCTCATCTAGGGTATTGATCTGACTGGGGAGTAAGCCTTCGATGTCAAAGGCCTCTCTTTCCTCCTTGGAAAAGGCAGACCCCTTGTTGAAAAGCGGGGAATTGAGCAACTGAAAGCCGGTCAAATTACATTCGATGGGGCCTTCAATGGAAAGACGGGTGGTTTTGGGCTTCAAAGCAGCAATGGCAGCCTTAATGCCCACTGGAGTCTTGATGGTGTGTGTGTGAATAGATTGGCATTCTCCTGAAGAAGAGGAGAAACGCACCGATCTGGCGAACCTCATGCGGAGGATCTTTCCAGAATTTATGTTAAACGAAGACATGCTAAGGACGTTGAGTAGTAGGTCAGAGTGTGAAGAATTGGCGATGTCCAGGTAATATATAGCGAGATTGTGAGGGGTCGAGTGCCCTCGGAACTGGTGCGAGTGCCGGCTACCCCTCGGAACTGATAGCGGCATCGCCTCAGGGTCTGGTCCCCCAGGAGGGCTAACTGCTAGGAATAACAAGATGAGGGACCATTTAAATGGTAAACGTTTGCTCTTTGTTGAGTCCTGTGACTGTTTTTCCAGGTTTCGCAAGCGAAAGCTAAAGATAAGAAGACCTGGTATCAGCAGTTCCGAGGGTGTTACGGACGTTCTCGGTTGCACCCAACAGCCCTGCAAGGCTCCGCTAAGGCGTGTATCAGAAGAGATAGCAGTATTTGGTGAAAAGGAAGGAAACTTTAGAAGAATAAATCATTTGTGACAATTTCGGTGAATTTTGGGGACCGGGATCCACGGGGGCTGCCCTTCTGGACTCCAAAAACCCAAACCTCTGACCCCGTTCGTCCACCTCCCACCCAAAGAACTCCGCAACGGGATCCTGCAAACTCTTGCAGACTAGCCCCACCTGAGATCGCCGTAAACTTCCATTGAGGTCAGAAAAAAGGGGACTTTTCGAGCAAAAGCGATACGAAAAAGCAGCAAAAGACCACAGTATTGCTACCTCAACCCCCAACCCATCTACAACACATCCAGCTTGCTCACCTGACTCACCACCTCTTTTGACGTCGCGCTTTGACGTGTGAGATGCACGGAAAAAACCGGGATCTCTGTCAAAAGTTTTTCCGGCGCTGCCTCGCTGTGTGGCTTGTTTCCAACTCCGACACCGGAAGACAAGGCGTTTTACCGCACCTTGTATCGAAGCGAGGGGTATCCTCCAAGCCTGCAGAGACCTCTTCCGGCTTCAGTAGTATGCGCCAGTAGGCGGAGGTGGGGCAGAAGAGAAAGCCCGATCCGTGCTTGAGTCATATTCCGGGTTCCACAATTGACAAGTCGAAGTTTGCTTCACCTTTCGTCTAGGTTTTGCGGGTTTTGGCATTTGTCTTGATTTGCTTTGTCTAAATTTTTACCAAGGATTGTGTTCTCAGAAATTGTACAATGGCTGCGAATTTGCAGTGGTGGTAAGAATCTGTGAGGGAGATTCGAAAAAATTTGAGTAAAAGAATAAGCTAAAAAATTAGTGAACCTAGCCTGTAATCAGTTGAGGAGGGGAATCGATTCTGGCATAGAATTATCGCTGAACAACAGTCGTGCGGAGATTGTGGCTATGGTGGTGATGCTCTAGTTCATGACCTTCGCTATATGCTTTCGAAGAATAGTATAACGTGAGACCATTATAGGCTTGAGAAGCACTGGACGATGTTTCAGTACATCAGTACGCCACTTTGTCCTACATCCACATAAAGGTTTGTTTCTTTCGAAGCATCCAAAATGTTGCACATAATTATTATATCATTTTCGATCATCGAATAGTTAATGGCTTTCGCCTTAGCCCTTAGCTTATTAAGTCCGTTCAAATGGCAAATAGCTGCTCTTCTCCTCTGAATTTGCTCATTCTTCCTCCTCATTCTTGAACTTCTTGAGCTTCTTCTTCGGAGGCTCTTCATCCCCATTTTCCGCCTTCACCTTCTTCAAGGGTTTCTGAATCTGTGGCACAAAACAACTTGTCCGGCCACCAACAGTGACATGGTCCACGGGGTATCCCTGCTTGGTCTTGGCCTTCTCCTTTCTTCCTTTTCCCCATCTGTAGAGCATGAGCCAATGGTCAGGAAACTTGTGCACGTTGCCCTCCACACGCACGCTCTCTTCCATCACGTAAATCAAGGCATTGTACAAATTCTCGAGACGCTCGTCTAGCGGGTCTTCTATTTTATTGGAGATTGTCTCGTTTGGATGAATTTTAGCGTGGAAACAGACCTCATCACTCACCCAATTGCCAACACCCGCAAAATGCTCCTGGTCCAAGAGCAACGACTTGATGGCCTTCTTTTTGCTGAGCACCAATTTGGCAAAGTCATCCTTGCTGAGACGAGGGCGTCCGTGATGATGGGGGTCAGGGTCGCCATATTCAAAGGAGTCAACGGTTCCATTTTCCTCCTTCTTTATGTCGTCCAGCTCAGCCTTCTTCAGGTAGTCTGGGCCTAGAGCTTTAAGTGGCTCCTGCTGCAAAAGCAGCTCGTCTGTAGCATATTCAGGCCCATAGAGGAAGCGAACTCTTCCCAACCGTCTGGGGTCAGTGAAAGCAAAATCAAGTGTTCTCAACACAGACTCTGTCTCTCCGGACTCCTTTTTGATCACAGTATTTGGATTTTCGAGAATCAATTCGAACTTCGTGAATCGTGGGGGCCATTCTGCACTGGGCTCGGTCTCCACAGGCGGTTTCTTTGACCGTTTCTTGGTAGTCTTTTCTTCCACCGTATCGTCAGCCAAATCTTTGTCCACCACTCTGTCTAGGACCTTTTTGTCTCCTCCGCCTTCCATGAATATCAAATGGGACTCGATGTCACGGAGCTTGATCATTCCTGTCATGCCAAAGTGCATTAGCATTACCGTAGGATCCAGAGACGGTTTGGTGAGCCTCATCCAGAAATACTTGCCATGACGACCAATTGAGCTTATTTGAGATCCCGTGAGGAGATCATTGTATGTTTTCAACGTTGCTTCTTGGTCTTTGGCAACCTTGAGCCCTGGAAAGAGCAATGTATCGAGATTGAGTTTGGCTTCTTTGATTACAAAGCCTAAGACATTGCGTCGGAGAAGGGCACACACATGGGCAACCTGGAGTTAGAATTGTCGGGAACAAAAATAAAATTTCGCCATACCTCAGCTACCTCTGGCATTGAAGTTTGTATGTTCTTGAGTGCGGTTGCAAGAGGCAAAAAAGAAGTGCTCCACGGGAGGTTCGAACTCTCGACCTTCAGATAACACAAGCTTGCTTATGAGACTGACGCTCTGCCTACTGAGCTAGTGAAGCGCTTCGTGCGGAGGAAGTACGTTATTGGTTTAGGTCCTGCAAGCGTCAAATGCTCTTCACATGACTCGAATTGGCGAAATTCGCTCAGATCTTGAGTTTTGCTTTTTTGGTCAAAAGAAGCACCAACTGAAGGCAAAAAGCAAAGAAATCTATGATTTACTAACTCGATCGTAAGAAGAGTCTGTATATATGAGATTTTGTTATTAGGAGATTCCCTTGTGGGCCTTTTTGTCCTTGTATAGCACTCACCACCAAAATTTAGCGTTTCCGAGCAAGCTAACTGCCTTTGGAAGGGAAGGCAGCACTCAGATGTATCTGAGTTGAGGCAAGATCATAATAATTGCTCGCAAGATGGACCTTGAATGCTCAAGTTTCGGGAAGCAGACTTTTGACATGGCTGCGAAAAGCATCATGATCACATATTGCAGCACAATAGAAGGAGATATAGCCCCTAAGGCATGCATTGGCTGTTTCCTTGATTCATGTTCGTAGGTAGGCGAGTCTTCGATTGCAAAGACTCTTTTCCAATTCTGGATCCTTCGAGTCTACCTGAAGCCTTTTAAGCTCAAGCCCGTATTAATCGATCAGGTTCACTGAAAGGAAGAAAAGTCTAGCAAATTCGTTACTTATAGGCCACTACAGAGCTTGGAAACAAAGAGAGGAAGACCAAGCTTTTCAAGGATGTGAGTTGCCGCCTATTGGCAGCTCGAAGTGACTTAAATCCACTTCAGGCAAAACAACCACTCCACTCTTCTTGCGTCAACTATTAACGGCTCAGGCCAAATAAAATATTTCGAAGTGTTAGAATTCGTCAGATGTCAAAAAATCGATAATTCCTTTTTTCCTTCTCTTCCTTGATAAGGTAGTCTTATACTTATATATTGCGCGAAACAAAATTAAGACTTATCTCAACGTACCCCATACTATGAACAGACTCTTTGGAACAAAGAACACTGCACCCAAACCTTCACTTAATGATGCCGTCAAAAACATCGATGAGCGAATTGGATCTCTAGATGTCAAGCTTTCGAAGATCAATTCGGAGTTGTCGACATACCAACAGAAGATAAGTCGAATGCGAGACGGACCAGGCAAGAGCGCCTTGAAACAGAAGGCTTTAAAGCTTTTGAGGCAGAGGAAGCAGATAGAGGCACAAAAAGAGCAGTTGGAAAACCAGCTGTGGAATATGACATCGGCATCAATGACAACCGAAAATCTCCAGAATACCATGATCACCGTTGATGCTATGAAGACAGCTAACAAGCAGTTGAAGAAAACCTACGGCAAGATTGACATAGACAAGATCGAACTGTTACAAGACGAAATGTTGGATCTTATTGAGAAGCTGAATGAACTTCAGGAGTCCTTGCTGACGAGTTACGATGTTCCTGACGATATATCTGAGCTGGAGTTGGACGCGGAGCTTGACGCTCTCGGAGAGGAAATGGATTTTGAAAATGAGATGAATGAGTCAGGCCTAGGTGTTCCCAGTTATTTAAATGATGCCGAGCCTGCCCCCGACAAGTTGCCTGCTTTCATTGACGAGCCAGAAGAAGTAGAAAAGGTGGCAAATTAAGTCACCACATAGCAGATGAATGTGCACAAAGATGGCTTTGAAGGATGAGTGATGGTCAACTTTGGCATGAGACCGCTGATTAGTTACGCTTTCTTCCATCACCTGGATCTGTTGATCCGATTCTTCACAACTCAACGTTAATAAGGTTGGCAGATTTTCAAGGATCTCTAAACTCCATTATGACTCCGATTACCAGGAGATAGGGGGAATTCTCAAGAATTCATAAGGTTTGCTTCATTGGAAGATCAGACACGGTATCTCAGAGTATAGGCATTTGATATACGAGCAGTAAACGTCGAGCTCCGATAGTTACAGGACCATTTGCTACTCAATGAAAATTGATCTATAAAGTTTCTGACTTCAAATGTTTCAGATGCTGCACAACCACAAATACCAAGAGGGCATTTGACACTAAACATAGTGCCGCCATGAGTGTATAGACCCAGCCAATGCCCATGCTATCTTCCATGGAGTCTAATGCAGCAATGAAGGCAGCTGCCAACAAACATCTCGTCAAGTTTATACAACTGGTTGAAGCCAGACCTCGTGTAGGGAAGAGGTCGACAAGCATGGTGGTAGCAATGGAAATGAAAGCGGCACTTCCGAATGAGGCAAAACACACACCAATGACTACGCCTACCACGCTGCCCTTCTTGTGAAGCATCCAGCCAAAAAGTAGTAGGCCAAAAAGAGTGCAGATAATTGGAAGAATCGCCATATCCAAACGAACTCTGACTTTGTTGAAAGGCGGTCTGTTATCTTTGTCACAGTCGCGATATTTCTGCTCGTACTTATCTCGAGACCAGCGGTAATAGAAATTCAATACTCTGCCAACGACCACAGATGCAGCAAGACAGCAAATACCTTGGGGCAAGTACATAAGGCCCACATGCAAAACAGAATAGTTATAAGGTTCCTCTTCTAGTGAAATCGAAAGAGTTGTTAAACACATGTTCCATGCCGCATACTGAAGACTGACTGGTAAAAGCACTGCAATGACAGTATGATTCAACATGATTTTCCATGGAGCCAAAAAGTCCAAAGTAACACGCGCCGCAAGGGTTGTCTTGTCTGAAGTGATCAAATGCTTGTATCCCGGTAAATAGAGGGCAGGGGCGACGTTGAGATAGTTCTTTGGTTTGATTGAGCCGTTGCCAACTATACCCCGGCAGGTTTCTGTAAGGAAAATGAAAAGAAAGATGAAAGTAACACCAGAACCAATCGCCAAAAAAACGAAAACCGAACGCCAGCCAAAGCTTGCGATAAGTCCTGATCCAATAAGGGAACCAAATGCTTGTCCCACAAGAAGCATTCCTGAGACCACACCGACAAATGCTCCACGATTGGCTGGTACGCAAACGTCACCGGCGATTCCCGAATTTATGGCAATAATTTGTGCTATTCCTGCTGCTTGGACACATCGAAGGAAAATCAAAAGCCAGTATGTATTTGTCACCGCTAGGCCAATATTGGCACCAATGTAAACGAGAAACCCAAGCAAAACCATTGGCCTTCGTCCATAAGTATCCGCGAGATTTGATGCAAAAACAGGCGCTAGGCCCTGGAGCACGAGATACGCCACCACAGTGAGGTTCATCGCTTCTGAAGAAACCCCAAAATCGGTAGATAGTGTGGGCAAAGCAGGAAAGTAAATGGAATTCGAGATGGAACTCCAAATTCCCGCAAAAGAAAGCAAAAGCATCAAGATGTAGCCCCTCCAGCCATCGAAGATCGTGTACGGCTGTTGTGGATCTAGGGGTTTGGTTTGTATATCTAGACTTGCATCGGTTATGATAGATAGATGATCGTCATGAGCGGTATTTAGAGGATTCTCTCGTGAACGGGTTTTCGGATGTATACTTTCAAAATCCTCATTTGAGACAGAAGGGCTCTGTGCCATTTTTGGGATGGTTTCCGATCTGTGGAAGATCTAAACTATTTTATATGTCTTGTGCAAGCGAGATGTCGGGATATATGCCGAATCGCCGAGTGATATCACCGAGCAACAACTGTGGATGATGCAATGTGAACTGAGATATTTTTTTGGATTCTGCTTATTTGATGTTTAGGGGCTCAGAATCGGGCTTGCAAAACGTAGAATGTTTACCATAATTTTTCATGGTCAAGCACCAAGAGTTAAGATTGATCTAACCGAAGAGCATCGCGGCTGCAAAGCTTCTGTCGCATATGATGGATTTTTGCAGGAAACACGCTTTCGGTAGTCGAAGGTTAACTATTCACTACAAAAATAAAAGTTAACTTGCCAGTGGTCATTCAACATCTGTCAAAATTCCCCGTACAATTTCTTTTATGTTTCGGAGCCGCATAATGCCGAAACAAGATGTAAAATTTGCACGTCCTCACTGAGGTGAGAAAGCGAGGCATTTCTGGATCTTGTCACTCTGCAGATATCGGTTCGGACGATTGACTATGCTTCTCCACCGTGGAGTTAACAGATATCGCCGAGCGCCATTGCATGCTACACAGACTGACTAAACAAAATAGGAGCTGAGAAGACTCCATTACATTCTATTATTCTCTTTTATTTCAAACGTCCTCCAACTGCTTGCCTTCAAGCTCGTGCTGGACGTGCTCTATATCACCGCTCACAGAACTGCTCTCATCGTCCAAGGGTACATCAACTGTCTTAGCAGGACCGTGGTAGATCTTGTGGGCATACACTTTGTAGTATATGAGGGAAAGAATCCACACGCCCGGAGTGATGACACAGGTATAGTTCATAGTATCCTTTGTCGGGTTTAAGTCGCTTGGGAACATCACCATGACGATTGTGAACAAAATGAAGCAGGTTGAAACCCACCCATTGACTCTGCTCCAAAACTCTCCGAGGAAAAATGGGCCTGGTCTGAATTTTTCTTTCATTGACAAAAGACGCAAGAAGGTAGGCATTCCCCAGGCGAAGTAGTTACCTGCAACGTACAAGGTGAACAAGGCAGACGAAGCTGCTGTGCCGATAATGCAAAGAAGACCAACCACAATGGAGGCAAAACCACCTGCAATCACAGCATGAATAGGAACAGACAATTTCTGGTTCACCTTCTTGACCCATCTGGACATAGGAAGGCCGTTGTCTCTAGCGAATGCAAAAATCTGTCTCGAAATGGCAGTCAAGATCGAGGCTCCCATGAGGAACTGACCAATGGCGATGAGAACCATCATGGCCATGGCGACCTTTTTGCCCTGGCCTGGAACAGTATCAAAGGCGTCGTATATGATTTGCGCCATAGGCTGGCCAAAGCTGGTTCCCAAAATGTGGTTTTCGATGTCGTCACTCTGGATGCAAAAACAGGTAACGATCAACAAAATGAAACCCAAAACACCGCACGCTGTGATAGAGCCGATGATTCCAATAGGCACAGTTCTCGTAGCGTTGTTGCACTCTTCAGACATGTGGACACAGGAGTCGAAAGCTCCAATAGTCCAGATCGCAGGCAACCAGGCGTTGGAAAGCTGGTTCCAACCCATGGGATAGCTGGTGTAGTTCTCAAAGGAGCCAAAGACCCAGCTTGCCTTTTTGAACTCGCCTCTAGACGCCCCAATGGGCAAGGCAATTACGAATAGTATGATCAACATCACGTTCCAGATAATGGAGGTGGTTTGCAACTTGGCACAGTGCTTGGACGAGAGACAGGTGATGGCAATATGAGCAAGCACACAAGCAACAAAAACACCGTATGTCTTTGCTGGGGTAATGGTAAACTCACCATCTGTGCCAATCACGACAACAGACAATAATTCCTGGGCGAAACCGTAGTCCACCGAGCAAAGTGCGCCAACAAGGGCAATGGAATTGGTATTTCCAACAACATACGAAATGATAGTCTTGTATTTTGCTGGAGCGTAGTAGTTGGTCCAGTAGTAAAGCCCACCCGAGGTAGGCTGGAAAGAGGCATTCTCACTCATGGCAAGACCAATTGTGAGAATCAACAACGACGAGATCATCCATCCCCAAATGGCACCAGCTGGACCAGCCAGAAGGGCATCACTCAAAATGGAAGCCACCGAGGGAAGAAGCCCCATAATGGAGAAAGCCACACCAAACACCTGGATAGTATTGAAACGACGCTTGAGCTCTGGTTTGTAACCGATCTGAGCTAAAAGATCATTATCTGAGGTTGCATGCAAAGCATCTGGAACCGGAAGCTCAACATTGTGTGTGTTGTTGAAGTAACGCTTGTCGGAGGTGACAGCCTGAAGGATCTCTTCTCCTGATAAGACCGGATGTAGCATGGCTGAAGTGACGAAGCAATAAGTCTAAAGTTTGGAGAGATCTAAAATTTCAAGGGGTGCGTTTTCCGAAATTATATACTACTTCCAGAGATCTGTACATTTTTGCCATTTTCTCCAAGTGCAGCGATCCGGGTGGAGCGCTATCAGCCTCTCATGCACCTCCATTAATCTCGCGATAAGAGATAAGAACAAAGATGAGAGTTGAAAACAAAGAGAAAAGGAGGTGGGAGTATGAAAGGAACGAGAAGGATTGACATTTATCAGAAATCCACAAACATAACTCAAAAAGCTCTTAAAGAGCCACAGTCTTATTGTTTGTTACCGACTTTGCAGCTCTTATCATTGTAGCTGTGTTAAGCGCGGGGAGCATTCCAACCGAATCAGTACAAGATACAAAACGCCTCATCATCATGAATAAGGGTTCGATGGAGTATTGCATGCAATTGAATAGAATGAAAATACTAAAAGAGAAGGTCCATGCCGCCTGCAGCCTGTCTGAGATTGCTTATCAACTGGATCTGAGATATCATGCGCAGGAGAAGATAGGCAACACATTTCGGTGAATATCGAAGAAAAAAAAAAAAAAAGCAAAGCAAATACCTTGCAGCTTACTGGTAAGAAGTTGCAACCCATCTCTTGAAAATCCATTTCTTCAGTTCGTAGCCATGGTGCTCTCGGTTTTTGGGAAATTCCGTCCTTCGACCAAAGCGGAACACCTTTATATTCAATCTCTTGGATTTCTCGCTTGAAAACGGATCTTCGCCGTTGGTTCCAGATCACTTCTTTTTGTTCACCGTTTCTAAGGCTGCAGACAGATAGGGCTCCATTCGGCCTTTCTCTACAATCCACCGAATCCAAGTGTGCATTAATTGAATGGTATACCTGATCTAAAATCAAAACTAACGAACGAACGAATTTGACCCGAGAGCCAATGCATGGTCTCATATGCTTAGCATGACGTCAGATCGAAAATGCTTGCAATCACAGAAAAGCAAGTCGGCGTAGAACGAAATTTGCAGCCAATGGTGGCGACAATTTCCTATTCATATCACTCTTCCTCCCTCACAGCTTGTTGTACTTCTTTGCGGGAGGGTTCTTAGGCGTCGTGATCATGAAGTTTATCCCGTTCTTGGTCGACTTGTGTCGCTTCAGTGTCCGTTCCTCTCTTTCAGGTGCTGGAGGCTGAACTTGACCCCAAGGATAAACTGCACCCATCGGAGGTGGAACAAAGTACTGTGACGGCATAAGCGGCCCAGGAACACCCTGGGGTGACGAATTGATGTAGTAAAATGGCTGAGGATGCTGGTGGGAAGCCTGTCCCTGAGGCTGGGGTTGGGTAGGTGGTTGAGGTGGTTGGGGAGGTTGGCTACGTTGGGGATGGCCCGTTTGGCTTTGGGCTGGTGTGTGGGGGTATTGCACAGGCAGAGACTGGAACACCACGGTGGGGTATTTGTGGGAATAGGGCAGACCCAAGTTTTCGGACTCCTCCAGCTGGGAAGCGGATTTCTGGTGGTTTGCGCCGGAAGAGGCCGCTTGCTTCGCATTGGGTGGATTTCGAATAACTTGGATATTTTGCCCTTGGTCAGGGTAGGCGTAGTAGACTGGGTAGACGTGCTGGGGCACTACAGGCATTCGAGGCAGCTGGGAATTGGCAGTGACCGAGCCGGGTCCGGAACCGGTGGGAAATGCTGAAGAAGGGCCCGAATTTGGAATCGAGCTTGTAGCCGTTGCGGAGCCTCTTCTTGCTTCTGGAACTCGGGGCAGGGCCCTGCTTTGGGCCTGGCTTTCAGTCTGGCTTACTGGTTTCAGGCTCTCGTGAACTTCGGGCGTATGGACGCTTTCAGCCAGGTTTTTCCGTTTTTCAGGCACCAGGCCCGGGTGGACGGCGTTGGCCATGCTGCTCTGGAGATAGTGCACGTACGAGTGGGCTTCCAAATCGGAGCCCAAGAAAAGCCGTCTGATGAGTTCCTCTGAGATATCGTGATGGTGGGCCTCACGAAGAAGCTCCAAAACGGTCTGGCCCAACGCCTGCTTGATGCTAGTATGTTTTGTCTTTTCCTGCTCGATCCGAAGCTTGATAAGCTCGTTGAGCGTTTCCTCCGAATAGGGCCACGGCTTGTCCAGGGGAAGCTGGAGAGCACGAAGCACATTTCCGTCAAGAGGCTCCAACGGCGATTTGAGAGGCATTCCAGCCGCCAGCGATAGCAGACTCAGTCGTGAGTGCGCTGTAGTGTGAGGAGCCAGTTTTGCAGCCGGTTTCTGCTCCGGCTTCGGATTGAGCATTATCCGGTCAATCAGCGGGCTTGTGTCTTGTGGAGGCTGCTGCTGGTGGTCGTAATTTTTGAATTTGGCGGCTTCAATGTCGAAAGTCTTTAGGCTGGGTAGAAAGCTCGTGGGGGACAGCTCTTTCTTGGAGGCGTCTCCGCTGTCGTCCGAACCCCGGCGGTCTTTGCCCACGGCGGCATTGGCCATGCCTGAAGGCGTATTCATAAGCTTGACAAGGGATAACAATGTGGCTAGTGGCAGTGTGGTGGTGATTAAGTCTAGTCGACGTCTATAAGAGTCACGGAAAGTTAGAGATGGCGACCAGGGGTTTGGTCTCAGTGCATGCCCAGAGTGCGTATGCCAGGAGCGATGTCAACCGCTTGGAAATAGTTTGGAAACGATTGGAGTTGGGAAGTCCCAGGATTTGCAAAGCAGAAAAAAAAAAGTAGTGAAAAGATTGCTAATAAGAAGCACGGATCAACCCGCACAGCCAGGCACTCTAATGGCGTGAGAACGGACGAATGTTTTGGAGCGATGCATTCCATTCGACACTTACAAATTAGGGAATCACAAGGGTTGTGCAAAGCATCCGGAAGGAAAAATTGGGCTGCAAATTGTGTTGCAGGAGCCAGACGCAGGTTCACTTACCAGATCAGGTAATGCCATCAAACGTGCTTTTACCGCTTGCGGTGATTGTCTGGCATCACAGCAACGTCGGGCGTCTTACTTGTTATTGTTTTAGGGAGATTTTCCGGTATGTCTTGCACACATGCCCCTATATACGAGAGGCCACGGTGAAGGGTTGCTTTTTAGCATTTGTGTTTTGGCGGAAACGGCTGTAACAATTCTGGAGTATGCATATGGGCGCAGGTCGCACCTAATCTCATTTCCCAACGCGGTAAATTACTGGCGATCCTACTGCCGCATTAGGAAAAAATCCCATCCGAGGCCCTACTGTCTCACGCTCTAGTGCATCTGCTAACTGCACGAGTCAGAAAAACACGGACAAAAAAAAGCAAAGGCCAACAGAATTAATACCCTCCGACTGCCCGATATTGTTTCGGGATGCCACCGCCGCTAGTATCCTGGCCGAACAGGGACGCTTACGTGGAATTCGTGACGTTCCTTGAGATTTTGCAGATTCTCCGAATCTCCAGCTTCTTCGTCACGAGAGATAAGTAGCTTTTTGTGTATTGTTTGCTTTTGGTCCCCAGACTCGCCTCTTTTGCTACTGCCAAAGCCCCCTGTAAAATGTGCCCTTCTGCACTGTTTATTTTACCATTTGGGACATCCTCCAGTGACGGGGGCATCCTCGCTTGCAATTTCTCCCTCCAGACTTTGCAATGAGCAAATAGGGGCCGTTTATGCGATCACTTGCATGTTCCGTCTTGGGACATTGTTCGGAGTTTGCTACGCCTGAAGAGTGTTGATGTTCTGGCTTGCCCAATAGCACTCCGCTCCATTAATTCCGGAGCCCAGAACACGCTTAATTAGCCGCCCATTGATTGCCCGTTAGAAGTGTCAAATTGCTCCAAAACTGCTAGTTTCTAGCTATCTCCCTGCCAAGCTGGCTCACGTCATCCCAGGGTCCTCATCTCCGAACCCGCCAGCGATGCGGTGCATCCTCCCCTTTCTTTTTCTTGCATTCTCTTTTCTCCTCGTCTAACTTTCTTGCAACTCTTTCCGCGCCCAAAGCCTGTTTCGTGTCTTTCTCTCTCCCCACCAGTTTATTCCATATGCGGAACACGGCCGACGGAAGCCTCGTTTTCATGATTCTTCGTTTGCAGGAGCAGTGATCCAGATGAAATTTGGACGTGCCCCTGGATCACTCTCCCGCAGATTTTGGGTCGGGCATGGAGTCGTTAGTGCAATGGAGTTAGGAACATTGGCCAGCCAAAAGTTGCCTTTCTTGGAACGATACCCTAAATAGCAGCAGATTGTTCTTTCGGTAGATCGTCTTCGGACTTACAAACTCATCGTCTGCCACATAACTAAGCAAAACACAAAGAGGTCACACCTGTGGAGAGGAGATCCCCCACAAACGCATTGTTGAGGAAGAAAAGGCTCTTGCGACAAGTGATCTGAATGTAGCCTGTCTGGAGGGGATCTTGAACCTTAAAGTGCAAGATGACGACAGAAAGCGCTTGCGATTCTCCACATTTCGAAGGTTATCGGATCGATTTGACTTTGAAATTAGACTTTTGGGAGTTGCTTTCCTTCCCCAATCGGCCGGTGCATCGCTGTAGAAGGCTCTCCGAGTCGTAAATGCATGTCAAATAGGCAGCCGCCAGTGTAGATCAAATCTTCCACGATAAGAGAGCTCGTGAGAGGAATTCCACAATAAACACCTCCTTCTAAGTCCAATTTTGCCCAGAATCCAATCTCTCTTGTCTAATACTATCTGTCATGTCCATTCCTGGAAATCCGGAGCGGGCAGGAGGCTTGGGGAGAAGAAAATGGAACGGGGAGTCGTACTGACAACCTGTAGGCAGATCTTGCTGAAAGCTTATCAATAGACGAGATTGAAAATGCATGACGGCTCCTTGTACCAATTGAGAATACTCCGACAACTTCTTGCCGGTGTAGGTTACCCGTGCCGGTGAAGATATAATCTTAGTGACCAAGGTAGGTCAGAATCACGGCAGTCGCAATATTGATCAATACTGGCTGAAATTGACGTTCAACTGATCATCATGAAAACTTTTTGCAAATTCTAGATCAGATACCAAAAATCAGATCCGAGCTTATCAGTGTTGCAACAACCGCGCATGTAATATCAACTACCATTCATAGATGTCTCTCCTAATTGTGGGCATTGGAGGCCCGTCGTCCTCTGGAAAAACCACAGTTGCTAGAGCTCTACACACTCTTTTGCCCAATGCTACCCTTATACATTTAGACGACTTTTACTACCCAGATGAGCAGATACCCGTGGACCCTGTGAAAAAGGTAGCTAACTGGGACTGCCCCGAGGCAATTGACTGGGACAAGTTCAAGCAATATATGGAGAGTGTTCGTCTGACTGACGGTGCTATCTTGCCAATTGAGAGTCTAGAGATGGACACGCCGTTGAAGTTGCAACCAAGCGATGTGGAGAAGCTAAAGCCTGAGATAGACAGATTGGCAGAACAGATCAACGGCAAGCGCTTGATATTTGTGGAGGGTTTCATGTTGTTCCACGACCATGAGATATGTCAAATGTTTGACAGAAAGTTGTTTTTCCATGGACCCCACAAGGTACTCAAAGAGAGGCGAGAGTCAAGACCAGGATACCAAACGGTAGATGGGTTCTGGGAGGATCCGCCAAACTACTTTGACGACATCGTCTGGCCCGAGTACGTTAGGACACACAAGCATTTGTTTGTTGATGGTGATGTTGAGGGCCAATTGACTGATCAAGCCAAAGAGCTCGGTATTGCCAACTTCTCTAATGATGGCTCCAGCGATCTTCTCAGGATGACGAATTGGGCGTTGGAGAGTATCTCCGGCCTACAAAGCACTTAGACTCATGCAGTTTTCGAATCATGCAATCATAGATATACACAGAACTTAAGAGCTCAGCTTCTTCTTCTTGCTCTTCTTGGACTTCTTCATCTCGCTCTCGTGGATCAGCTCAGCGCTGTCTCCCTTTCTCTTTGTTTTCTTACTCTTGACACTCAACACACCGTCACCCTTGGCAGCCTTTTCAGCAGCCTTGTCGTCCCACTCCTTCACATCGTCGTTGATGGCGTATTTGTTCAAGTCAAGGGCGTTTATGAGCTCTCTTTGCTTTTGTCTCAACTCTGAGACGGCCTCCTCACCAGCTTCATTCAAGTCGGCGTTAAGCTCTCTCTCAGCCTCCTCAGCATCGTATCTGATGGCAGTCTCACCATTCATCTCACGCAATTCGTCGTCCTCAAGAGCTGGCATAGACTGCTCGAACTCCTTGCTCAACAATTCACGGAAATAGGTCGAGAACTTGCGGATGATCTTGGAGAACATGGCCATAGACTGGGAAGCAGGTAGACTCAACTCCTTGGAAACATCGTCCATGGATTTGTGTTGCAAACCAATGGCAAGCAAAATGGCGCCTTGCACGGAAGACAAACTGACTTTGTCTCCAGTCTTCTTGGTGAAGTATAGAGATGCAATGAATGGAAGCATGTCGAGAATAACGTGGTAGTCAAGCATGTTGTTAGCGTAAGACTCCAATCTCTTCAAGTCGAAGGGAGATAGTATGGCATCAAGCTCTCTCTTAGTCAATTCCGTTGGCTTGTTGAGAGCTCCCTCTCCCTGCTCAGCAGACTCTATTATGCTGAGCGCCTGGACAGCTGTGAATTTTCTGAACTCGTACGAGAGCAAGTTCAAGATTCTCTTGTGGAAGTCTCTGGCGAACTCGTGAAGCCAGGCGTCGTTCTTGTTTCTCAACACCTTCAACATCACACTTGTGTGCTCACCAGTCAACTCGTTAGCTGTTTGACGCAAGTAAACTGGAACGAACCCAGAGCGTTTCCAGAACTTGTGCAATTGAGGAGTCATACCGTAGGAAACTCCCAAGTAGTCCAATGCATATGGCGCTTTTTCAGAGAGCTTCAACAAAAGAGGAGGCAATGTCTTTGCATCACGGAGACGAATCTCGTCCTTCAAGGAAGCGTTTTGCAACTCCGCATCCGACACTCTCTGGAGTTGGTGGTCGTTGAGAACGTTACTTTCGCTGATGTCAGTGAACTTACCCTCGAAGTAGTCTTGCAACAACTCCAAAGCCTTCGAACCGTAACCCATGCCAGAATAGTCAGGGTTGGTGGCAATACGAACGACTCTAGCACCACTCAAAGATGCAAACTCCTCGTCCTGGAATTGTTGAGAAACGAGCCATGGAATCAAGTCACCACCAGCACGCTGTCCACGAGACAAGGATCTCTTGACAGATTCCTTGGAAATTTCACCCTCGAGTGCCAACTGAACAACACACAAGGGGTCTGGTATTCTGTTGTCACCTGCGTCGATTGGAGGAAGAAGGACATACAACTGATGGGCTGGGGCGTCACTCATGAGCTGCAAATCGTTAGGCGAATTCTTATAGTGGGAGGCAACGTACAATGCCATCATTTTCTGCAAGAAAGCCTCAGAAACAGGGTGGTATGAGAACAAAGTGTCTCTGTTAACATAGAAGAGCTGACACTCGGATGGGTGGGGAGTACCCTTGGTAGCAAAACGGGCGTTCTTGGTGAGGGTGGCATCAAGACACAAAAGCTTGTTAAGCCACTTTTCGACTGGATCGCCAGGAGCATAACGAATAGGCTCGTCCAAAACAACCTCTCGAAGAGCTCTGGCCATGGAGGCTGTGTCGATGTCAACCCCCTTTTTGTCACGGGAAACGATTTCAGTTTCGCTGTTGGAGGCATTATTACGAGACTGGTCTCTCAATTGCTGGATCAACTTGAGCGACAAGGAGCGACCAGTTCCCTCGTAACCGTTGATGGTGGATGCCATGAACACAAGGTATGGGCCCATAAGACGCTTCACAACCGGCAACGGAATGGCAGCGGCTTCATCGATAATGACCAACTCGGCCTGGCCCAAAACGTGGTGGTCGTTGGGTGAAATGTACTGGATCGTTTGGCGGTGCTCTCTCTTGATGTCGACTCTGACAATGGCCTTGTTGAAAGATGGGTTGGTCAGCTGGATAATGTCGTAGTCCATGTGCTCAGTGTAGCCCAAAGCATCGAAACCCTTGAAGATGAACT
Source organism: Candidozyma ruelliae (assembly GCA_030582895.1). NCBI lineage: Eukaryota > Fungi > Ascomycota > Pichiomycetes > Serinales > Metschnikowiaceae > Candidozyma > Candidozyma ruelliae. The sequence goes on from JAJMHE010000014.1 coordinate 243,709, forward strand.
CGAAAAGGGTTCTCAAGTTCTCTGGAGATGGAGATGTCACAAATATGTTAGAGTAGCCGTGTGAAATGGCAGCAGCGATGGCGATACCAAGCGCAGCAGACTTACCACGACCTCTTCCAGCAGTCAACGTGACAGTGTTTCTCAAGGATTTCTCGGAAATCACATCAACGAACGTCAAGATAGCCTGGGCCTGGTTGACAGTTTTGGCAAGTGCCACAAGCGAACCTGCGGGCTGAACATCGGCCAAAGAATCTTTGAGTCCTTTGAGCTCCTGCTGCAGTGGAGTTAGCTCATCATCGTCAGCAGGTGGAAGTGGTTTGACATGCTTACCACCAGAAATAGGCAAAACGTTCAATTCATCATCCACGACCAAACAGGTCTCACACAGTCCCAACGACAAAAGAAATCTCTCGTTGAAACGAGCAACCACATCATCGTGGGCCTCAGTTCTGTATCTCGAGTGGATATCCATGGTCATGGTGTAGAGCTGTTTAAGCGAAGTCATAGACTTCAAAAGCATCACCACAAGTCCTCCACCCTCGACGGTTTCCACGGTTCTGGCCAACAAGTTTGGGGTGATACCTTCAAAATCTTGCAAGATACACATACCGTATGTGTTACCCAAGATCTTCTCGGTCTCTTTGTAGTAGACATATCTGATGTTCTGGTTGGAGATGAAGGCCTCGAAGGGGTCCTGGTCGTTGATGTCACGAATACCTCTTTTGATGTCCTTCTTGATTTTCGTCTCTCTCTTCTTTCTGTGGGAGGTGAAGCCCAACAACTGCTTTTTGTAAGCCCACAAGACGGACTTGTTCATTTTCAAGTCTGCGCTCATCATCAAGTAGTGCAAGTTGGGAAGCTGGTTCCTGGCCTTGTCACCCACAATTATGAAGAAGCTTCTCTGTTTTTCCTGAACACCATTCCTTATAAGGGCCGGAATTCGGGAATCAATAGCCTTCTTTCCCATATTGTCCTTGATTCTTATCCGATCGATTTTCCAGTATATACCGCGATGCTCATTGCAACTTGGCGTGCCGCGCTCAAAACGGCCGTGGAACGATCGGCGCGAGGGATCGCACGAATTTGCAGCCATTTTGCAAACCGACCATTTTGCACAACACGTATTCTTCATGAAAAAATCGGTTTTAGGCGAAAATCTCTCCAAAAAGCCTCAAATGAAAAAGCGGCTGGCACCGCGCTCCCAGGCGCAATTCAAAATTGGGCCTCCTTTCGAACCCACTGTATCTGTTAGACCTATCTTCACCCTGGATGGTACTATGCTCCAGCCTGCCATCGACGCCAGATGTGATCGAGGCTTCGATTCGGAAAAAGACCACTGGGTGGGGTACAAAAGAAACTACTTTGCTTTGGTGACGTCTTTCCGGTTTCAGAATAGAGATTTGGATCTCTGTTCGTCAGAGAGCTTCTACACCAGAGACGTCCTGGGAGAGAAGAGAGAGATCTCATGTTTCAAGCTCGGGCTCTTCGACATATGCCCAAAAACAGGAATTCATATTAAGTCGCTCATTCAACACACCTCGAAGCGTGATAAGGGCCCGCAATTCGAGCCTCCCGTGTACTTTGCTGTTCCTGGTATTCTTCCTCTGCACGATTTCATGAAACTGATAGCCAACATCAGAAGCTCAGACAGGGTTCACGCAGCGCACACTAAGTTTTTTCTTTCGGAGAAGGAGATCGCCAGATGCAAGAGTGGCAGTGTTCTATCGTCCTATCGGAAGCATGCAGAGGTAGCTCGGGTAGCCAGGTACGAGCGGATCCAGTTCCTGACCAATTTCCCAAAACTCACTGTGGGCAGCAGCCGATTGTTCAAATTGGAAGTCCGGCTTTTGTGCGAGTTGCAAAATGGGGAAACTGTCATTTTGGCTCGGGCGGAAACCCCTTTGCTTATCATCCGAGGCCGGTCTCCTCTGAACTACACCAATGGGTTGGTGGACAAGGAGAACATGTACTTCCGCGGGCCCTTTAGGCAGAATAAAATCAATCAGCAGTTGCAAAACTGCAAACGATCTGCAAATGTTGCCCACGTTGGCTGTTCTGGAAAAGCAAGACCAAAGATCTTCAGAGCACAAGACATAGACAGCGACTTGAAGAGTCTTGGCCCTAAACCAGTCATGTCCATTCTGAATCTATTGTCTCCACCAATGGTATGTCTGACGCCTCGAACGGAGTTCTTTGTGACCCTCAAGTTGCCCAGGAAGGCTGAGCTCGTCGATGAATCCTTGCACTCTCAGCATCTCTCCAGCTTTGGCGAATGTTCCATTATTGGGTCTCCAAGCACGCCAACTAAGTCGAAAAGCTCAATTCTGGCTCTGAAAAAGATTAAATACAACGATTTGAGCGACTCCCTTGCCAATGCAGTGAGTGAATATGTGGAGTCGCAAATGGAGTTGCGCAAGATCTTGCCCAATATGAACTTCGACCTCGATTTGCCTGTTCCATTGGCAATGTTTCCACTGAACGGAAACCAGACTTACAAGAAAAATGTCGAAGATTCTTTTTTCAGACTGCCCCCACCAACTATGGGTGAGCCCGTAAGATACTGCAAACATGGCTGCAAAATGAGACACAGCGAGGAGAAAAGCGAGCTTTTCGACATTTTCGGGAGGTTCGTGCCACCTCATGTACAGCTGGAATCGACGTCATTTTTGGAAGATAACCCTGACTCCAGCCTTTTGCGCTTCAGAAACCTGCTCTCGAGAATCAAGTCGGAAGTCAGGCCTGAGCTCTTAACCGCACTGTCACCTCTCACCAACATGAGCAGCTCTTTCGAGACCCCGATTTGGTGATTCAATCTGGGCTTCTGATTGAATTCTTAATTTCGAAATTTATGTATATTATTCTAATGTGGATTTTGCAGCTTGGTGTAGCATACTACACAGGGTCGTCCCGTTACCGAGTTGGTAAAATATCAAGACTCAAGTAGCACACACATAATAGATCCAGCGAGGTTGACAAAATGCTATTCTTCAGTTTTTTCAAAACCCTCGTGGACCAGGAGGTTATCTTGGAATTGAAAAACGACATTGAAATCAAGGGCACTTTGCGCTCCGTCGACCAGTACTTGAACTTGAAATTGGACAATGTCTCCACTGTCAACGAGACAAAGTACCCACACTTGAAGGCGGTCAAGACTTTGTTCATCAGAGGATCTACTGTTCGTTACGTTCACATGAATGCAAGTGCTGTTGACTGCACGTTGCTACAAGATGCATCTAGAAGAGGTATGTTTGATACAGAAGGCTCACTTGAAGATGTCATACTAACACACAGAGGCCATGGCTCAGGCTGGCAAATGATTTCGGTACTGTGGCTTGCAGCCAGTTTACCACGCATGTACATTACGGGTCTGTACTATCTAAATACACAAAAATGGGGAATTCACGTACTAGGATCTTGACTCTTGTTCTTCTCGGACGCTTTGGGGTTGGCACTTGGGTCCTTGCTCAATCTTGCGAAACAGCGAGCTCTGGTGTGGCCTGGTTCGTTGCAGTAAGAGCATGTTCTTTTCAGCTTTCCGTGGCTCTTGGTCCGTTCTTTGTTTGGCTTATCAGGTAGCGTTCGAGAAACTGCGGGAGTCTGTTCATTGTCCGCCTGCTGAGCGCCAAGTTTCAAGTCTCGTAGTGATTGAAGGAGCTCAGTCATGTCTGATGCTTTTTCTTGTGCTCTTCCTAAGGGCACTAGAACATAGTCTGATTGGTCCTTCAAGCTGTAAACCACGTTGCTGCAACTGCTGCATCGAAGCTCCTTACTTAGTAGTTCTGTGATATTTTCTGCCTTCGAGGTGCTTTCTTTCGGGAGTAACTCAGTTGGAGCCACTTTGGCGATGTACTGATCTAGAATCTGGAGCTTGATCTCGTATTCTCTTTTTAGCAAATCAAGCTCTTTGGTTTTTTGTGAAATAGCGCTTGCAAGCTGGCCCACAGTCTTCAGGACTTCAACAACCAGCATTTTCTGTTCAATTCAGGAGTAGTTTTATAGGTAGACACTAGAGATGGGCATCTAAGTCTAGGCTAACTTCCATGCACTCCAGTTCAACTCCAGAATAATCGTATCTGGTGTGGGTGGGATCTCCACAATTGAACAGACGAAACCAAATTGGGTGAAAGAAACCAAGAGCCTAATTTTCAAGACTCTGAAAGGCTTTGGGCTAAATTTTAAGCCTCCTGGCTGGCGCATTAATGTGGACTGATTATCATGTATGTCAAACTGCCATTGGGCTTCAAGTGGCCACCTGGCTCCCTAAACTTCATACTTTTGGATTATAGGAGTATTTATTTCCATGAAGTTGTTATGTGAAGCGTTCTATCACAAAATGCTAGCAAATATATCAGCTGCGGGGCCCATATGCTTGAGACAAGCTAAAGCAAAGTAAAAGCAGCTTGTGAGCAATATTGGCCTCAATTCAACCTTCTGGGTGATCTCCTGGGTCCCTTTATCCTACGTAATGTTGGCACATAACTATAATATGAATTATGGTCAAAATATGGACCAAAATTCAGAAATGTGGGCATTACGCCAGTGTCCGTATAGCCCATTTTTTCGCATTTTTCTACGCTGTGATGGCATTTGGCAGAATCGCACCGATCGTGTATTGTCCCTCTTGAACTACATTGAAGGTGTCCGGTTCGATCCCCGCGGTCGAGGAAACGGCTATTCGAGTAATCAATATGCCGTTCTTCAGCAATGAGTAGCACTATCACTGGAGGGAAGCAATTCAGCACAGTAGGCTACCCGTGGCGGAGGCGAAGCGGATGGCACATTCTCTGGCTTTGGTTCAGGTTGTCCAGTATCTGGTGCTGTGACTCCGTATCTTTTTGCAATTTCTGCTATATTTTTTTTATTTGATTCCCTGTCTATATTAATTCTCCTCTGTCTTCTTTATTCCTCCTTTTTAACCTTCATGCCCCGGTTCTTTCTCAATCTGGTCATGATAGTGTCCTCGATAGCCTTTCTCTCATTAAACAAAAAGACCGCTAGACATGTAAAGCAAATCATGACGCTGATAAAAAAGTCCTTAAAAGTGGTGGTTCTCGTGCCTAGGAGCTGTGCTTGCACAGCGTATGCAATAGTTGAATAGATGATGGGTATGCTGGTTCGGCGTAGAAAACTGAGCTCTGATGACTTAATTCCCTGCTCTTTAGCAAAAGAGACGTAAGTTCTGGCACAGTATGCAATTCGAAGCACCATCGATGTGATGTTGCCGATAATTAGCCCCGTGAGGCCAAAATACAACTTGTTCACCAAAATTGTCAGAACGAGTCCCGACATCACAGTCAGGAACAACATGAAGTACGAGTAGTACTTGATCTGGTTTTCGGTCAAAACGCTAGTTTGGAATGCCTCCAAAATGCCGTTGAATGCCATGAAAGGCAAGTACAAAAGATAGCGTGGAAACATGTCAAATAGGTCTGTGGCTTTCCACGATTGACTTCTCCCAAGCAATAGTTTCATAAGGAACGAGCCGTTGAAGTACCCGCCAATGACCAAAAGAATGCTGAAATAAACGTAAAATGCGAGTAGGTTCTCCATGGTGCGGTAGGCCGCTCTAGCATCTGGCTTCGTGGAAGAAAACACCCTGGTGAACAGGTTTCTAAGCGTTTCTTCTATAGGCAAAAACAAAAGACGCGCTATCATTGACCCGTAGTTTGAGATAACGGCGTATGTGCCCTGTTGCGAGACGCTGAACAAGTACCCCATTATGATCTTGTCTCCCTCTGTCAAGACAAGCTTGAAGATCATCTGAAAAAAGAGGGTGCTAAAGAGGGCTCTCAATTTTGGATCGAGAATGAATTGCCTGTCTTTCTCAACGACTTTTGCGGTCTTGGGTACATGGAACTTGTGAAGACGCAAATAACCAATTGCAGTGAAGGCAGCATAGGCAAACTGGCCCGCCACAAACGAAAGCACGGCATGAGCACTCTGATTACTAACTTTGAGATAGTTTCCCAAGGATACTCCAGCAAATGTAACAAGGCATTTGGCAAACACTGCTGTGCTCTCTATAGCAGATCTGGCTTTGAAGTCTAGTTCAAATTGGGTCAAAGCATACAACGGCTCGACAGCCAATTCCACCAAAATCAGCGCCATCACAAGCAATACAACATAAGGCTTATGACTCAGCAAGAAAAACGCGTTGAGGGCCGTAGAATGATCTGTCATGAAGTACCCGCCAAAGCATAGAGCAACACCCACTGTCAAGGGAATGTATGCAAAATTTACGATTTTTTGGCGAACTGTAGAAGTTGAAGCGCCCGTGGCACGCTGAATTGTCAATCTTTCAGACTCTCTGCAGAAAAAAAGCACAAACGACACGTAAAACTCCAACACTGATGCCACACCCATCACTTCCGGAGAGATCGAGCCCACCAAAAGCTGGTTCGAGCCAAAAGTAAAAAGCTTTATTAGAAGCTGGCCCAATATGAGAAACGAGGCTCCGGAAGCATTTGGAGTTTCCGGAACCAGCATGGTGAATACAGATTTGGAAGGCTTGATCTGTATGTAGCTGTGTGCCAGATAATCACATCAAGTGTCTGAGATATGGGCCGGCGTGCGCGGCTCAAAATACCCAAAGTGGTCCTCCATATCGTTGACTGTATTACGTCTTACAACAAGCCACTCACAGCACTGCTAATCGTCATACGTCAAAACAGTGTGGGCGAGATATAGGAATCGCCAAGGTGAAAACGCTTTTTTTACACAAATTTGAAACCTGCACCAGCGGCCCTATCTAGATACAACTCCAGAACCCAATTTTTCATGAGCTTCACCATATCTAAAGAAGAGGCAGAAGCCGCCGTCACAAACAGCCCGGACATCGAACTCAGAGAACAAGACCGCTGGCTCCCGATAGCCAATGTGGCCAGACTCATGAAATGCACTTTGCCAGCCACGGCCAAAGTCAGTAAAGATGCTAAGGAATGTATGCAAGAGTGTGTTTCTGAGTTTATATCTTTCATCACCAGCGAGGCCAGTGATAAGTGTCTCCGGGACAAAAGAAAGACGATCAACGGAGAGGACATATTGTATTCGATGCACGACTTGGGGTTCGAAAACTATGCGGAGGTGTTGAAGATTTACCTAGCCAAGTATCGTGAACAGCAGGCGCTCAAACAAGAACGTGGGGAGACGAAAATGTCGAAAAAGCAGTTGAAGAAGAGAGAGGCCCTGCTACAGGAGGAAGAAGCGTTCATGAAGTCTGAGCAGGAGGCCAGTGAACACGGTTCGGAAAATCCAGAACTCCACAGTGCTGAAAATCCTGAGGATGAGCACCAAGTCCAGGACCAGGCCAGTTTGTCCTCTCTCAAGTACGAGGGCCAGGAGCACCACGACCAGTCTCCAGACTACTTCCACCAATACAACGCTGACGACAGACACAACGGCGATTCTGAACATGCGGACATTAATTTGAAAAACGACCTAGAAGTCGATGTGCACCTAAATCAGGGACACATAATGGAGGACGAGCGCTACAACGAGTTTATTGATGGCCAGGGTGGCGAACTACAGGAGGAGAAAGAAAACGGCAAGGGACATGCCCGCAGTGACAGCGGTGAAAGTTTGGGTAAGTTGGCTGAGCACAACGACATTGAACTATCGATGGCCGATCGTGATTACTATTAATTAAATCTTCTTGCGGCACACAGGGCACGAGGGCGAAAACTCGAGCCACTGAAGCAAACAATCAAGGTGGAAGCCGTGGCCACAGGGCCCGACGGTTCTGACATTTTCAACCGAGCCTGCTGAAAGCTCCTCATAGCATATGATGCATTTCTGTTCGAGTGCGTCCTTTGTCGGGTTTTTAAGACGTTGTATCATTAGCTCCTTTTTGCGGAATTCAATAAGGTTTCTCGTTTTCATCACGGCCACTTTTAAGCTGTCGTAGGACGAAAGCACCGTGTGGAGGGGAAACGTGTAATAATACATGAAAATCAAAGTGAAGATGCAAGACATGGCGAAGCGGAGAGCGTTGAGAATGAACTCTGCAACGTATAACACTCTTAGCTTTCTCTTTTTGAACGATTCTCGCTGTGAGCTCTCCTTTTTGGATTCTATCAGGTCGAGAGTGAACTTTAGTAGTGTGACAATCGTAAGTGGTGACTGCTTCATAATTTCAAAGCCAAAAAGCGTCACTAAAACGTTCTCGCTCGAGTGGTTTTTCATGATGATATCTTGAAAGTATTGGAATGTAAGTAGGCCCTCAATCAAGAGAATAAGTGACAAACCGAGTGCTAGTCTCAAGTGGATGTGTTTGCCCGCAAACGCCGCCTGTAAGATCTCTGGCGAACAGTATAATGTTCGAACTCTCTCGGCTGTTAGGTAGTGGAAGCATTTGACGAGCAAAACGCACAAAAACAAGCACGCGTACTTGAAAGCCTCTCCCTGGATATCAAAGAAGTTGGAAGTCGAGTTGTAAAAGACTAGTAGGCCAAACACAAACTCCCATGCTGTGTAACCCGCCTTGCTTTTGAGGATGCTTACCTCGTTTGCGGTTAGCCTGCCAAAAATGGCCCATTTGATGAAATTAATAAAGACAAATAATGCAAGCACGGCAAAGTGCACGAGTTTGAATCTGAAGGAATACGCTTTTGTGGCCATGTCAGTGATTCTTCCCCCTAGGCCGTGGGCATCTCCATAATGCTTGTGGTAGTATGCTAAAGCAACCCCAATTGTACCCAAGACGGTTTTTCGAGATGGATTAATGTTCTGCATTGAAGCTCGTACATTCAGCAAAACAGGTGGTATAAATAGATGGGCAAAGTTTTAATTCGGGAAAAAGGGTGGTAGTTGGGGTTGCAAGAGCTGACGAATTAAGATAGGAAATATGGTTTCGCCTAGCCGCGCATTCTATGATGACCCCATAATCTCGCCATCCCACAATAAACTCGTGAAGGGTGTCAAGAAAAGGTTTTTCAATACTTTATGTAATGAAAAGATTTTAGATAATCACCTTCTTTGATTTTGTACTATATTGGCCTTCTTCTGGATCTGGGTGCTTCATATAAGGCTGCTGATGCATTGACCGGAGATAAGTGATGGCAGCACTTCGTGAATAACATTTCCAAAAAGGCGAATTAAGATATTCTGAGACTCCTGTAAACGTCTGTTCTATCAAAATTTGATTGTATGCCATTGTCTAATATTGTTTGGTGTTCAATAGCATCTGTTGTCAAGCCACTTTCGCAGCCAGAGATCCTTCTATGCGTCTCAATTAGGAGCGGTTGCCTAGAAGGGTAAATGGGCAGATGGGCTGAAAAGGCGCCAAATGAAGCGAAAGTAGTTCAACTTCTGAGGAGAGATGGATGACTTTCTTAGAAGTACTGGCGTTCTTCGAAGATTTTGGGTCTTCATTCGGATTCGGTTCAGGTCTTCATCCCTTTTGCACCCATTCGACGCAGGTAGCTTGCGGCGTGGAAGCCACTACGAGTGAAACTTAATTACACAATTGGGTTTCTGGCAGAAGTAGAATAGTTCTTCCAGCTCTTACAGCTCTGTAAGCAAATGATCTTTTCCTTGACTTCTTGTTATTCTCAGTCTCACTTTACGTACCATAGCGTGGGGAGAGTGTGGGGAAGATGATGAAGTAAAGCCTATGTTCAAAATCTTAGTGCCAGAACCACAATATTTCATAGACCATTATTTAAGACCTTGCGACACCTATCCTTCAATTATTGTCATGTAATTTCTCCTATCTCAATTTACAGAGGACATCGAGTGCCATTGCGTCTTGAGAAGTCTGAGGAGAGATACAGCTTTTGAAGACATTAGCTAGCAACTCAGTAGTCTTTCATCTCATTTGGGGCCCAAAGTGGACCTGTTGCAGTCAGTTGTACGGTGGCAGAATAGCACGGTAGGTTCAGTGACAAAAATGATTTCATAGATATAATCCTAGGACGAAAGGTGGTAGGTTAGCATTTGAGGGCCCATACAGTCTCAAAAATCTACAAAGGAGTTTGTGACAGAGTTGGGTAAATTGAGCACGAATGCCTACAGCTCCATCGAGAAGTATATCCTCACGCTTCAATGTATACACCGAAGAATAGACTTCAGAGGTAGTCCGGCAACGGTATTCCTATTTCAAGATGCTACCTATCGAGTTGGCTACACATGTAAATAACAAAGATAAACCATCGAACTTATCTTGATCTTTCACGTCTTCACTATCTCCATATTATACCGTTTCATGCATAGTACATAATTTTGCAGCCATTAGCCAGTTCCCCAAAACACGCCAGCCGACGCCTCCGAAATTTAACTGAACCACCAAATCTTTAAGTCAACACCAAAAGAGACTATTCACAACTTCGCTTCTTTTTATTCTTCTTCCAAATCCATCTTCCCCCAGTACCCATCTCCATCTCTTCTCGATGCTCTTCGCAGCCTGTACAGGCAAAAAAATTGCGGTTTTTCAACCCATGCATAGCAGAAGATATCTACATCTAATCTCGGCAGCGATGGGTAAGAGAAACTTCAAAACAGGCAAGGGATTTGCAAAAAGAGACAAAGCGCCCAAAAACGGCGGAGAATGGACTGACGTCACCAGAGAAAACGCCAAGTGGGAAACCTACTACAAGGCCTCTGGCCTCATTCCAGAAGACGAATGGGACACCTTCAAGGCACACTGCCAGCGTGATTTGCCCTTGACGTTCCGTATCACCGGATCCAGAAAACACGCTCTCGAGGTGAACCAGAAGTTCATTGACGACCACGTGCTGAAGCTCCAGCACGAGGAGTTCGAGGGCCAGAAGCTCGCTCCCAAGAACATCGAGTTCTACCCTGAGCACTTGGGCTGGCAGCTTGACGTGCCCAAGTCTGTGATCAGAAAGAACGCTCAGTACGCTGAAACTCAAAGATTCTTGGTTCTCGAAACTACCGTGGGTAACATCTCCAGACAGGAAGCCGTTTCGATGATTCCTCCTCTTCTCATGGACGTGAAACCACACCACGCTGTGTTGGACATGTGTGCCGCTCCCGGCTCGAAAACCGCCCAAATCGTGGAGGCGTTGCACTCGAACGACGAAAAGGAGTTGCCCACCGGTTTCTTGATCGCCAACGACTCCGACTACAAGAGATCCCACATGTTGGTGCACCAGGTGAAAAGACTCAATTCGCCCAACTTCTTGGTCGTCAACCACGACGCAGCCATGTTCCCCCGTATCAACGTGGACGGCCAGATCGTCAAGTTCGACAGGATCTTGTGTGATGTGCCATGTTCCGGAGACGGTACCATGAGAAAGAATGTCAATGTGTGGAAGGACTTCACCGTGGGCAACGGCTTGGGCTTGCACGCTTTGCAGGTCAACATCTTGAACAGAGGCTTGCAGTTGTTGAAGCCAGGCGGACGTCTTGTGTACTCTACCTGTTCGATGTCGCCAATTGAGAACGAGGCCGTTGTGGCCGAGGCCTTGAGAAAATGGGGCTCTAAGGTGGCTCTCAAGGACTGCTCGAAGGAGTTGCCTGGTCTTAAAAGACGCCAGGGTGTCAGCAACTGGAAGGTCTACGCTAAGGACATGACTGTTCGTGAGAAGGGCGACGAATCTGTTCCAGCCAGCGCTTTCCCTCCATCTGAGGAGGAGGCCAAGCTGTTCCACTTGGACCGCTGTATCAGAGTCTACCCCCACTTGCAGAACACTGGAGGCTTCTTCATCACTGTTTTTGAGAAGCAACCAGAGAAGCAGAACGGCCCCAAGAGAGCTGCCGCTGTTGAGGACGATGTGGAGGTCAAGAAGGCCAAGACCGAGACTCCAGCCAAGAAACAGAAGCCTCCTAGAACCGCCAACGAGGAGCCTTTTGTGTTCTTAGACCCCTCCAACGAACAGTTGCAGAAGTGCTGGGACTTCTACGGAGTCAACGACAAGTTCCCCAAGAACACTGCTTTGGTCAGAAACGCCATGGGTGAGCCTTGCCGTACGATCTACTACGTGAGCCCGCAGATCGCCGACATCTTGAAGATCGAGGAGCAGAAGTTGAAGCTCATTCACGCTGGTATCAAGATGTTCACCACACAAAGAAACGACGACAGTGACTGTGCCTGGAGAGTGCAGAGTGAGTCGTTGCACATTCTCAAGAACTTCTTGGGTGACTCGAGACGCTTGACATGTAACACTGACATGTTGAAGCACCTTCTCGTGGAGGCCTTCGTCAACTTGAAGGCTCTCAAGGAGACTGGTCTTGATGACCAATTCGTCGAGAAGCTCGAAGGCATGAGCGAGGGCTGTGTCTTTTTGGGTGTTGAGAGAGACGGAAAGGAAGACGCTTTCTTCCCATTGTGGAGAGGCAGAGCCAACGTGAACTTGATGGTGAACAAGCACGACACCCAGGAGCTCCTCTTGAGGTACTACAACATCGCTACATCCGCCAAGGACGAGGGCAAGGAGAAGAAGTACCAGAAGGAGGTTGAGGCCAAGAGAGCCTCGGAGCAGCCCGAGGAGAAGGAGCCAAAGGAGGAGAAGGCTTGAGTGTGGAGGTTTTCATAATAATTCATCATCCAAGACATGAGATTGCATCACCAATTACTGTCAATAGATACACATATTTCGTCATCAGGCTAGTCGTAGAGACAGTTGTTTTGATTTGAGGATCACGATTTCCAATTAACCTCCCTTCGTTTTGTGGATCATCTATAAAATGCAATATATTTATCGTCGTTCGTCATTAGGTCAGGTTTATCAAGATGAGCTTTCGGCAGAGTCTGAGTCGCTGCTGCTAGATGAATCACTGTCGCCGGAACTGCTTTCGGATTTGTCTGGCTCGGGTTGGTTGCTTTCGGCCTTCTCTGTAGATGATGCCTCTGCTTGGTCACCAGAGTCAGCATCCAGGCTCCCGCTAGAGCTATCAGAGTCAGAGCTGGAATTATCACTCTCCGAAGAATCCGAAGAGTCGTCCTCGCTGGACTGCTGGAGAAAAAGCGATTCTCTCTTTTGTTTTGGTGATTCAACCCTTGCAGACTCCTCTTCAGCGCCAAAATCCTCGTTGTCGCTATATTCCAAGTCCAAAGAGATCAAATCTGACTCTTCCGAGTCGGAGCGGTCGATGTGTGGTTCTATCTCAAGATTCTCGTTCTCCTCTGGCAAATTCTGCTCTTCGGGCTGATCCACATCTGCAAACATCTTAGCATACTCCTCTGTGACAAGCTCGTCTGCCCACTGTTCTACTAGCATCCCTAGACTCAAGAGTGCCGTTTCGTCACATGAGTGTTCTCGCAAACCAGTGAAACTGCTGTAATAATGTAAAGCTTTGAGTAAATCGCTCAGCGGTAGATTGGGCACCTCGTCTCTCGAAGGAACAGGAATTTTCAATGCCAGCGGTTTGAGCGCCTCTAGTATATCGTCTGGGCCCATTGGGGCGCCTTTTTCTATGAATACGTCCTCAAAATCTGGAGCTCGAGTGTCTAGTAGCACCTTTCTTTGCTTGACTTTATTCATAGACACTTTGTGGTATTTCGATCGTAGCAAGGCATCCGGATCTAGTTTCACATTTCTCACGTATTCGTCATTGCAGGCATTATAAATATTGGCTCTCCATAGCAGTTTTGAGAGTTTCTCTGGTTTCGTCATAGTGCAGAGAACTAGAGAAGAGCATCTCCAGATAGTGTTGATATGCGCGAAACCAAAACACAAACACTACTACAACTCAAACTCAGCAAGCTGATATATACACATTTATCTGGAGAGGGGATATGAATTTTCTCACCGAAGAGCACCACAGGCTCCAAACAAAACTCAAAGAGTTGGATTACCAGGAACAAACACGCAAGAGCCTCATACGACTATGTGTCTACAGATTGATCGCTTTGAAGAATGGTCTGTCGGAGACACCCGCGGCAGAACTGGCCAATGCCAATGCTCTCACAGAGAAGGTACATGACTATGAACGCCGTGTGTCTGTATTGAAACAGCAACTATCAACTAAAGAGAAAGTGCACGAGGCCTTGGTGGATGAACTCAAAAGCACAATTGCCGATCTAAATAGGCAGCTTGAACAGAGCAGCCAGAACTTTGTGCTCCCGAAGGCCCAAAAAAAGAACTCTTTTTTATCCCCGCCAAGCTCCGCCAAGCATCGCAAGTCAATGCCACACTTCACGGATCACAGCTTCTTTTCTCCAGGAGACAACAAGTCCGTCTTCAGCAAGCTGGTGTTTTCTCCTGTGCTTTCCAGGCCGAGTCTGGCTGGTACCAAGGCTCCTCCCTTGGGATCCAAGGCCAAGTCGTTGAAGGAGAGTCTAGCTACTCAGGCCAAAGAAGACAATACTAAGGCTGATAAATCTCAGCTGGAACCTGCTGCCACAATTCCAAACAGCTTGAACTCTCCCTCTGCAAATACATCTGCGGCGGAAAAACAGCCAGCACCGGATAACGACGAGATCGAGGCCAACCTGACCACAGTGAACCACAGTACTTCTGTGGACGACGATGACAGTTTCCGCAGTGCAAGTGCAGACCTTCTGAGCCGTCCGATCGCTATACCGAGAAAGAGCAAAAAATCAAAAGTGCGTCTTGTGTCGTCTGAAGCAACTCGTTTGCCGCTGAGCCATCACAAGAAGGGTTTGCTCGTGGAGGACGAGGAAATGAACTCGCTTGATTTCTATAACGACGAGAATTTCGCAGAAGACAATCACTCCTCGCCGATCAGGCCGGCTAAGAGGCCTAGAGAGGAGTCTGACGAGCCCGAAGAGACCCCCCGGAAAAAGCACGTTTTTAAGATATAAAAGGGTTCTCATGCAAGAACTTATGTTGATCAACGTTCTTGGAGAGTTTTAATGAGATATACAGTTTTACCTCTTGAGTCTCATGCTTGCAAGGTGTTACTGATTCAGAGGTCATATCGGGCACGAACGTCAGCTTGGTGTTAAAAGAAGTGTCTTGACAATTTCACTAAAACTTTGCGTTTCGCGATGTCACTACGATCACTCTGTCTTCAAGCCATGATGGTTGGTTGTATCTGATCGCCATCTCCAAGAATGCCAGAGACTGCCAAACAGAACTCACTCACTCGAAACTGGCTGCAAATTGCACATCCCCGCATAAGCCAGCCTCTCGAGATACACTACAATAAAAAAAACGAAATCCCACAAACTGGAAAAGCTTCATCTTTTCCTACTTATCCCCCAGTTCCAGCTTCTCCTCTTTCTGGTCCCCCGTCTCTCCCATCTCTATCCACCTCCGATCAGAAGCCGATCTCGCGATAGTAATCGCGGTTTATCTAGCCTAGTCAACCCAGTCATTTTCGGTCTGGTCACGTGACGTTTCTGAGCGCTTCTTCCACCGATTACAGATCCACAAATGTCCCACCTCCATAGTCAACACTAGAAGACCCACAAATTCAAAACTACATGTTATCCAGGAAGTCCCTAATCCGTGCGGCTTCACGAAGGAACTTGGTGCTGAAGGTTCTCGCCGGAGGACCATCTTTATCTTATCAGGTTCCAGCCAAAGCTCTCACAAATGTTCGCCTCCGTCAAACGAGAGAGGCAACTTACGCAGCCACCAACTCCAGCATCCTCGATATTGATATTTCCAAAATAAGGACTTTGCTGCCTCCCTTGCCGCTGGAAGCACGTGCCCAACTCGCTGTTGGCACTGATGGCTCAAGCTACACCTCTCTGGACAATACTCTCCAGATGAAGAAGAAGGAGGAAGACTCTTCCGACAAGAAGCAGCCTGCGGAGGAACCAGCAGAGGAGAAGAAGAAGGAACCCGAGCCTCCCAAGGATGTTGAGCCCGAAAGGCCTCGAGAGTCTACTGGGCTGGTTGTTGAAGCCTCTCTGACTGGAGGTGCTTCTGTAGGCAGCGGCAACGGCAACGGAAACGGCAACAACAACAACAATAACAACAATAACAACAACAATAATAACGACGATGACGATGACAGCAAAAGCATGCCCTCGGTGATCTCCTACGCCCCAGGGTCCTATCCACCACTCTTGGCTATTGCCATGAAAGATAAGCCCCCACTTCCGGGCCGTCCTTTCTCGATCAACATTTCTGATTCTGCTGTGAAGAAGACCATTATTGAGATCTGCGATAGAAGAGAGCCACACTTCGTGTTGTTCCACATGAAGGACCCGGAGGAGCCCGACACCGACATCATTCATAATAGAAACTCCGTCTACACTATAGGTGTCCATTGTTACGTTCAAAGATACTACGAGGATGGCCCATACTTGCGCATTCTTGGCTACCCCATGGAGAGATGTCGTTTGGAGAAACTCACGGTTCCTTCTGAAGACACCAGTGCCTCTACTGCTGTGGCAACCGAAGGTTCGGCTGCTCCTGAGCCTGTTGAGGAGGAGGACTTCCCAACTTCGTACTTGAAGTCCTTGGGCGTCTCGTATGCCAAGGTCTCGCATTGTCAGGATGAGCCCTACGACCCTAACAGCGTCGAATTCAAAGCCTTGATCGAAGATGTCAAGAACCAATTATCCAAAATGGCTCGTGTGATACCGAACAAGAAGGACACTGTTAGGGACGCCAGCAACTTGCTCACATCGCCTCACAAGCTTGCGGACTTCATTGGATCTACCACCAGTGCAACTCCAAAGAAGGTCCAGGAGATGTTGGAGGAACTCAACGTTGAGGCTAGATTGCAAAAGGCTCTTGAATTGTTCAAGAACGAGCTTGAGGCTTACACAATCGCTGAGAAGACCATGAAGGAGTTGTCTTCTAGAGCAGACGAAGCTCAGACTAAACAGATCGTCAAGGAGTACATCAAGGGCTTGCAGAAGAACGCAGGTCTCGTTGAGCCTGAAAACTCCAAGACCCGCAAGTTTGATGATCGTTTGAAGCATTTGAAGTTGAGTGAGGAAGCCATGGAAGCCTACAACAGTGAAAAGGCTAAGATGGAAAGCCAAAACGAGCACTCGAGTGAGTTGGCAGTCAGCGAGAGGTACCTTGATTGGTTGACATCTATTCCATGGGGCGTATACTCCAAAGACCGTTTCAATGTGTCGCTTGCCAAGGATATCTTGGACCGAGACCACTACGGTTTGAAAGAAGTGAAAGAGCGCATTCTAGAGTTTATCTCTATGGGTAAGGTGTCCGGAAAGGTTGACGGCAAGATCTTGTGTTTGACCGGTCCACCAGGTACTGGTAAAACCTCCATTGCCAAGTCTATTGCTGAAGCCTTGGACCGTCGCTATGTCAGAATTGCTATGGGTGGTATTCAGGATGTGCATGAGGTGAAGGGTCATAGAAGAACGTACATCGGATCGATCCCCGGTCGCATTATTTCTGCTTTGAAGCTGGCAAAGACATCCAATCCATTGATGTTGATTGATGAGATTGACAAGCTAGACTTGTCTAGAAGCGGTGGTGCTGCGTCCGCCTTTTTGGAGATCTTGGACCCTGAACAAAACAATGCTTTTGTTGATAATTACATTGACGTCAAAGTCGACCTTTCGAAGGTGTTGTTCGTTTGCACTGCCAACTACTTGGGTAACATCCCTGCTCCCTTGAGAGACAGAATGGAGATCATCGATGTCTCAGGCTACACCAACAATGAGAAGCTCGAGATTGCCACGAGACACTTGATTCCACAAGCAGCCAAGAAAGCTGGTCTCAATGAGGAGCATGTTTCGATTACCTCCGACACTATTCAGAAGTTGATCGAGAAATACTGTCGTGAAAGTGGATTGAGAAACGTGAAAAAGTTGATCACGAGAATTTTTAGCAAGGCTTCTTTAAAGATCGTGGAGCAGCTTGAAAAGATGGAGACTCCAGAAAAGGACGCCCTGAAAGCAACTGATGCTGCCGAAAAGACTGAGGCTCGTGCTATACCGAAACCCGAGGACAGTAAGCAATTTTCTGACAACGTCACTCTCTCAGCCCACGACGAGGAGGAGCCTGCTAAGCCTCTAGAGATTCCTGCTGATGTCAAGTTGGAGATAACGCCAGAAGTCTTAAAGGACTATGTTGGTCCCGAGATCTACACCAGATCTCGTGTCTACGATATTCCACCTCCTGGTGTTGCCACTGGTCTTTCTTACAGCACTTCTGGTAACGGTGACGCTCTTTACATCGAGTCTATCTTGACGCATGCCATTAGCTCTGGCTCTGGTCACGCCGGTATGCATGTCACAGGACACTTGAAGGACGTCATGAAGGAATCTGCTTCCATTGCTTATTCGTTCGCAAAGCTGTTCCTCGTCAAGGAATACCCCGAAAACAGGTTCTTCGAAGCCGCTGACATACATGTTCACTGCCCAGATGGTGCCATACCGAAGGATGGTCCTTCTGCTGGTATTTCGTTCACCTCTTCTTTGATCTCCTTGGCGCTCAACAAGGCCCTACCTCCCACTGTTGCCATGACAGGTGAGATTACTCTTACAGGAAAGGTGTTGCCTGTGGGTGGCCTTAGAGAGAAGATTCTCGGAGCCAAAAGATATGGCTGCGACACTATCATTTTCCCTAAAGATATTGAAAACGAGTTAGAGGAAATGCCAAAGGAGGTCAAGGAGGGTGTCAAGTTCATTCCCGTTCTGTGGTACTCTGAAGTGTTCGATGCCATTTTCCCTGACGCAAACAAGGAGGAGTTCAACAGCGTGTGGAAGAGGGAGTTTGAGTTGTTGGATGAGAAGAAGAAGAACAAAAAGTAGATGGGGTGATGAGAAACTGTGATGTCTTCACGATTAGCATTCGCAGAACGCTGGCCGCAAGGTTTCCAGCATCTGCGTACCAGTTGATAAATCATTTGTATATATTAGTACGTACCAGCGTGAATAACGAAACTCTGTGTCATAATCCCAGCCTAGTCCTTGCCAGAATTTTTGAGCTTGTCGAAGAACTTACGAACTTCGTCCTCAGTGACTACCTTATTTTTGTCGACAAAGCCCTGGAAAAAGTCTCGAAGCCTCGACTTCATCAATCCGTATGCGTGTAAACCCTCAATTGCTTGTTGGCCGGGAAGAGCCTGAAGGGCTTCCGTTCCCATGTCATACAAAGAGCCCGTAGACGAGCTCGCATCGGCAATTTCCTCTGGCTCGTAGAGAGTATCCTCTCCACAGAGGAACTCAAAGGTTCTGAGAAGTGCACCAACTGGGGAATCAAACTTGGCAGATTCTTTGATTTTGTTCAATTCCTCCTTGAAGTTGTGGCGCAAGAAGAGGGAGTATGGCTGGTAGCTGGGCTTCTCATTTTTTGACTTCTTCTTTTTGGGCTCTCCATCAACATATTCGTCATATCGGGTCTTCCAGTCGTAGGCAGAGCGGGTATCTTCAAAATGAGGAAGCTTTGCAGCCACAATCTTCGAATTTGTAGACAACTCGTCGAAAGCCACACGGAACGAGTCGATGCAGCCCCAGCATATAAACTCGGAGAAGGTGTCAAGGTCGGGGAAATAGGGTATGATATCGGCGCCTTCTGAATCGGAGTCTGCGTGGTCCGAGAGCGATTTTTGGGGCACATCGTGAGAGTTTTCCTTGGGTCCGTTTTCTTCCTTTGGCTGTTCTTCCTTCTTTTCCGAATCCTCCTCGTTGCCGGAATTCAGACCCGTCAAATCGTGAACAGCGTCCAAACCAGGTGAGGGAAGCAGCAGCAATCTGTTTTTACCTGGTCCTTCGCTTTCATTGGTGAAAAGCCCCGGTTTGTAGCCCATGATGCAATCCTGGTGGAACCAGTCTTCACCACAGAATTCTCCAAAGTAGCACTGGTGCATAGTCCGTGTTTCCTTCATCGGGTTGTACACTTCGTTGCACGAGCAGAAGCTCCCCTTGAAATTGTGGTTGTATGTGTTACTGGAGCTTGGGACATCCTCAGCCGGAAGCTTTATTCCAGATAAGCTGTGAAAATGTGCAGAAGTGAGCCCAGCTCGTAGTTTCGGGATACCCTGTCTTAGCAGCTGGTGAGGCCTGTTTGGCGGTCGATTGCTAACTTGGTTACTCTGGCCCTCCTGGCCACTCACAATGGTGTTCAGATTTCCCTGAGCGCCCAAATTGTCGTTTTCCGCATCGTGCTTGGCCTGTTTCAATCTCAACTCGCAGGCATGGCCGTTCTTCATTCTGGTAGTTCCACAGTCACAAACAAACGACCGTTTCGGAAGCAACTCCACCAACTCGTGTGTACTGTGACATTGAATCAGACACAGGTAACACACTCCCAAAGGCGTGTTGCCATTGGCCCTCAGACAGGTGAGACATGTAAAAATTAGCTGTCTGAGCGGTTGAGGGTATGTGCATTTGTCAGGCTCATAGGGTAGGGTTTCTCGGGCCTCTTTTTCTAGTTTTAGCTGGTTCTCGAGGTAGTCCACAGCGGTGACTGGGGGCATTTTAATTGCTTTTTTGCAAAGAAGCGAAAACGAAGATGTTTTGGGCGATGCACTGGAAGGTGGTAGGTGTTGATGTTGCTTGCGGTGTGCAGAGTGACACGATAGCCGCTGGACCCTGGCCAGACAGAGTATGGGAAAAGGATGAGATAGGAAGGAAATAGACAACAAAGGGGTATTTCGTCGACTTCGAATTTCCAATGACTTGTTAAAAATTTTCTTATTTGAAGCTGTCTACTTTCAATTCGGAGTGGCCGGATGCTTTGGCTGCGAAATGTAGAACCGAGATTCTGGCCCAGCAGAGGAGGGAAAATGTGCTTTAGCGGATTGGCTCATATATCGGGTTCAAGGAAAGGGCAATGAGAAAGCTTCTTGAATATCGTAAAGCTGCCAAATCAGTGTTTTCGGGCTGCTTCGTGAAAATCTAGGTTGCATAAAACTCCGAGAGCTCACCAGAACGAGACAACTGCCTACTATAGTGTTGCTTTGTTGCTCTTGTGGCAGTCTTCAATAAGGTAAAGCGTTTTCGTGAACGATCTTTCAAGAATATATCTTAATAAATTTACATCATCTGTAGGTCTCATCTGGAAATTCTGTATATTTTTTGCGAAATGGAACCAAAGAGCTTGAAATGAGCGAGACTCAAGACCGAAATTAATTCATATTCCTCGATAAATCACTTATTTTGAATTTGCATCCACAAGAATAAACGAAAATGAACGTGTATAGGTGTTGAATCGTCGAAACTCGACAGGTTTAGCCTCTCTAAGCACTATCTCTTGATACTACGAAAGAGAGCCCGCAACCAAGAAGCATTCGTTTGACAATGTATCCAGGGATCAGTTCGATTTTGATCTTCGAATCCCTGGACATGAAGAGCTTGATATACCGAGTGTGATAATACAAAAGGAGTGATTTCGAATAGCTTACATACTGAGGACGGTGCTATTCATCTGTCGGAAGCTTCAGGCGCCAAGCATGCCTTGTTCATTTGCTCTATTAAGTTATCAGCTTTTCGAGATTCGAAAATTCTTCATCACGAAGAGTAATGAAGCTATTAGGATCTGTTGTAAGGGTTGTCTTCACATCTTCCCTAGATCTGATTTGAATTTGTCAGGTTCGGGGTGGGCAAGAGTCTCAAAGGCCAGCTTAAAAAACGACTTTTTTTAAATCTCTTGCTGCTTTGGTTTATAGAACGAAAATATTCGATTCTTCAGTAACCATTTTTTGCAGCCATTGGGTCCACCTGCGAGTAGGCACATTGAAGGAACCGGGCAAATTGAATTGCCAAACTCGCAAAAATTGAAAGGTTGAAACGAGAGAAAGAGGCAGTAGACTATAAGATCAAATAGGATCAAACAGCTCACCATTTCAATATTTGATCTACTTTCTCTTCCCTTCCCTCTGACTCCCTCCCAGCTTTCCTGCACACCTTGACACCTCGGACGCCAAATCAAGCGTGTCGCGTCCTTCCGAAAAAAGCTAATTACGCGCGTCTACATCTCATTAACATCTTCTCAATCTTCCTTCTTTCGCTAAACCACCATGTCAAGTCCTAGAAAGAGACAAGCCGAGGACGACGATTCGGGATCTGAGAGATCTACGCCCTCTTTAGCTTCCTCGCCACAATTGCCACCTTCGTCGCCTGCAATTCCGTTCGAAGACGAGGAGGAGGAAATTCACAACGATGTCACCGACTTGAACCCTTCCGACGAGGAAGAGGGCGAAGATTTAATGGAGAACATGCAGAATGACTACCGCAGAAACGCTGACCAGGATCACTACAATTTAGGCGACGGAAATATCGACGACGAGGAATACGAAGAGTTGGACGCTGCCGAAAGAAGAAGAATCGACGAGCAGTTAGATCGCCGTGACGAGTTGCTTGGAATGACAAAAGACACACGTGGCAGAAGTCAGGCGTTTCTTGACGACGACGATGGCGAGGACGACGACGACGTCAACGAGTACGGTCTTCCGATCCAGAGAAGAAGACGCAGAAGGCAGTATGATGACCAGGACGAGTTTTTGGACGACGTGGACATCGACCCCTTTCACGAGGAGTTATCTTTGGAGTCCTTGGCGGATGTGAAGGCCCCTTCCATTACAGAGTGGATTTTGCAGCCTGCTGTCTCTCGTTCCATTGCCAGAGAGTTGAAGTCTTTCCTTTTGGAGTACACTGATGAGAGAGGCCGTTCCGTGTACGGTGCCCGTATTCGTACTTTGGGTGAAATCAACGCTGAGTCTTTGGATGTCTCCTACAACCATTTGGCTGACTCGAAGGCCATCTTGGCGCTTTTCTTGGCTACCTCGCCTACTGAGATCTTGAAGATCTTCGACATTGTGGCCATGGAAGCCACCGAGTTGCACTACCCCAACTACTCCCAGATCCACCTGGAGATCCACGTGCGTATTTCGAACTTCCCCAACGCCTTGTCCTTGAGAGACCTCAGAGAGAAGAACTTGAACCAGCTTGTGAAGATTTCAGGTGTGGTCACCAGAAGAACAGGTGTCTTCCCACAGCTCAAATACGTGAAGTTCAACTGTCTCAAGTGTGGCGTTGTGCTTGGTCCCTTCATTCAAGACTCAAACAGCGAGGTAAGGATCAACTTCTGTACCAACTGTCATGCCAAGGGCCCTTTCAAGATGAACTCAGAGAGGACTCTTTACAGAAACTACCAGCGTATCACATTGCAGGAGTCACCAGGCACAGTTCCAGCCGGTCGTTTGCCTCGTCACAGAGAAGTTGTTTTGCTTTCAGACTTGGTGGATGTTGCCAAACCTGGTGAAGAGGTTGAGATCGTTGGTGTTTATAAGAATAACTACGACGGTGGCCTTAACGCCAAGAACGGCTTCCCTGTCTTTGCCACAGTTGTTGAAGCCAACTCGATCAAAAGAAAGGAAACATCCTCAATGTTCAGCAGCGACACTGGCGCTTCATCCTGGGTCGAAGAGGATGAGAGAGAGTTCCGCAGGCTCTCAAGAGAGAGAGGCATCATCGACAAAATCATTGCCTCGATGGCTCCTTCCATCTACGGACACCGTGATATCAAGACCGCTATTGCCTGTTCCTTGTTTGGCGGTGTTGCTAAGAACATTGACGGAAAGCACTCCATCCGTGGTGATATCAATGTTCTCTTGCTTGGTGACCCAGGTACTGCCAAGTCTCAAATTTTGAAGTACGCTGAGAAGACAGCTAACAGGGCCGTGTTTGCAACTGGTCAGGGTGCTTCCGCTGTTGGTTTGACAGCTTCCGTGAGAAAAGACCCAATCACAAGAGAGTGGACATTGGAGGGCGGGGCCCTTGTCCTTGCTGATAAAGGTACCTGTCTTATCGATGAGTTTGACAAGATGAATGATCAGGATCGTACATCTATTCACGAAGCCATGGAGCAGCAGTCGATTTCGGTCTCCAAGGCTGGTATCGTGACTTCATTACAAGCTCGTTGTGCTATCATCGCCGCTGCTAACCCTACAGGTGGCAGATATAACTCCACACTCCCTCTTTCACAAAAC
Organism: Candidozyma ruelliae; assembly: GCA_030582895.1. Taxonomy (NCBI): domain Eukaryota; kingdom Fungi; phylum Ascomycota; class Pichiomycetes; order Serinales; family Metschnikowiaceae; genus Candidozyma; species Candidozyma ruelliae. The sequence goes on from JAJMHE010000014.1 coordinate 267,499, forward strand.
GTGAATTTGACAGAACCAATTTTGTCTCGTTTCGATATTTTGTGTGTGGTGAGAGACTTGGTCAACCCAGAGCTGGATGAGCGTCTTGCTTCTTTTGTTATTGACTCCCATATGAGATCTCATCCATCGAACGAAGAAGATGTTTTTGACGATGAAGACGGAAACGCGATGGACGAAGGATTGAGTCGTCGTGAAAAGATCAATCAGAACAACGTGCAAAGAGAAAGTGAAATTTCGCCTATCCCACAAGAAACCTTGGCCAAATACATTCACTACGCCAGAACAAAGGTGTCACCCAAATTGCACCAAATGGATATGGACAAGGTTGCCTTGGTGTATGCTGATTTGAGAAGAGAGTCTATCTCTACCGGATCGTTCCCTATCACAGTGCGTCATTTGGAGAGTATTATCAGAATTGCTGAGGCGTTTGCTCGTATGAGACTCAGTGACTTTGTCAGTCAGGGTGACTTGAACAGAGCTATCAAGGTCAGCATTGATAGTTTCGTTGGAGCGCAAAAGATTACGGTGAAGAGGCAGCTTCAAAAGTCGTTTATGAAGTATACCTTGCCAAGCTGGAAATAGGTGGGATCATGATTACTCTTCTTGTTTGTATTAGCTAAGTTTCAATAATAATTGTTTAATGGAGTCTTGGAATAGTAGCCGTGTTTACAGTGTTTGTCACGACAAATTTGGGTAAGATCTTTTTGAAAATGAAGTTTCCCAGCCTGGATCCTCAATATGGGGACTACGGGAGTGGCAAACCACCATCCTAACACCATCTAGCTATATTGAAGGACTGTTGACGGCCAGAATGCAAAAAGAAAGGTCCTACTGGGGTTCGAACCCAGGTTACCGGAATCAGAATCCGAGGTGATACCACTACACTATAAGACCTTGTTCGAGACAATGGCCAAAATGCTGCTGCTATGTAACGCAAAATGATTGTCTTTATAAAGCTCCTCGAAAGCACCAAAATCTGTTTTGAATGTTGACAGGAATACAATGGTGGTTTCCTGGGACCGTGTCGGACCCGAAAGCACGAGAAATGATGACATTCACGTGACCCGATATCAACGCGTTAAGAGAGCGGCAATATCTTTACCAGAAACGTCAGAGATGCTTGAGCTAGATCGGTACGTAAAAAGGTGAAAATCCTCGAAGTTCTAACTAACATATAGCATAATTGAAGATATAAAGCAGTGCAAGCACGTGCCAGAGAGAAGCGTGGAGGAGATCTGCCTGAAAGTGATCGAGATTCTAGTTGAGGAAGCGAACATACAGCACATCTATACTCCAGTTACGATATGCGGTGATATCCATGGCCAATTTCAGGATCTTCTAAACCTCTTCGAGACTGGCGGAGAGTGCCCGCAAACGCAATACCTATTTTTGGGCGATTTCGTCGATAGAGGCTTCTACTCATTGGAGAGCTTACTACTACTCCTCACCCTCAAGATAAGATATCCAGATAGACTCACGCTAATTCGAGGAAACCACGAATCGAGACAAATCACAACAGTGTACGGCTTTTATGACGAGTGTCTACGAAAGTATGGCAGTGTGAATGTGTGGAGATACTGCTGCGAGGTATTTGACTACTTCTCACTAGGAGCCATAGTTGGAGGACCTGGAGGCGTTTTTTGCGTTCATGGTGGGCTCAGTCCCGAAATCGAGAATGTTGACGAAATCAGAAGACTAGACCGTAAACAGGAAGTTCCACACGAAGGTGGAATGTGTGATTTACTATGGTCAGACCCTGAGGATGTGCCCAAATGGGCTGTTCTGCCTCGTGGAGCGGGCTACTTGTTTGGAGAAAACGAAGTGAACAAATTCTGTCACAAGAACGATATTCTGCTCATCGCCAGGGCTCATCAGCTTGTGATGGAGGGCTACAAGGAGATGTTCTCTGGAAGTCTTGTGACGGTGTGGTCTGCGCCAAATTACTGCTACCGATGCGGAAACGTTGCCAGTATTTTGAGCATAGACGACAATTTGGAGAGGGAGTATAAGGTGTTTGAGGCGGTGAACAAGGACACGAACATGGTGACGCTGAAGAAGCCTGTGGTGAACTACTTCATATGAGTTGGTCGTCCGTCCTGATCACTTCAACGTGGGAAGATCACCATGAAAGGTCTGATAATTCAACAAAAAGGATGTTTGATTCCGGCGTTGGATTTTGCTAACATTGAGTTCTCTCCGTATACTTCAAGTGAAGAAAAGCCAGGGATCCAAGCACTCAAGTGGAAAGGCTACTTTGGAAGGGCTATTTTTGACAACTACAAAGACGCAGAGAGAGTGATAGCGAGGTTATTCTTGCTCCCAAAGGCCGAGCACAACAGAAGCTGCATGCTTATCAGGGCAGCGGGGCACGTATATGCTCAGCCTATGGATATCGGAAGCGGGTGCTTTCTTCCGTTGTCGCAAACCACTCAAACCTTTGTCCTCAAAACCAATGATACTCATGTCGAATCACCAAGTGTGCAAAGTGGACTGTTTCGCTTCGGTGTTCAGCGCAACTGGACGTTAACTCCGGCGATTCTACAGATAGTGTTTTTGTCTTATCTGCGGTGTTACTTCATGGTCGCGTAGCGACGCAAACGCCATTCCGTCGTGGCCGACGTCAGGCTGTGCGGCAGAAGGAATCGAAGCAAATTGCTGGTAACGGCGACATCGGCACGATGGCTGAGGCTGATCGGGGCTTGGTTGAGAAAACGCAAAACAAAAAATATGTCAATTTCAGTCCGTTTTGCAATCTACGTTCGTGGGGTACCGACACGTGTGAAGAGAGAACACGGCGGGAGTAGCCCTTGGAGCATTGTCAGGAAGCTGGTGTCGAGGCACCGCGACTTTGTGAGGTATTGGTAGCAGTGGCGGCAAAAAGCAAGCAAACAGGCGCCCAGCGCTGTGGTGGAAAGTTACTCGAAATGGACGAAAAGCTTGGTTGATGGCAAAAAATATCAAAGTTTGGGACGACTTTGTTCATCTAAAACGAGTGTGAAACAGGCTTGAAACGCTACTAGCCACAATTTGCAGCCAATAGGCCGGTTGATCCTGCCGAAACTCTGCGACTCGGCCCGCGTTCCGACGGATTTTCTCAATAGACACTGGACAGGCTGAGGTGCATCGCAGAGGAAAAAAACAAACATGCGCCAGAAATAAGCCACCAACGTCGAAGCGAGCCTTGATGGTTTTTGCAAACCACAAAAGAAAGTCTCGAACGTTGCAAATTAACCAGAATAACCAAAGTTTTCGCCCAGGGCTTCGTTCGCGACACGGACTAGTTTCCACATTTCCTTATTGTTCAGAATGCCTGGGCACAAGTTGCCGCGACAGTGGTTGCGATAGACGCTGAGCCTGTTTTGCACCTGAAGCTCTGGCGAGCTGCGAAAAAGGCAAAGAGAGCCCGACCACAGAACAGGAGACAAAGCTCTCGTGTCGTGTTTTGCGGCGACCTATCGAAAGAGAAGAAGCTTTTAATCTTTTTTTTTTTTCTTTTTCTTTTTTTACTTTTCGAAGCTTTCTGTCGTGGGATCTTCGCGAGGTTAATCCGATGCACACCTCCTTCGCAGGGGACGCAAACCTGTTTGGCTTGCCGTCTGTATGACACAGGCTGAGTGAGCAGACGTGCGATATGAGCTCGGCAAACGTCAGAGGCATCTTGTGCGTCGTGCTAAAAAAAAAAAAAAAAAAAATGTCTGCATGCTTCTGATTCATAAATACCGAATCTGCCCCCCTTGGCGACTTCCCTACGTCTCAGCCTGCCTTCCACACCTCCCATAATCATCCCATCCACTTCCTTCCTTCACAAACCCACTGCAACATGAACCCAGCTCAATTCGTCTTTTTCTTCACGGCCTTCTTTGGCCTCATGGTGGCTGCCAAAACCTCCTCCTCCTCGTCTGCATCCTCCTCCTCATCCTCCACCACATCCACAACGTCTCCTACCATGGTGTGGGTCACAGGAACAGACTCCAACGGCGTCACCCAAACCACAGAGAGCACATTTTCCCAAACTCAGTTCGTTGAAAACACAAGCACATCCTCTGTTTCCTCGGGATCTGCTGGTTTGGGAACGATTTCGGGCTCCGTGGGTGGCATCACCTCCTACTCCGTGGTTACTGTCTCTGCAGGTGGCTCATTTGCACACGGCTCGATTCCAGGCGGTCTCCAGCTGGGCTTCCCCTGGAAGATGGTGGCTGGAGTGTTTGCGCTCGTATTTGGCGTGCTTATGATTTGAGCACCTTTGGCATTTTCATGGGCAGAGTCGCTGGAGGCTCTGTCTCGGCATATCGAATATTTCAGGACCCAAACCTTGAAGTTTCTACACTAACATTTGGGGCACCTCTTGCACAACTTTGGGGCACCCCTTCGGAATACGATAGACATTGAGTGATCTACAAATCATCCTAAGAGTTTACCCGTTGCAGCGTGGGCTTATTCGCCAGGGGTCGGCTTAGATCAGTAAGCCCGTGGCACAGGACGCCCCGATCGTCAAAAGGCTAATTACGATGCCACAATGGCCTCCTTTTGACAGCTATTGTGGCTATTTATACGAAGCGTAAAATTTGCAACCAAAGAATCCGTCAGATCAAATCATCAGAGAATATTTTTGGCGGCGCCTATTGTTTGTATCACGGGATTTAAGCGAGAGTCGGGGAGGATTTGCACAATAGCCTGAAGTTTCACACAGAGATCAAAAAGTAAATATCAGGCGGACAAAAATAGAAGCCAGCGGGGCCTGAACAGCCCCTGCGAGCGGAATTCTGTTTTTGTTTCAATTGTGTTTCTGTTGCAAAGTGAAGATTGCTACCTGGCCAAGCTTTTGGTGCATCTGCCAAGGAGAGGCTACCACATGGAAGTTTCGCAGAAATTTTCAGAATCACTCAAGCCACAGACCCTGCACGTTGAAGTAAGTTGGTTACTAATCGGATAAACTCAGAAAAAAAAAAAAAAAAGTAGTTGTCGTAGGTTAGAAATGCAAAACGCAAAATCGCTTTTTTGACTTGGTTTGTGTTGGGGCTAAATTGATTTCCATGCCTCGGGCTCTTATCTACTCCTTGCGCATCTCGGGGCCGCCAACAGGTGTCAGCTCATAACCCATTTTGGTAATCAGGGCAGGGATGAAGAATTGGCAGGCTTTGTCGCTCGAGAAATGTCACAAAATGGCTGAAAGTTTAATTTTAGATGTTTTGGGTAACTTTCTTTGTCCTATGCTAAGCCAGTTCTGTACCCTAATTTCCACACTCCATGCTCGAGCCCTAATGTTCACACACACGCGAACATGAACAAATATAGCAACCTCAAAATCAATTAACATTTCCAGATCTCTTGATTAAATCATTTTGCCTTTCTTCAAAATCCACCTCCTCCTGGGCTTGGCTTATCGTGACAAGCTTCCATGGCGATTGTGCGCAGGACTGTGGCTCAATTGTACGATAAGTATTCTGATCCAATTCAAACTTGTATGCAACTACATCATGTCTTCTGAAACACGCCCTTTGCTCGGGGGCAAAAAACACGATTATTGGGGGCTGGTGCTGATCAAGAACGAGGGTGCCGTTGCCCGAGACCACGTACGTATGAGTAGATGGAATAGATAAGCGGAGGGGAAGTGAGAGGAAGAACGGGAGGAGGGGGAGAAGAAGGAGGGATTCGGGCTATATTGGGCAATGAGCGATTAATGCAAGGTGGCTGGAGTGAGCTGAACTTGAATTTGGATTTGGAGGTCGACTGGAAGGCTCAATTGAAGTCGAGAACTGCACATCTAGGAGGGACAATTATGAATGAATTCAAGAACCACGATGTTTGAGAATGCCAAAATATGAAATGAAAGCTTCTGCTAGAATATCAACATTGACTCGATCGAGACATCACTAGTCCCGAGTGATGACCAAGGGTCTATCAATTGAGTACCCAAATGTTGCCTAACCCAGTGTACGTCAAGACTGGCTAATATAGAGATTAAGCTCACTCTAGTGTGTTCAAAATGACATGGTTTGCTGAGAGTAGGAGCTTGGACTGTCAAGCTTGGGCTTTTTTGGCGCACAAGACCAGTCCCGTCCCTAGCCACTTCATCAGAGTTGCGATCAAAATGTGTTATTTTGGGGCTTTGAGAGCTGGAGAATTGAGATTCAATTCGCCATTCTCGCCAAAGTCTATAAAGAGGAAAATCAGAATGTTGACGAACCTCACCGCATCGGCAAACTCCTGTGAGGAATGATAGATTCCTGAAAACTCTCCCTTGTGGTCGTCTTATCTATCACCATCTTGCCTCCGGGAGTCTATCCACTGCAATTGATTCAAAATACTAACTGTCAGATGGCCAACGAGAGGACTTTCCTCGCCTGGCTTCGAACGTCGCTATCGCTAACTACTATAGGCATCGGCGTTGTACAGCTATTCAAGCTCCAGATCAAGGGTGAATTAGATGAACTTGCACACCATGGAAAGCCAATTGGCGCTGGCTTCTTCATCTTGGGCATTCTGTGCCTCTTGTTTGGTTGCTATAGATTCTTCAATGTGCAAGCTTTGCTTCTAAAGGATAAATACCCAATCTCCTACTTCTCAACGCTGTTGCTAGTTATCTCGGTGTTCGTGTTGATTCTCGCTACAGCACTTGTGGTCTTCACTCAGTGATTGGTCTGCTGATTCACCCTCGAAGGGTGAAGACTTAGGAACCTCAAGATCGCTTCCGGAAAGCTTTGAGGGACCTACAAGCGGAGTTTGAAGTTGCATGAAAGAAGCACAACCTGAAATTGGATTTTGCAGCCATTACAATGCGCATTCTTTAGGATGTGGATACTCAGCATTAATACAACATACATAGCTTATCTACAGCCACTGTAATACCAGATTCTTTCTGTTGTAGATCAATCATAATACTGTGATTCGACAGATGTTGGTGGAGATAGCTGAAGTGGGTTCTGCGCTTACCCAACTCGCATATCACACGCACTGATCTGGATTTAAAGGCACTCATTACCGTTGTAAACTTTTTCGCAGTTTTGCCTTTGCGAATTCGTACCAAACATTGTTTTAAACTAATTTGCTAAAGAAGCGGTTCGAGACCTGTCTTTGTCTGAGGGCTCGCGCCCTAACTCTGTTCACGTGCACATTTCTCGTTTGGCCTGCGCACGATCATCCCAGCACCCGCACCACCTTGTCATAGGAAAAAAAATTGTAGCTTAGAATCCATCTACCGTTAAACTTATAATCAAACAAAATGGTATGTTCAAAGAGTACCAAGGATATTATGAAATAGGCAGAAAACACAAAGAATATCAAAATCGAGAATCTGAAAATAAGACCTTCCGGATCCTTCGCCTTCCACTTTAAAGTGCTTTATTCACTTGCCACCAACCTATCTCCATCCAAATCCACAAAAAAGAAGAGGAAAAGAATTCATTTCGAAACACACGCCATTCATCATATCCATCAAATGCGTTTTCACAATACTAACAAATCAGGGTAAAGTCCACGGTTCCTTGGCTCGTGCCGGTAAGGTTAAGTCTCAGACTCCAAAGGTTGACAAGCAGGAAAAGCCAAAGAAGCCTAAGGGAAGAGCTTACATGAGATTGTTGTACACCAAGAGATTCGTTAACGTGACCTTGGTCAACGGTAAGAGAAAGGCCAACTCCAACTCTGCCTAAGCACCCTTCTGCACGCTTTTCTTATAACGAAAGCCTTATGGCTATGTATATCTAATACAGATTCAGTTTGAATTACACTTTTGATGCACATGCTTCATATATTATGGATCATATCTACCACTGGGGGTGCAACTTGTAGCAATACACTCTGGACCGGATCTCCGCTGTCTCCTCGTCCTCCTCGAACATTGGTTTCCAGTTGACCAAAGCAATCTTCTCTGCCTTGAGCTGGAACTGTTCACAAGTCTCGAAGAACTCCAAGTCCTTCTCTAGTAAGTGTGGTCTGTGAGGACTGAAAACTACCAATGCTGTAGCAGTGGGCTTCATCGAGTCTCTGCACGTTTGTAGAAGCCTCAAGTGCTCTGTGTGGTTGAAGACCAAGTCGGATAGTATGACCAAGTCGAACTTGTCCTCCTCCTTGATTTCCTTTGGAGCTTTTTCAGCGTCCTCGTAACATAGAGCCCTTGGGTCATTTCCCCAGATGTAGCCCTGAACTCTCACCTTAGTCTCCTTGGGGATTCCCTCGCAGTGGTCGAAGTTATACTGGATGTGGCTGACCAAATCGGGATCTGGGTAGTCGGTGCTGACCACTTCACTGGCTCCATTCACAGCACACACAAGAGAGGGCAAAGCACCCGCTGCACCCAATTCTAGAACCCTCCTTCCGGTCACTAGCTCCTCAGCGTGTTCGTCAAGGTAGTTTGCTGTGAACTTCCCGGCGTTCCAGAGCAAGTGGCCCCACAATGGCGAGGTGCCTACTAGCTTGAGCTTGATGGAAGAGGGGTTGGACTTCCCGGCTATTCTCTCGTATTCCACGAAGTGTGACTCGGGAGGTGCGGGTCTGAAGTTCTCTGGCTCTTCGAAAAGCCCCACATCGAGCTCAGTATCGGACATTTTGGTGTTTTGGTAGAATATGATAGAGAAGGTACTGCCTCACTTGGCGATGCCTGAGATGCCCGCACCAGTACCCCAGGTGACGAAGTCAGCTGAAGCCAAGGTTTTTCTGGCTTGTTCTTGGATTTGATATATTGAATGGCTAGAACCATTCTCAAGAATTTTGATATTTCAAATTGTGTATGTGTCGTTCAGGTTGCGTTCGTGTAGATGTGGTGTCTCATAGGTGATTTCGCAGCCATTGTGTAGCCCCATATGTCTCCCCATGTCCCCCAAATCAGCCCAAACCACATTATTTTACCAGAATCAAAAAACCAAAATCTTACATCTGATGCCCTTTAAATCCAGCAATTGCCCTTTTTGCCAATTTCGACTTGAACCGGTGTGGGTTGGACATCACCAGAGGTACTGGTGCAGAGATATCAAGATGCTCTCTTGCAGCTACTAGCCATACATGTCCAAGTTTACGTGGGAACGAATCCCCCCAGCCTTGGCTCACTCCTTGCATATATACCAGGTTGCATGTGAACGAACACTACCGCATTTAGATGTTCCCCTTCGATATTCGCTTGAAAGGTCGTCAGACCGCTACACATTCTTCCACAAGAGCAAGATCATGCGGCCAGGCCAGAACGAGATGAACAAGGAGCATTTTGATCCCATGGTGGCGGAGCTCCTAGCGCCAATTACAGAAAAGCCATTGAAGCTAGAGGGCGTGGAGGCCCTACTGGTGAAGGAACTTATGGAAAAGGCTGGGTTTAAAGATATTCCAGGCACCGGGTTCAGCAGCGGCAAGGCCCGAGCCGTGAGGAATTCCTCCGACTTCCAGGCCAATATCATCTCGTCATTTGCATCTGCGGTATCCCCTTTGGGGAGTTTGCCGCCCGTAGAGCTGGCGCTCCGATCATTTCTCTGGTACAGAAAGCTACTAGCTGTTTCGCCGATTATCATATTTCTCAGACAGAAGCAGCGGCTCTTTTCGGAACTGACGATCAACCAGACGAATTTTCCGTTTGAGAAGCTCCGATCTGCCGTTTCGAGTCTCTCTCTGGAACACGCCTACTCTTCTTCGATCGAGCAGAGATTGCACAACTACCACTTGACAAACATAGCGACCACGGACTTGCTCCGGCTAGCCTCCCTAGCGCTGAATCTGCCAGAGAAAAATTGGAAAAGAAAGGAAATCTGGTCTGGTCTTCAGAAACCGGATTCCCTCTGTGACAAGCTCTTGGAGGCACAGAGGCCGCATATTGTCAGTCTTGAAGATGCTCTGGATGTGGAATTGGCGGACATCACTCTTGCACGAAAATACCCCCTCAACAAGCTCCGAGAAACTCTCCTCCGCGACGACTCCCCTGACGTTCACTCGGTCTTCCCCTACGACGTTCACTACTCAGACGTATTCTCGCTCTCCATTGAGCACCCAGTTCTTCGAGAAAACCACGACCAGCTTCTCGACATTCTCGAGAAACAAAGCGAGATCGACATTTTCGCCGTCCGCCTCAACACAAAGTACCCTGAAATCGCCGAGGGCCTCACTAAGGCGATAGACTCCTCCACACGAGGATTTCGCAGCCATTCCATGAACTACGACCAGTTGCTCCAGCTAGCCGAGGGCTCGCGCGGAGATAAGCAAAAGCCGTCGGACGAAACCTCAATGGTCTCTTTTATCGAAAGACTAGGCAAATTGGGCCTTGTTCACGTGAACGAGGGAATCGCCAGAGACTCGATTGTTCTTATGGGGTAGCCTTCTCCAGAGTGTGCTGCATACAGCCCCTCGTCTAGACATGGCTAACCGCTCCTGAAGTTGCAACAACTACTGCTACTATGATGCTGAGAGGCCACCTGAACCGTGGCTGGAAGCCCTTTCAGGCACTTGTTGTATTTGCCGCGGTGGTGTTCATCTTGTGGGGCTATCACCGCCAAGAGGGTGTTCCCCAGGCTAAAGAGGTCTTGACCAGCCCTATAATACTAGACTCCGATCCGCTTCTGTTGGAGGATGAGTCTGGCCAAAATGGCGAAAACACGGCAGAATCGTCCGAAGACTGGACGGACGAAATCACCCCCGAGTTCCTCAACCTGTTGGACGAGAAAACGGAGGAATGCGTGAACTACGTGGAGTACTCGAAACACGCCCACGCCCCATACTCCCAGGGTAGGTTCAAATACCCCTACATGAGGCCGCCCAAGAAGTGTCGAACGTTTGTTTCAGACGCTGTGGAGAAGTTGATCGACGACCTCAAGTCGAAAATCAAGAACCCGGATCTTGCCAGACTCGTGGAGAATTGCTTGCCCAATACCTTGGATACGACCATTTTGTGGCACAGAGAGGGCACTTCGTCGGGTCCACAGTCTTTTGTAGTCACCGGTGACATCCACGCCGAGTGGTTGAGAGACTCTGCTCGCCAATTGTCGATTTACCAGCCTTTGATCAAGTACGATGACAAGTTGAAGCAGCTCATCAAGGGTGCCATTAACACTCAGGCACAGTTCATCATCAACTCTCCTTACTGCAATGCCTTCCATCCGCCTCCTGGTTCTGGGGTGAAGAAGGGAAATACCGCTAAGGATAATGTGTACCCTAGGCCCGACTGGAATCAGGTCTTTGAGTGCAAGTACGAGATTGACTCGTTGGCTTCCTTCTTGACGCTCACAAACGAGTATCTTGAGAATTCTGACGGTGATACGTCCATCTTCACCAACGCCTGGATCAGAGCCTATGAAAAAATTATCGTGATTCTCAAAAGAGAGTCTTCTCCTTCCTTCGACCCTAAGACCGGCAGCGTCTTGCCCTTCTACTATGCTTTCAAGAGAAACACAAATATAGGCTCAGAGACCTTGCCACTTGACGGTGTGGGCAACCCTGTGAACTTCAACACGGGCTTGGTGCGCTCTGCCTTCAGACCATCAGACGACAGCACAATCTTACAATTCTTCGTGCCTGGAAACGCCCACATGCTCACAGAATTGAAGAGAATCCAGAAGTATTTATTCAAGGGTGATTTGAATCTAAATGTCGATTTGTCGGCCCACAAGGAATACACTGAAGCTTTCATTGATGCGATCGAGAAAGGTCTTAATGAACATGCCATAGTCGAGCATCCAAAGTGGGGCAAAGTGTATGCCTATGAGACTGACGGCTACGGAAGCAACGTCTTCATGGACGATGCCAACATCCCCTCCTTGCTCTCCTTGCCTGATTTGGGTTATGTTGATGTCGACGACAAGACATACCAAAGGACTAGAAAGATGATCTTGTCCAAATCCGGCAACCCATACTACCTCACCGGTCCGTTCTTTGAGGGCATTGGTGGTCCTCACATTGGTGTTGAAAACGCCTGGCCCATGTCCTTGTTGATGAGAATAAGAACAACTAACAATGACACAGAAATTCTAGACAGCTTGAAGTATGTCATGAGCACCACAGCTGGGTTGGGCTTGATGCATGAGAGTGTCAAGGTGACCTCCAAAGACGGTTTGTCCTACACCAGGCCTTGGTTTGCTTGGTGCAACTCCGAGTTTGGTAAGACAATATTACACTTGGCCAAGAACAAGCCTCACTTGATATTCAAGAAAGAGTTTGCGACAACTGCCTACAGCATATCTGGTGTATTTGCATGAAACATGATCGACGTTAATATTATACAAATTCAAACTATCTAGGCTTGCGGTGCTTATTGCCTCATGTAGTTGAGCATGGCTTCGGCTGTCTTAGAGGATGGCTCCTTCGCCGTATCATCAAATGCTGCCTGGTAACGAGCCTGCAAATCAGCATCAGTTTGCTCGCTGACCTCAGCATTTCTGTCTTCAGGGAAAGTATACTGCCTCTCAGTCTCATCCTCAGAGTCTCTATCAACCTCCCCATTGAGATCATCATCCTCTTCCTCGTAATCGGACAATACTTCCGAATCCTGTGGACCGTCGCCCTTCTTGATGTCCATGTCCTTCACTAGCTTGGCAAGAGAGTCGGCTTTTCTCTTGGCTTCTTTCTCTTCCTTCTCTTTGATTATTCTCTTCCTCTCAGCCTCGTAATATTCGTGATACTCGTCGATCTTTGTGTCGACCGCCTTCATGAAGTCATCAAAGCCTTCTCCCGTGTATGCACTGCACGCCAGGACATCCAATTGGGAGTAGAATTCCTCTAGCATAAGCGACATTGAGTTGACCAAGCTTCCCATGTATCCGGAGGAAGAGCCGTCCTCGCCGTTGAGTTCCTTGTCCTTCATCATGGCCATCTGGAATGCCTCGAAGTCTTGCATCCATTCAATAGCGAAGTCTGCTTTCTGCACATCGGTCTTGTTGAAAACCACAATCATAGGGAGCTTGGTCTTATAAAGAATGGAGCAAGCATACAACATGTTGGACATGAAAGTGGTTGGGGAGGTGTTTCTGGGTGTGTCAACGATGTAAGCAATCACGGTTGGGAAAGTGGATGCAAATGCTTCAGTGATAATTGCTCCCGAGGCAGACCAGACAAAACACTCGATCTGGCCTGGGGTGTCAACAATGACGTTCTTGAATTTATCGCCCTTGCTGTCGATGAGCTTGATGACTTGATCGATCTTGGTGGAGAATAAGTTAAGCGATGTAACGATTGCTCCGTTAGGACCCAATCCGTATTCCTCCATCACTTTGCGGTACTTCACAGAGTCACGAATATCGATATTTGGTTTGTATGGCACGCTGAGCACAGCTGGATCTAGGTTGAGGACATATGGTGGGTTCTTATGTTGGTGAAGATGGGCATTTAGCCTTTGCATGAATGTGGTTTTGCCTGATCCGGCCATACCAATGCATATAATGGTGGCGGGCTTTTTACCGTTTTTGGGTTCATCTCCTGCAGTAGATTTGCTATCTTCTGTCAGCATTATCGATCTTGAGTATTACTAAGAATAATGCGATGGGATAGTTGAAGATAGAATGTGCGAGCAAGAACTGCACCCGTGCCTCCCACATAAATTTAGTCGCCAACAACGATACCAATTAAGCTCTTCCACCAAGAGTGAGATTTAAAGCGCTAATTTTTTTATCCTTTCTTAATACCTGTTGAGGATTCTGGAAGCAATGCCATCGTAGATAGACTCGTGTTGCAAAATCTGGATATTTTCACTTTCTGCCTGGAACACTTTGTCGGCTTTTGGACCTCCAGGGCCTCCCAAGTTAGGCATCATTTGCTGCTGTTGCTGCTGTTGCTGCTGATTGACTAACTCCTGTGCTGCCAATGGATCGTCCATGAGGAGGGAGTAAATCGGACGGAGACCGAGCAAATTGACAAAATACCATGAAATGGCTGAAACGTAGCGGACACTCAAGTCGGGAGTGTTGACTCCGTTCTGCAACATGCTCTTGAAGCCTTCTGTAAGTGGGAAAGGGAGTTTCATGACAACCGAGCCCGCGAAGAAGAAGTTGACCCATGCCATGATTAATGTCTGTGGAATGAAGTTCATCAAGTTACCCTTTGCCATGTTCATCAAGGCATCGTTGAAGGATGAGTCAGCCAAGGGGTTGCTAATTTCCTCCTCTCCGTGCTTCTTGGCCAAAAACTCGTCCGACTTGAGCTTCTCCAAGTAGTAAGCCTTTCTTGTTTCGAATTCGGCAGCGCTCAACACGTTGAAGTTTTGCCTGAAAGCGTTAGCTCTTTTGAGGAACGACCTGCTGTTAGTAAGGGAAAGAAACTATCACAAATCAAAATTCACATACTTCTCTCTGGCGTTCTTCATGGGTTCCACTTTGGGACGAGACGAAAGAAGGTATGTCACGTTGGCTCTCAATAATCCCACGAGAACCATGGCAACCGTAATAGGAAGCAACATCCAGTATTTAAGCTGAGGATCAAGTAAGAGATCGTCGACCATCTTTTGTGTTTTGTGTCTATTAGGAAGTAAACTGGAAAGTGAGAGTAAGTACTGAAGGTTGATATGAGGTGATTGTGCAGGTCACAATGAATTTCTCTAAGCGAAACCTTACACGCTACTTGTATCAAAGCAAAGCAATTGAGTATTTTGAAAAATGATTTGAAGACTCAGGATAAAGCGCTTTTAAGCAATACCAACTAAGCCGCTTCAGGCTCTGCAAAATCTATCAAAATCTTAAAACGACGTGTTCGTGGCTGTCGAGGGCGGGATTCACACGTTTTTGGGCTTAAAAGGTCTCGAAAAGACGGATGCACCCAAAAAAAGAACCACTTAATTTGACCATAAGTACTATTGACTTATCAACCTTGCAAGCAAAATCTCCACTGTCAAGCGCAGTGGCGCAGTGGAAGCGCGCAGGGCTCATAACCCTGATGTCCCAGGATCGAAACCTGGCTGCGCTAAATTTTTTTCTATTCTTTGAAGAACCTTTAAGTCGAAAAAGGAGCGGGGCAATGGCTTCTTGCTCCATTTTTGGAGTCAAAACCACTGCTTTCTTTGATTTCACGACTTGTTAATACCGCCTTAGTGACGATACCAAATTGGTATCACGTGCCCTCATACACCTCGTCTCCATCACCTCTGCGAACCATTCCCATAGCTGTCTTAACATACAAAATGGGGTGGTTTGGCGGATCTCCCTCAAAAGTCTCGGCAGTAACTGAGGTGCCTGAGAAAAAAGAGCAGGTTTTCCTTGAAGATTTGCCCCCAAAATTTGCAGACAATGAATCAGATCACCAGAGGGAGGCAACCTACCTAGCTGCTATCAACAAGATCAGCATCAGCGACTTCACATTGTCCAACTATGTAACAATGCCGTGTTTTCGAGAGGCCATGTTGACAGGGTTTTCGGCAATGGGTGTGTTGGGTGTGGTGACGCTCTTGATACACAAGAACCCTAGTCGATCGGTGAACTTTGGTATTTGCGGATTCTTCTTGGGATCCGTTGTGGGCTTTGAGCAGTGCAGATCGATCAGAAGAAGATCTTTTGAGACTGTGGAGAAAGCGAAGCAGGCAAACCAGGCCAGAATGCAGAGCAAGATTGCGGGCAGACAGGAGAAGGACGATAACTTGGAGAAGTTCAACGAGACGCAGAGGAAGTGATCAGCTCTCGATACTCAAGGGCTATTGAAATTCCACCTTTATTGCGATAATAACTCCTTTGGCTTCTTGGAAACTTCTTGGTGAGACTGGGCTGCTTGATGAACAGCATATCCTATAATGCACCACATTGAGCAGACAAGAGCAACGAAGTAATTGTGGAATGATATCATCTTTGGCCCACAGTATTTTTTTCTTTTTTTCAATGCTGAGGCCAAAGCTTTGAGCGATCATCCCAACCGACTTCACATAAAGCAGCAATTCATGTAAATAGAATACAATAATGAAAGAATGACATTTCGAGTGTCCCGAGCTAGCATGGCCTACTCTCAATTTCCTAGTTTGAAGCTATGCAGCACCCCCAGTCAAATGTTCACATACTTAGGAACGAAGAAGCTCCCTCTAATACACTGATAGCGAATATTTGTAGAGACTGCTTTTGTGACTACGTTCCGGCCAGGCAAAATATGAGGATTCCAATCACCATTGAGCAGTACGAAATCATATTTCCAAAAAAAGATAAAGAGGCAGCTTCATATTATGTAGTCATCATGCTCACGGTATACTACCTCGGATCGTAAGCGAGTTTTCGCAGCCACCTTCCCCACGCAAGACCACTGAATACCGCCACGAAGGTCGAAGGTAAAGGCGATTATAGCGTTTTGGCATCTTAAACATTAAGTAAGGAAGCTATCCTTTTTTTTTTTTTTTTTCTCGTCTTCTCTCCCACTTTCTGTGCCATGTGTCAGACCCCACTGGAGATACCTCGGTCCTGTGTCTAGCATGCCAGGACCTCGAAAACTGGGGAAGTTTTCAACATCTACTACTCCTCCAACAGCCAAACACAAACCACAAATTCCACTATGGAAGGAACCTCCGCAAATGTCGTTTTTCGACAGTCGTGGAACAACTTGGTCGATTTGCCTGCAAACTTGTCTTCCTTGTTATACAACGCCAATGTCTCACCCCAGGAAGTCGTGGTAGAGCTTGTGACTCAGGCCCAGAACAAGTGCTACGTCGGATGGTCGGGCATGAGTGCAGGCGGCGCTAGGAATTTGGGCATAGACGCCATTTTGGCCCAGTCTTTGCGTCTAGCAGAAAAACAACTCGTCACTGTCAATGTGAAAATTAAGAACTACAAGGCTACCAGTATCTTCTTGGAGCCCGAGAGAACGTCCGACTGGGAGCTTGTGGAGCTCCATGCTGCGTATATTGAGTCGAAGTTGATTGAGCAGTCTCGTTGTATTGCCGTGGGCCAGGTCTTGGTGGTGTACCCCACAAAAACGTCTTCTGTCAAGCTTCAGGTGAAAGACATAGGTACTCAGGAACACACCTACGCTATTATTGATCCCTACGCTGAAATCAGCATCGCTCCTAAGCTCAGAGAAAAGAAACGGTCTTCGTCGCAATCGGTCAAGTCCGGGAGGTCCACCAGATCAACCATCGACGAGGCCTCACTTGGTCCCTCATTGCTTAAAAGAGGTATTGCGCTTCCGAACGGCCTTTTTGAGTCGGACAATGCCAAAGAATACACCATATACGTCAACTTTGACGAGGTGATTCAGGTCCTCAATCGTGCAGAGTATGTTAGTGTTAGCGTTCTTCCTGGTCCTGATACCAAGATCAACGCTGCGCCTGCTGAAACTTCTGATCAGGCCCAAAACGGCGAGAAAAAGAAGGAGAAAGTGACGAAGGTGACGGAAAACAAAGCAGTTATTGCAAGATTGGTCAACTCGCCAAAGTGCCCTTCGAACACTGTCGGTCTCAGCACCAAATTGGCCATTGCGCTCAATGTCGAAAACAAGATTGGCTTCAAGGTCGCCGTTCGCCAAGCTCCTAAGCACGTTTCCAAGCGTCCTTCCACCCTCGTTGTCCATCCCTACATCACTCAGTCGAAGAAGGTTGATTCGATCCAGCTCAACTCTTCCTCAAAATCCCAAAAAAATCAGACACTCTCACAGAACATTTCAAAGCATTTATTCAGCACAGAAAATCCCATCACAAACTCTCCCATCACAAATTTCGCCAAAATACCGCCTATTCCTGCTGTTCTTCCCCTTGGAGGCATCTTGGAATTCAAGAAAAACAGCGATATGCATGCCTGGATCAAGCCATATGAGCTCTCAAGCTCAAAAAGTCCGCCAAAGATTGAAATTGGTGATGACATATTGAGAAGCGCCTCCTTCTTAGAGGTAGACAAGGCCGAACAACTCGAGGACATTTATGGTGCTGATGATGTGATCGAAGAGATTGTGGAATATGTCACAACGTTCCCCAATTCCGGCATCATGGTCCACGGTACGTCGGGCAGTGGAAAAACTTTACTACTTAAATGGATTGCAAGAAAGCTAGGCCGTGAACACGGCTACCATTCGAAGATCGTATCTTGTGAAACTGTGATGAACGAGAACTACGATCAATTAAGCAGTCACTTTACTAAGTGGATCCAGGAATGCTCGTGGAATGATCCATCGGTTTTAATTCTAGACAATCTCGACAAAATCTTGCCTGCTGAGGTTGAGCAGGGCGACTCTACGCTTTCCAATCAGTTGTCGGAATTTTTGATCTCCCATATCCAGAAAATCCATTCACAGAACAATACAAATGTCACATTGATTGTGACAGGAATCTCGAAGGAAGCATTCAACAAATTGTTGGGCACACTGCATCTCGTTGAACTGTATCACCACTTGAGCCCTCCTCTGAAGACCACTCGTGCTACGATCTTGGAGGAATATCTTATAAAGAACCTCGGGTGTAAGGTCAATTTTGACCTCATGGATGTAGTTTCAGAGACTGAGGGGTATCTTCCAAACGATTTGAAATTGTTGAGTGATCGAATCTTCCATGAAAGCTTATTTAATTCTGCATCTAATGATTTGAAAGAACGTCAGGCGATAGACAAAGCCTCATTTGAGAAGGCACTTCTGGGTTTTATGCCCTCCAACTTGAGAGGTGTCAAATTACAAAAATCGTCAACTAGCTGGGCAGACATTGGAGGCTTGAGTGAAGCCAAACGGGTGCTTCTAGAGACTTTGGAGTGGCCCACAAAATATGCTCCCATTTTTGCTAACTGCCCATTGAGATTGAGATCTGGTATCTTGCTATACGGCTATCCAGGTTGCGGTAAAACCTTGCTCGCTAGCGCCATTGCTGGTCAGTGTGGCCTTAACTTCATTTCCATCAAGGGTCCTGAAATTTTGAACAAGTACATTGGTGCTTCTGAACAGTCCGTTAGAGAGCTTTTTGAGCGTGCTCAATCAGCAAAACCTTGCATTCTTTTCTTCGATGAGTTCGACTCTATTGCTCCAAAGAGAGGTCATGACTCTACTGGTGTCACAGACAGAGTTGTTAATCAAATGTTGACGCAAATGGATGGTGCTGAAGGCCTTGATGGAGTTTACGTCTTGGCAGCGACCAGTAGGCCTGACTTGATCGACTCGGCTTTGTTGCGTCCTGGTCGTCTTGACAAGAGTATCATATGCGATATGCCAAACTATGAGGACAGACTTGACATTTTGAGATGTATCAGCGCAAAAATGAATCTCAGTGATGACGTCAGTCTCGAGGAGATTGCTCAGCAAACCGGTGGTTTCAGTGGTGCTGACATGCAAGGTTTGGGATACAATGCCTACTTGAAGGCCGTGCACGAGAAGTTAGCAGCCAACGAAGCTTTATCAGTCGACACTTCGAAGAACGATAAGTCTTATGATTTCTTCCAAGTCACCTCCGACAAGTTAAAGAGCCAAAAGATTAGGCCTGCGGAGAAGGTCAAGGTTCTCCAACAAATCGAAAAGCTCTTTGAGGATGAAGCTGAGACCAAGAAGGCAGCGGAGCCAACCCACGGTAAGGAGGCATCGAAGGTCACACTTACCAAACAGCATTTCATCGAAAGTTTGAAGGAGACCAAGCCTTCGATCTCCGCTTCAGAAAAGAACAAACTCCAGCGTGTCTACACTCAGTTCTTGACGGGTAGAGACGGTACTATGCCAGACGGCAGCGCTAGCAACGAAGTGGGTGGTCGTACCACGCTTATGTAATTACGATAAATAGAACAATTCTAATGCTAAGCTTCACTAAGCTGTTCGTGAGAGGTCTGAGTCTAGTGGATGTTCGGTTGTCTCGTTCATAGTCTCATTATCGCCTTCTTCTTCGTCGTCGTTTAGATCAAAACACACCCAACTAGGCCATGCCACCTCATCTCGAATGATAGTCCGCAACTGATCAACAAGAAAGCGCTCCACTTTTCCGACATTCCGTAGGACATTGTTACCTAGTTCCCCTATTTCTGACTCAATCTTGACGGACTTGATGACGTTGATTCGCTCGTGATTCGTTGCAGGAGTGTAGTCAACGAAGTTGCCTCCTGAAGAAGGCGTTCGTGATATTCTCCCCGGTCCACCATTATTCTCATTAGGCTTCAGGAAATATTCGGTCTCTGCGCTATCGAGATCGCACAAGAACGTCACGAAAATGCACTTTTTGATGTAAGCGACGGCCGCAAGCGAATGAATGACCAAATCTGATATGTGGAGCTTGATTGGTAGAGTTATGAACTGTGTGGAGGGATAGTTCACGAGCAAGTTGACGGTTACCTCCATGGTAGAATCTCCTTGATAGTCAATCTCTACAATTGTCTGAAGATCGTCGCTGTCACGCTTCACGGCCTTTTGACCAGATATTATGCTGGGCCGAAATGCTGAGTTTTGTGCAAAGATGTTCGTTGGTGTTTCTGCCTCGGTGATAGAGGAAATGTGATGTCCAAGTCCCACGTTGTTCATAGAATAGGCATGGAAGTTTCTTAGTATATCACGAGGATCTGTTGGAATCGGAGGAGGAGTAGGGGGCAATTCGTTCAACGTGTGCTTGAGTCCGGTCTCGTTGAGAGTGGTGTGGCCATCGTAGCCGTACTCACTATCATTATCAGAATCTGTGTCCAGATCACTCATTGAGGGCGATATTGCGTTCCTATCTTCATCGTTTTCGTCTTCCTCCTCGTAGAATTCGTCAAATGGATCGCCCACATGTCGTATGGTGATTTCTGGGGCCTTGGACCCTAGTGAAAATTGAGTGACAGTGAGATTGTCAATGTAGGACGGTAGCAGTAGCTGGTTGAGCTGTCTGTCGAGAAATTCCCTTATGTATTCATTTATCGAATTGTCTTCCACGAGCTTGTCCCAGTTGATATCGAAGGACATGGTGGTTGTGAAGTGTCTGGGGAAGCGATGAATCTGCAGGTGCGGTTGATGTCGAATCATGTTGAGAGGACCCAGGCATAATAAAAGAGAATGTTGAAAAAGAAAAATAAGTTATGGTTTGCTTTGTAAGCTATTTGAAAATGAATTTATCTAGTTTGTGAAATACTCACTTTATGGCTCAGAACGCTGTTGACATCGTTCTATCATCATCTGATCGATTTCGATCTTGAAATATCCTCAGCTGAGGGTATTTCAAGAACAAATTGGGGGTTCTTCTTTCTGTCATGATTGAATGCGTTATTTCTTTGATTGCTTTGTAGAGTCTCAAATCCCAGATTCAAGGCTTACGAGTTGATCTGACAGCACCCAAGACATTCATGCTTCCAGAGACTAACAAGCATAGCTATTTGTGAAATCTCATTTTACATGCTACTATATTATGACAGTATCGCCAAATGTGAGGAAAAGACCAGTAGTTTTGTTTTATCCTTGTTAGACCTATGTTGGTTCCCAGATTCTGGTCGCTTCGTTCTAGTCTACAAAATGCGACGGAATTTGCAGCCATTCAAAAAAACATCGTAATACATAAAAAAAGTTCACTTTCATGAATTATCTATTTGTTAACAGCCCAAAACAACGATCAGTCACACGTCTTCTCCTGTACCACTTTTTCCCTCCAAATCATGTTTTCTTCACAGATACCACTTACTATTAATTCCACGCTATACACCAGTGAGCATCATATATCTGCGCATATCAACGCGTTCAACACACACCACAACCATGTATGGCGACCAGGCACACAAGCTAATACTAGACGCCAAAAGAACATCTAATCTTTCGGAGGTGCCTCTTTACCAGCTAGAATTGGTGAAGGACATAGTTCTGGAAATCTCAGACCTCAAGAAAGATGTGGACTATCTCAGTGAACAAGAGCTCTTTCCAGCAGATGCCTCCGAGGAAGAGAGGAGAATCGCACAATGCCAGATATTTATTCGACTGTTGTTCATGAGAAGAGACAAGAGATGCCTTCTAGCTCACCAGAAGCTACGAGCCGACAAAATCAGCGAGTTTCTGTGGCTCAACATCGACCCTACCACTTCGTCAGAAAGTGGCACCGCCAGCACTAAAAACGAGTCTCTACTCAATGCAGCGGGCACGACGAAATTGGCTCTAGACAATTTGTCGAACCCGGAACAGGAATACTACAAGCAGTACCAGGACCTCATTCTTGATTTTAAGTCATCATTTGCAGATATTGACCTTTCCGGCGACCTCGAACCGCCAAAAGACATCTTCATCGATGTTCGTGTATTGAAAGACGGCGGAGAGATCCAGACTGAGTACGGCGTGTTCAATCTCATCAAAGACTCCCAGTTCTATGTGCGCAAGTCAGACGTGGACCGTTTGATCCAGCAGGGCTACTTGGAGCAGATTTAGCTTATTCCATGTCAATGTCACTTTCCTCCTTCACACCCTCGTTGTCGCTGGTTCTGCCCGTGTCCATGTTGCTTGCAGCAGTCGATATGTCCATTGCATCGGAGTCATCCTCCTTTTTGGCAACCTCTCCAGTGTTTGCGTCCAGGACTCCGCCAACGAGTTGTTGCATATTCTCAATCTCTTTGACTAAGCGGTCTCTGCCCAAAGAAGTCCGCTTTTGGTCCACGCTAATAGGTAGAATCATCACATTTTCAGCATTTTTGTCGTAGACGCCAATATTTTCGTCCATTATCTTGACCTCTTTTCGTAGACCAGTGGCTATGCTTCCTAGAAGCGAGTATATCAGTTTTGTGCCCTCAATGAACTTCTCTTTGGTGCTGCTGAGGTCTTGGGTCTTCTGAGTCCCAGGCTCAATGTATGTGCTGAATAGCGAGCCAATGTTGTCAAGCAAGTTGACGATGTTATTGTCTATCTCATTGAGTGAGTCCAATCGACACTGAATAAAATCCTTCTGGCCAGCCTGTGCCATTGTCAAAAGAGCGTATTCTATGTATGAGTTATCAACACTACATTTCGCACTCTGAGATTGCAGTCAATTATCACCATCTCAGCCATGTCCATTGAGCTAGGATTGGGACGTGTACAGAAACTTCTAAGACACCTTAAAGATCCTCAAAAGGCGCTAAGATGCGTTCACGTGGCCGGAACCAACGGAAAAGGTTCTACTTTGGCTTATGTCTCTTCCATACTCGCTGAGGCCAATATACGTCATGGTCGCTTCACATCCCCACATATGATGCTGGTGAACGATTGCGTCACCATTAACCGAAATGCCCTTCCGATGGAGCGTTTTCAGGATTTCAAAAATACTGTCGAGAGGGAAAATAACAGTCTCCAGCTTGGATGCACCGAGTTCGAGATCTTGACATGCGCTGCATTTTTGGCTTTCGCCATAGAGAAGGTCGAAATCGCTCTTATAGAGGTGGGACTTGGAGGCAGGCTAGATGCCACCAACGTGATTAACGAAGAAAGCATGCTTGTGAGTGCTATAACAAAGATCGGAATCGACCATGAAGCGTTTCTCGGAACCACAATCTCGCAAATTGCAAAAGAGAAGGCGGGAATAATAAAGAGAGGGATAGATTGCGTTGTTGATCTGACCAACAGCATTGAGGCTCTTGAGGTTGTGAGGGCGAAAGCAAAGCAAGAGGGAAGTCTGTTGCACGAAGTGGACGGTAGATCCGACTTGGTACAAAAGCTCATACAGCTATCACCCTTGAAGGGGAAGTATCAAGCGCAAAATTTAGCTGTCGCTTTGGAAATAATACGAATTCTCGAATCGAAACATGCCTATAAAATACCGAATGAAGCTATACAGCGAGGAATTCAGAAAACAGTGTGGCCCGGACGGCTCCAGGCTATCACAGACCCAGAGACCGGTATTGAGGTTCTCATCGATGGCGCCCACAACGAGAGCGCTGCCATCGAGTTGGCGCTGTTCTTGAAGGAACACAGAAAAGAGGGCAAGGGCATGATTTTTGTTATTGCACTCACGAAAGGAAAATCGGTAGAGAACCTTTTGAAGCACATAATAGAGTCTGATCTCGATACAGTTGTTCCAACGGTGTTTTCACAGCCAGAGGGCATGCCATGGATTCAAAGCTACAGTGCCGAGATTATCAGGGAGGAGGCTAAAAAGTTTGGCTGCAAAGTGGAAGAAAAGGATCTCAAAAACACAAAAGATTTGTTTTCCCATTTAAGCAAAATGAGAAAATATGGCGACGGCAGACAAATTGTCGTTTGTGGCAGTCTCTACTTGTGTGGTGATATCTTGAGAGGTATCAACTACGCGACTGCAAAATAGCACCGCGAAAATAGCAACGCCTGATATCAGAGGTTACCAGTGAGCAAGCGAAATGTCAGATCTAGAGGCGCTCCGAAGAGAAAATATCAAAAGAAACCAGGGATTGTTGAAGAAGCTCAACTTGGATGCCCTCAACAAGTCAATTGCCGAAGATGCGCGTGTGAAGAAGGAAACGAAGAAACCCAAGAGGAGGCCCAAGCCTGCTCCAAAAGAACCTGCAATTCCCACCAGAAGATCGAGAAGACTTGCAGCTACGGAAGACTTGACCGAGGAGGAGCAAAAAATCAACTTGGAGGAGGAACAGGCAAGGGAGAGACAGGAGAAGCTCAAGGTCTTGAGGCTGTTGCGACTCAATGGAGAGTTCACGCTTGGCGATTTGATCTTGGACCGACTGCTGGGTCGCCTCAAGCATGAAGATCGCATTTTGGCTGACAAAATGGAGTCGGATATGAAGAAAGAGGACGATGCAGAAGTAGTTGAAAATGGATCAGTCAAGCAAGAAGAGCTGAACAATTCCAAGCAGGAAGAGCTGAACAACGTCAAGCAGGAAGACGAAAGTGACGATATGGACACGGACAACTTGAACTTCCTCTTGAACCTCGGAGAAAAATTCTCCGCTGGCGACTTTTTTGAGCAGATCAAAGAGAGGGAGCAGGGCAAGAGTCTGGATCTCAAGAAGGCCAGGGCAGACTTTGAGAAAGTGACACTCTTTGACAAGGTGGACCCATCGTCAATTAAGGCCTCCTACAACCGTATAACAACCATGCACTTCCATCCGTCGGTAACTGACAGATTGGTGAGCGCTGGAGACACCAATGGCAGTCTAGGCCTCTGGTCGGTGGACGAGACGTCTGAGGACGGTGAGGCTCAGATCACGATATTGAAACCTCACGGAAGATCGATCTCGAAAATCACTCACAACCCAGCAAACGCTGCTGAATTGTTAACATGCTCATACGATGGGTCCGTCAGGCGCTTAGATATAAAGGAGCTCAAGTCGACCGAGATTCTAAATTTGGAGACGGCAGATGATCTCCTTGGTATTTCCGACATCAATGTCCTGCCCGCTGAACCCAACTTGTTGCACTTGACAACGTTGGAAGGTCGCTACTATCAGCACGATTTGAGACAGCAGTTCAAGGGAATCAAGGCAAACGACTTACTTCGATTGCACGACAAAAAGATCGGAGGCTTCTCTGTGAGTCCCAATTTGGCTTATCAGATTGCAACAGCATCTTTGGACCGTACGCTACGAGTCTGGGACTTGAGAAACGTTTCCAAAGCCAACTCGCTTTCAGAGTTCGAAAAGGCTCGAGCTCCCCACTTATACGGTGCATACACAAGTCGACTTTCCATTTCAACGGTGGACTGGAATGCCAACAACCACTTGGTATGCAATGGGTACGACGATAGAATCAAGCTTTTCGATTTTAGCGGCAAGACCAAGCCATACAGCGCAATCACCGAATGGCTGGACAAATATAGACCCGAGGTCAAGAAGAAGGAGGAAGGTGTGCCAGAGAACCTCAAACCCTTCAACTCGATTACTCACAACTGTCAGACAGGTCGCTGGGTGTCGATATTGAAAGCCAAATGGCAGAAAGAGCCCGCAGACAAATTTCAGAAGTTTGCGATTGCAAACATGAACCGAAGCATAGATGTTTACGACGAGGCAGGGAATTTGATAGCGCACCTCAACGACGAGAACATGACTGCTGTGCCTGCCTCTGTTGCCTTCCACCCATCTCAAAACTGGGTAGTAGGCGGCACCTCGAGCGGCAAGCTCAACCTTTTTACGTAACAGGAAAACCCTCTACAATGAAACATAATACGATTATTCTTGACACTAAAAATTACAAGATGGAGACCTCTAAGCGGAAGAGGTCATGACCTGCCAGACTCTGATCTTGTTGTCGGTGTAACCGGCGAACAAGTTCTGACCGTCAGCAGACCAGGCCAAAGAGATGGCCTCTGGGTCCTTGGCCTTAGCAGAGACAGCGAACTCTGGCTTCAACTCGTCCAACAAGGTTCTCTCCTGCAAGTTGAAGATCTTGATACCAGAAGCGGTGGCAGCAGCCAACCAGTATCTGTTTGGAGAGAAGGCCAAAGCGTGAACCTCGGAGGCAGCGTTCAAGGTGTACAAGGTGTCGTTGGAGTTCAAGTCCCACAAGATGATGACACCGTCCTTACCAGCGGAAGCGTTCAAGGATCCGTCTGGGGAGATGGTGATGCAGGAGATGTAGCCAGTGTGGCCAATGAAGTCGGCGTTAAGCTCGTACTTGTTCAAGTCCCAGGACTGTTTTGTTAGTAAAAAGCTGTGGAAGTCATGTGAGGATCAGAGATCTTGGTGATATTTTAGGTCTCATTCGAGCGAACCCGTCTGAAGTAGCAAATATTGATAGCATCATCTCGCACATGAAAGAGCAGAATAAAAAAAGAAAAAACATACCTTAACAGTCTTATCCCAAGAAGCAGAGATAACAGTGTTGGTCTTTGGGTCTGGGGAGAATCTGACAGCAGAGACCCAGTCCTTGTGGGAGGTCAAGGTGTGCATGCACTCACCAATGGTGTTCCAGACCTTGACGGTCTTGTCACGAGAAGCAGAAACAATCTGTCTCAAGTTGGAGGCAATGGACACAGACAAGACGTCACCAGTGTGGCCGTCGAATCTCTTGGTAGACTCACCAGTCTCCAAGTCCCACAATCTCAAGGTCTTGTCCCAAGAACCGGACAAGGCGTAAGCACCGTCAACGGAGATGGTGACATCCTGGACAATGTGAGAGTGACCAACGAAGGACTTCTTTGGGACACCGTACTGGGCATCGTCACCGGTCAACTTCCAAGCGATCAAGGTCTTGTCTCTAGAACCGGACAAAAGCAAGTCGGGCTTGGATTGGGTGGTGGCCAACGAAGTGACCCAGCCGTTGTGGCCCTCAAGGGTGCCTCTCAAAACCAAAACTTCCTGATCAGACATGGTGTACTATGGGATGTGGATGAAGAAGTGAAAAAATGGGTGCAAAATTTTGGCGAGGAAAATTTGAAGATGGGTCACGTGATGACGAGGCAGCAGTGCCGGCTCCCTCGTGGGTGCGTGCTGAGGTGTACGCGCGCAGCGTGCTCGGAAATACTCATTTCGCGAGTGACTGCTTTTGCCGAAAGTATGGGAGCAGTGAAGGTGTCTAGGAATTGCCCGGTGGAGGGAGGGATTTAGACATTTTTTGAGATCAATGAAATAAGGTTGGCTTTGATTCATATGAATTGGGAATTCGAGAGGACTTGAGGCTTTTTGGGGTATGTTTGTAGCTTTTAATGCTACCGCTTGTGGTGGATAGAGTGCAAATGGCTGCAAATCGCGACGAGTGAAACACTATGGAGCTGTAGCATTGAAAGATATCTCCAATGCATTTGTGAAACGAAAAGAGGATGTAGTCTTTTTGATCAGTCTGGATTGGAGAAAAATCTGTATAGGTCTCAACAAAAGGGTAGCTCGAAAAGAGCTTATATTGGCAAAGGTACCCACGTCTACGACTCATTGATCAGTATAAGTTTCATAGCATCGTAGAGAGGTGGTTGCGAATTGGTGGTGCAGTATCTTACTTATTGCTTGCTGAGTGATAGGGACCTATTCTTCCAAGGATACTTACCTTGGACCATGGGGGTTGCTAGTCGTGAGACATGTACATTGTGATACGGTTTGCCGTGTTATGTTTGATGCTGGAAACAGAGATTATTTCTTTCTTCTTCTCAAAAATAGGCTCAAGGCTCTTAGGGGATGGCCAGAGATACAGATAAAACTTCCTTCTAGTTTTAGTTCTGGAAGTCTTAGCAAGACCGCAATGCCTCTCTTATCTAAATTCCAATGATGTGTTAGAGAACCAGCTGTTACTCATTTGCCACAAAATCCTTGCCGCTTCCGTGCTCCACATTGATGCAGAGATCAAGGATCATTATAAAAAAGGTCAGCTCACAACCATTAAAAGGAATCTCCAATCTTGCAAGCTATCGTACGAGCCGGACATTTCCTCAAGTTTGAAAAGCTCTACCGCTTTCTCGATAATTGACTAAGAGTTTCGCTCAAAGTCTTGAAGTATGACCTTTTCTTGATAAACCAGAAAAAAAAAATCTTTTCTTGTCTCCTGAAGAACACCTCCAGCGACCACCGTGTAACAGGTTTCGCAGCCATTTGCAGCCATTTGACGAGGACCCACCACCCAATTCAATCCATCACAGCAACTGAAAATCCTCGAATTTCAACTTGCTCTTTCTATTTCTGATATCCCTTAGTCATTCATTTCTCCCAAAAAATCAAAAGTACCTCCTCCGGCCTCGTTCCTGGGCCTTCTCCAAAACCTGGGGTCCGCATCCTATACAGTACATCAGCTCCGACCTCTTATCGCTACAACCACTCTTCCTCCCACCATGTCCAACTCAGTGGTGATTATAAGCGGAGGAACGGCGACAAATGATCTTGTGCACGTGTTCAACTCGCTTTCTGCAAAAATTACCTATGTTTTGCCCATTCTGGACAACGGAGGCTCGACTTCAGAGATTATACGTGTCATAGGAGGACCAGCCATAGGCGACATTCGTTCGAGACTTACCAGACTTATTCCCGAGGAAAACGAGCCTTTGAAGCAGCTTTTGAGCTATCGGCTTTGCTCCGACCCAATTGAGGCAAAAGTGCAGTGGAACGAGATTGTTGAAGGTACTCACTTTCTATGGAAAGACATAGACAGCGCTACAAAGGAGATACTCCGGGCGTTTCTCATTCATCTCCACGTGGAGCTCCTAAAACGGTCCAAATTAACCGTCACAAGCAACACAAACAAAAAGTTCAGGTTCGAGTTGGCCAACTTGGGCAACTTGTTCCTCACTGGAGTTCGTCTATTTATCGGATCCTTGGACTCAGCAATCGAGTTGTTCAAGAAATTGACCGGCATTGACAACTCGGTCCAGGTCATGCCATGCATCAGCACGAACTTCAGCTACCATATTGGAGCCCTTCTTGTGAACGGGCTTATTATCACAGGTCAATCTCAGATATCTCATCCATCGCCTGGTGAAGTTTACCCACCACCTATCAACAAAACAAGGCCACCTACACCCACTTACGAGAAAGACGAATTGTTCAGTCACATAGATACTAGTGTGGGCGAGGAACTTCACTCAACTGGCTCAGCGCTTTCGTCAGATGACGAGGAATTGGGAAACATCCCGCAATACACCCACCCCGAGCTCAAAAAGTCCCAGTTGCACTTTCAGAAAACAGATGATATCGAGCCACTCTTATCGCCCATAGAAAGAATCTTCTACATTTCGCCTCATGGCCAGGAAATATGCCCTGTGGCCCTGACCAGAGTCATCAACAGCATCTCGACCGCAAACACCCTTATTTATTCTATTGGCTCTCTTATGACTAGCATAGTACCTGTTGTGGTACTCAAGGGCATCGGCAAAGCGATTGCCCAAGACGTAACGCCCGGAAAAAAGCGTGTTTTACTTCTCAATGGTTGCGAGGACAGGGAGACACACGGATTGGCTGCCATAGACTACGTGGAGACCATCATTAAGCTGGCCCATTACTCCCTCGAGAAGTCTCACCAAGAACACAGTCATCTCAAGTGGTGCGATTTTGTGACACACCTTTTGTACATGGAAAACCCCAGGATCGCAGTTGATCGAGAGCTGCTCGAACGGGTCAACATCAAGTGCGTGCAAATAAGACGAAGCGAGGAAGGCAGCGATAGGTACGATCCCGACCACCTCCAGAGCGAATTAAACCGCATTGCATCGTCTTAATCGTACCACATCTTGATCAACTCCTCCGAAACTGCAGACGGCGTCAACACTCCCAAATCAGTGATAAGAGCTGTGATGAACTCATGCGGGGTGAAGTCGATTGTCTGAGTTTTGAGCGTTCCCTCTGGGGTTTCCGTTTCGCTCATTCCATTCTCGTCAAGTACAGAAGAGAGCTCCCTTGGCAAATCGTTAGGGGCCAAGGGGAAGAGTCTGACGAATTTGTGAGACTCAGTGACGACATAAAATGGCTTGTTGTTGGCTTTTGCCAAGCAGCCAATTTGGTACGAGCCAATATGATTGATGATACCTCCACTCTCGGCGACACCTTCAGCGCCCACCAAGACCTTGTCGATCTTGTGAAGGACGTAGCCTACAGCATTGTCCACGATAACCTCCACAGGAATGTCAGCCTCTCGAAGAAGCTTGGCCATGTGGTAGCCCTTTCCAGATGGACGGGCCTCGGTGACGATAACCTTAAAACGTAACAACTTCTCGGATCTGGCCTTTTGTAGAAGCAGGAACACCACACGGGAGAAAGAATGCACAAGGATAGTATCGTCGTCTTTGATGAAAGGCACGCCAAACTCGGCCAGCTTCTCTCTGGACTCTTTAGCTCTTTGCACGAATAACTCACCATTCTCCACCAAGTTCTTCTTGCACCACTCCCAATCGGAGTACAAGTTGGTATTACGTAGCACAAAACGCATGAACAAGTCACACCCAGCAGAAAGCGAAATGGCGTTGGAGATCGACAGCTTCAAGATGTCGATGTTGGACTTCACTAGGTTGATCAATTCTGATGACGTTGAGGGCTGCTTGACTCGGAGCATTGTCACAAGCGACTCAATGGCAGCTATGGGCATTGTCATGTCTCTGTCATCTTCCAAGAACTTTAGGTAGGTTTGCTTGATATCGAAATCGGAGGAAGCCATGGTGACGATGAGTTGATGTAGATGAAAAAAGCGCGAGCGATGTATAAGGTAGTTTAGGTACGTGACTCAGATATCAAGAGTTCGCTTTTTTTTAATTGATATAAAAAGTACAATCGTCATGATAATAGTTAAGAAAGATCGGAACAGCTTAAGTATACCGTATATTGGCATTAGAGATTATATATTGATGTGCTTGATGTTCACCAGTGATGGCTGCGAAAACGAACAGAACGAGAATGACCAGTCATGACAAGTTCGCTACACCATGTGAAGTCAGCTTAAAGATCTCCAAAGAGGAGGTCGTTTCATTATCCCTTTAAGGTCAGCTTTGTCACTTTCTCTGAATAGACAGGCACTGGCTTTATCGCTTAGAGTTAAGTATCAAGCGAAACTGAATCCAATATTCACCGCAAACTTGGCCCCTAGGATCGAAAAAGACCGAGTTGACAAAAAATAGACTCTTCTTTTGCAATGGACCTTTCAAATTGCTGTCTGAATCGGTCCCTACATTGGATGAAGGTCTGAACCACAATGAGAGCGGAGCCGAGGGTCCAAACTGAGCAGAAAACAAGGAACACTCCGCTAGCTGTTTCCAGTAGTAAAATCTATTAAATCCAATATTTTTTTAAAAGAATCACAAATACATCTGGTTCTTTACTGGTCTGGGGAACACAGACATGTTGAGGTGCACGGGTGTGGCCACACTATGTATGCCCCAGAATTCGGTATCTTACAAAGCATAGACTGTAATAAACACACAAGCAAACATAATTGGCGATGAGCAAGCCAAATGCTCAGACCTCGTACTCCACAAAGGAGCTACAACACATACTGAAGCAGCTAGCTCAAAACATCTTGCTCAATGAGCCAAAGGTCAAGACCCTCTTAGGATATCAGATCACTCTACTCGAGATATTCAAGTATGAGACCAAGAGATTCGAGGCATTGGGCTATTGCGATCTTGCAATAACATATGTGGCCCACAAGTCTAACAGACTAATATTGGAGAGCATTCAAAACTCACAAACTCGGGAGATAAGACCAATTATCGAGCTGATCTCCGAGACACTTACGAATAACGAACCCAAGTTCAGTGACATTGAAAGGAAGCTTGAGCTCGTTCTGGGCCACAGCCAATCAATTTCCGGAGATCCGCTACTAATGAGGTTTGCCAATTTGAAAACAGGAGTTCTGGAGTCCCCCGTTGCTTCGTCTTTCGAAGGCTTCTTGTATTCGGACTCCGTATCGGTCCACGAGCTCAATCATCTCATACGATCGAGACCGGAGGACGTTCTTTTGATAGATTTCAGGACCAGAAAAGAATTTGCCTATAGCCACATCAACTTCCTGAACGTGATAAACATCGAGCCTTCCAAGGTCAATGCATTGATAGAATCCCACCCCGAAGCCACACACAAAGAGCTTGAAAAAGTACTAGAACTAGATTCAGAAAGCCTTTCCCAATTTCGCCAATTGCATAGTTTCGGCCTCATAGTGGCTTATAATCTCCGGTTTGGGGGAATTGGCAATGATAAATTTCAGGCATTGGAGTTCCTGCTCTTGAACAACGATAAGAAGGGCATACCATCCCAAAACCCTTTCAAGATCTTATTTGACATCATTATGTACAGACAAGAGTACTTGAGCTCGAGGCCAAAACAGTATCCTGTTTACCTTAATGGCGGGCTTGAGCGATGGTATTCGACTTTTGGAGAAGGCTCATTGACCACAAGCACGGCCAAGACATCCCAGAAGACACAGTCAACTGGTTCAAATGCGACGAACTCCGTCAAGTCGCCAAAATCCGCATACGTAAGGAGCTTCGGTGACTATCTTGCCAGCGCAAAATCAAAGTCTCCTCCATTAACAACTTCAGTCCCGAAATTGAATGGAGATAGAAAGCCAGACACCAAGTACACTCGCCCACCTACATTCCTGCCTCCTACTGTTCTGATCCCAGATGTCCCACCTCCAGCTTATGAGTCTCTCAAGACGAACAACACATTCAGGGAGAGTAGAAAAGATACCATTACTTCGACGCCAAAGACGACACCCCCACAAAAAGACGAAAGGCGACAGACCTTGTCACCAGCCACGAGCAAAGCTTTGGACCCCGTGAAACCCGAGAAAACAGAAAACAATGCATTCTTCGAAAGTTTTGCTACTGGCTTGACGAATTTGGGAAACTCTTGCTACATGAATTGCGTTTTGCAATGTTTAGGTGCTACTCCACAGCTCACCTCATTCTTCTTCTCAACAGAGGGAGAGGGTGCCAATCGTAGGGTCCAGTCATATCAGCAGCATATCAACACAAACAACAAATTAGGAACGAATGGTGTTCTCACAGTCAACTTCGTGAAGCTTTTGGGCAACATGTTCAACAACGTTGGCAAATACTTTGCTCCTCACGATTTCAAGAAGATCATTGGCACTGTCCCATCGGGTCGACAATTTGCATCGTTTGATCAGCAGGACTGTATTGAGTTCTTGAACTTCGTGCTTGATTCTTTGCATGAAGATCTCAATCAGCGAGCAGTTAGTTTCGGGGAAGAAAGAAGCGCTATCATGGAACTCTCTCCAGAGCAAGAAAAAACTAGGGAAATGCTCCCCGTGAGACTTGCATCAACTATAGAATGGGAGAGGTACCTCAAGCTTAACTTTTCTGTCATTGTTGACTACTTCCAGGGACAATATCTTTCGCAGTTGAAGTGTCTCGAGTGTGGAAAGACCTCAACAACCTACAACGCATTTTCCATACTCTCATTGCCTATACCAGAGCGATTGAACAAGGACAAGGTCGTGACTCTTCAGCAGTGTTTGGACCTTTTCACTGACTTGGAGCTACTTGATGATGATAACAAATGGCACTGTCCAAACTGCAAGAGATTCACGAGACTGACCAAAAAGATTTCAGTGACCAGACTTCCTCGAGTTCTCATCATCCACTTCAAACGTTTCCATATGCTGTTGACAGGGCACTTCAATAAGCTCGAAACTTTTGTGAAATACCCCGTCAACGAGACTCTCGACTTGACGCCTTATTGGCCGCCGGTCGGCACATACATAAACACACAAGGTGAAAAAGCAATGGACGTTGCAGACGAGGAACGAACTCTCTCGTCTTTTCCTCAAAGATACCAGGTCCCTCCCTTCAAATACAAGCTATACGGTGTCATCAATCATTACGGCAACTTGACCAACGGTCACTATACCGCATTTGTCAAGAAGGCTAGCAGCCTGCGCCAACGGAAAGAGTGGTGCTATTTCGACGATGCCAAGATTCTGTACGACTGCAAGGTCGACCAGGTTATGAACAAGAGCGCCTACTGCTTGTTCTTCAAGCGGGTTTAGGTCTAAAGTGCTGAATCTGCGAGTTTGGTTTCTGTCACTCTGATGTTCGGATGACTCTTAACGATTCCTTTACTCAAGCCCTCCCAGAGCCACTCACATTTTGAATCCGAGCGGACGCCTATTTCGCCCCTAAAGCCATAAACAAAGCTTCTATCGTTTAAGGTAATGCTGGTGGTGAAGTTGATGAACTCGTTGAAGATGGCAATCGACGACCAGAACTGCAACTTTCGAAGGCACGCAATTAATAGACTGGTGACTTGGCCGCCATTGAGACAGTGAACGTAAATTGGCGCATTCTCCTGGTGGATCATGTAATCGAGTGCTTCCAACACTGTGGTGTATCCCATGGGCACTCCACGCTTTTTGCCCTTACCCGAACGGGCACATTCAAGATGGATAAGTTTGATGTTTCTCTGCTCAGCAAACTCAAAAAGAGCCTTATCGGTCTCCCTATTGATGGGTTCTGGAGTGAGAGATATGATCGTCTTGAGATTGAGGCTCAGCAAAAAAGGAAAATTGATCTGTCGAGGGTAACCGCCACGGTGAAGGTGGGGCTGGACGGTATTGAATCTCAAAGGGGGAACAAAAGGGTCAGGCTCGACCATTGCATATTGAAAAGAACTAGATATATATTTGGATGAAAATTACTGGATACATATATATGAGTGATTTGATGCAGGGCCAGCGAGAGAGCAGGAAAATGGTTCATTAAGACTGCATGGCATGAATGCACACATTGGCACGGTATGAAGATTTGATGAAGGAAAGCCTTGGAGAAAGGCCCAAAAAGGCCTTAGAACAAGCGTGGAAGTTTGCTGTCTTCGACGTTTGTATCGAGCACCTCCTTGATGCTCATGCGAGGAGGGACGCCTGGAACACGGGATCCACCAGCAATTCCACTGCTGTATTTCAAATGCAACAAGTCTCCAACCTCGCTGAACTTCGTCAACACGTAGTCCAAATCCTCTTTGGTCAATGCTGAACTCACACACAATCTCACTCTGGCAGTCGCAATAGGCGTGGCAGGGTAGCCAACGACAACAACGGCAATCTTCTCGTTATAAAGCATACGAGAGAGTGCAGGCATCTTGGCTGGAAGGTACAACAACAAGGGAATGACAGGAGAGTCGTCAGCGCCGTAAACAATGAAACCAAGCTTTTTCAATCCGAGCCTGAGGTAACGAGAGTTGAAAGCAATTCTCTTCAAACGCTCTTCACCTTCGCCAGGGCTCAAGGTACCGTTGATCACCTGCAAGGAAGAGATGATCTGGCCCAACACTGGAGGAGGCACACCCTCGCCAAAACTGTTGTTGAAGTATGTCAATCTCATTTTGTCAATGACCCACTTGTCAGCAGCAACGTAGCCACCAGTAGCACCAAAGGATTTGGTCAAAGTGCCCATCAAAACGTCCACCTGGGAAGGTGAGACAGAGAAGTAGTCACAAACACCTCTTCCGTGGGGCCCAAGGGCTCCGATAGAGTGAGCCTCGTCCACGAAAAGATAGCACTTGTACTTGTTCTTGAGCTCAATGACACGTGGCAAGTTCACCATGTTGCCCTCCATGGAGTAAAGACCCTCAACTGCAATGATGATCTTCTTCCAGGGACGGTGTGTTCTGGGCTGGCCCTGGGCAATCTGGTTTCTGATCAACTTCTCCAAACTGTCCATGTCGTTGTGCTCAAACACCTTGACAGAGGCACCGGAAATACGAATTCCGAATCTGATGGAGGCGTGGTTGAGCGAGTCACTGATCACAAGACACGAGGCATCCACAAGGGAAGCAAACAAACTGGCGTTGGTTCCGTAACCCTGGGACACCACAATGGCATCTTCTTTGCCCACAAACTCCGCAATCACCAGCTCACACTCCTTGTGCAATTCGGTGGTGCCAATAGCGTTTCTGGGTCCGCAAGAGGAAGTTCCGTATTTTTCAAGCATACTGGTAGCATAATCCGTGCAAACACCCTTGGACTGGGCAAAACCGAGATAGTTGTACGAAGACAAGTTCAAGCACTCTCTGGACTCGCCAGTGTAGATGTACTTGCGGTCTTTCTTCTCACGCTCGAAGCACTTGATGAAACGGCCTGGAACTCCGTGGACAGGTCTGGCAAAACAGTCGTCGATTCTCAACTTCAAACGACGCACGTAGAAGTTCTCGAAACCGTCGTACCAAGGAGCGTAGCCGTCTTTCTCGACTAAATCGGCGAAGTCCTCCGGTCTGAAGATCTTGCCGAAAAAGTCACGAATGTGGCCGATCAAGATCAAAATCAAGTAGCTGACGAAAGTAGCCAAGTGGATCACCAAGGGAGGCTCGTCATCGATTGGTGCTGGGAGCGGCTCTCCCACAGGGTGTTTAGACACGAACAAGTAGTCTTTCGAGGTCAAGCGACCGTACTCGAGGTCGGCCTTGACGTCATCGGGACGGTTGTCCTCCGGAGCGTCAGGAATCAACTCCGACATGAAAACACGATTTTCAAAATCAAAAAGTCGGGAATAGCGGGTTCAACGGACTTTGCAGTAGGTAGCAGTGAAGTCTCAAATTTCAGTGGTGGCTTTGCGGCTCGGTTTGTTTTTCTTTCCAGTTTCGCCTAACAATTCTTGACAAGACGGTCGAGCCAGTAGTGGATTATGTCTCGAGATACTCTGCCCAACTTTTTTTGCCAGGAGAAAGAAAAACTAGACAAGCAGTACAAGCAAACGCCTACCACACTAAGTAGTGCGAACAAAATTTTGGCGCGACTTTTTGGTGTACTTCTTGCACGGTTTAGGTGCAACGGAAGCAGGAAGCTATTTTGTGATTTCTCGCGACAAACGGGTAGAAATGGCTGCAAATAGGGGCAGACTGAGCGGGAGAAATCGGGAAAATGGCAGTGCTTGTGGGAAGAAAAATTTAAAAAACTTCAGCTTTTTTTCTTCTCCTTAAATACCTTTCCTTCCCTCCTCTGCCTAGCCTTCGCCTCGCAGGGTCCCACAGCTCGCTACAGACCCGTGGTGGTGCTTGCTGCTTATTGTGGTGGCTGCGAAATCTGATACATGGGCGAGCCAAACCTTGTTGCAAAGCTTGAATGGGCGCCGTTTTTTTCCCGGTGTTCGCTTTTCAGCCTCCGGCCTATTTTAAGTTACGCTTCACCGCAAAACTGTATTCTCTTTGTTCGTTTCCGTGGAGCTGAAGAACCTTGTCGTGTGCAGGCACCTCCCAGTCAAGATGGCCGATAGCTAGCACCGTCAGACCGGGCATTTCCCTCTGGATGTAGTCGTGGCACTTGTTCATCACCTTCTCGTCGTCCATGCACGAAAAGGCCTCGTCGAGGATCAAAATCTCGGGGTTTTTGATCGCAGCCCGGAGAAAAAGCACAAGCTTTTGCTGGCCCACAGACAATTCGAAAAACCGTTTGTTCCTCAAAACGGCTAGCTCGGGCTCAAAGTGGTCAAGGAGCTTTTGTGCCTCTTGGGGGATTCCGGTGGCGCCCGGCTTGTAGACGAACTTGAAGTTCAGGTTGCCTATATCCTTCACAAGCCCGTTGTACGCCACGTCGAGGGCCTTGGCCCGCGTGGGCACGTTGGCATGGAGCTCTGGCGAGGAAATCCCGATTTTGTTGTTCACGTCGAAGTAGCTCACGCCCAGCCCGGTCTTGCGCAATCTGCCATTTATCGAAATCACAGACCGCCACAGCTGGGGGTGGTCAGCGGTAATCAACGACAAAATCGTCGTTTTGCCCAGCCCGTTCTCTCCCAAAATCCGCCATCTGGACCCCCGTTCGATCGTCCACGTGAAGTCCTTGAGCACGTCCAACCCTCTGTACCTGACATAGGCGTTCTTGAACTCGACAATCGGGTCTTTTGGGGCGTTCACAACCTCCAGCGCAACCTCTACAAATTCAACCTTGCTCTTTTGCTCTCTTTGCTCGTGCAACTCGATCTCGTCTTTGTGTTTCTCGACAATGGCGGTTCTAGCCTCTGCCTTCGGTCCACAAACAGTCAAGCCACTCTCGTCAGCGTAGCCAAGATTCTCAACCCACTGGGGCACGGGGTCCTGGATCCTGAGCCCTAATACTACGCCAGCGTCGAGTTCGAGAGCTACCTTCCTAAGCGATTCAGACACCTTTTCTGTGGCTTTGGGATCGAGTCCCAAAAAAGGGTCGTCAATTACAATCAACCGAGGTTTGTTGATCAACGCCTTGCTGATACGGGCCCGTCGCATCTGGCCATTGCTGAGGCTGTTGATCCACTTGTGCTTTAAGTGCTCGAGATTGAAGTACTGGCACAACTTGCCCACATACTCGTCCTGCGCAGACACAACGGTGTTACTGTTGTAATTGTTGGCTCCTGTGATGTAGTTGAGCACGGAGTTGACGTCGTCTTTCATCTCTAGCTTGCCTTTGTACGAATATGACTCATATCTTGCAGCCATATGGACCTTGTCGAGGCCCGAGCTTTCCCTGAAATTGAGGTACTGGATCAGGTCACTGCGCTGAGTGTCGCTGAATTGGGGGTAAATCCGGCCCAAGGGCGGACTTGGAATGAACTTGGCTGCCACTACACTCAAGAAGTTCAGTTTTTGCGGGCCGGTAACGGCGAAAAAGGCCTTTCCGGAATGGGAACTTGGGCTATCAACGTCAAAATTGGCAATTGCGCTCTGGAACACGTACTTGTGCGCCTTGAGGTTCCGGGCCTCCGCCACGAAAAGGGCATCCCGGATTTTGAGAAGCAGCATAAGGTCCGAAGGTCCGACTGGAAATTCGGTATATGTTGATACCCGCGCACGTGATATTAGTCACATGACACAACTTCACCACCTCCTCGCACCACTACAATCTGGGGAAAGGAACCTGATGCCACTATCCCTACTTCAACTACACACGCTTCCAGGATGGATTTATCCGACCCAATTGTAAACCAGGCCTCGCAAGGAACAAAAACCCCTACACCCGACGAAAAACCCGTACCCCACGACGAAAAGACCGAGGAGGCCATCCAGCGTCTTGAAGGGGAGATAGACCTGGCCTACACTGCCATTGAGGGCAAGTTTCTGGAATTATGGAGCAACGCGTCGAAGAATGCTCACGACATTCAAGAGAAAATCAAGTTTGACGAGAAGAAGGCTGCTTTGATGTCTCAGCTCAGCACTGCCCGTGAGAACATCAACAACAACAAAATCGTCAAAGACAATGTTCAATCTGTGGAAACCCAGCTCAAGGAACTTGGAGAGCAGGTCAAGGGACTCGAAAAGAAGATCAATCTTGAAAAGATTTCGACCCAGGTCGATTCAGCGCTAGACACCTTGGACTCCGGCTTGGAGTATGTGGAGAAACAGGCAGGCAAGTACGTGAGCCAGTTTTCGTCATTTTTCTCCAGCATTGTTTCTGTAGAGTCTGCAGAGCCTCCAGCTGCTGTGGAGGCCAAAGAGCCCGAAACCATATTCACAAACCCCAAGTATCCTGGAGGTAATTACGGCTCCACACGTTTTGATAGTGAACTTTTTAAGTTGCACACAACAGAGTCGCTTTATTTGGAGAACGCTCAGGACGAAAAGAGCGAGAAGTTCGACGCAGAGGCGAAAACGAACGAGATTTCCGATTTGCTCAAGAAATACCCCGACACCTTGGAGAGGCTCATGAACAAGCTCGTGCCCGTAGAAATATCGTACGAGACGTTCTGGGGCCGCTACTTCAAGTTGGAGGACGAACTCAAGGAGAGTGAGCAGAAGAGGAAGGAGCTTCTTGCGAAGAAGGAAAGCACGAATCCAGCAGACGAGGAGGAAGACGACGAGGAGTTCACGTGGGACGACGAAGAAGACGAAGACGACGATGTGGTGAAGGTCGAACGGGTGCAAAGCGACAAGCAGTGAGGCTGGCTTATCTGGAACATCTACTTCTCGGGAGATCTCGGGCGGTCTCGGAGCTGGTTTTGAAACGGCATCCTGGCCGAAAGCAGACAAAACCAGCATCACAATGAATTTCGTATTTCGTTAACCTTTGGCTGGCCCCTGATCGCTCGTCAACTGCCGCATTCCATTATGGCATTGTGAGGCTTGTGGCTGCGAAACATCTGGAAACAAGGTGCCCCCAGAGCACGTGCACGGAACCAACTCCATCAAAACTCGAATCCAGGGTCTCCCACCCCGCTATCTAGGCTCTCTCATGTCTATCCCCGAAATCGTGGCCGACTCTGGCCGTTATCAACAATCTCTATCTTTTGCTCAACACCTGCATACTACGCCCATACCAGAGCCCTTACTATCAAGTAGTAACTACAATCACCATCAACCACTGATTCTGCCCCAGCGCCTAATGCCTAAAACATACAGTCAATATCACCAGGGCCACAGCCCTAACGCCCTGCATTCACGCCAGCGAAGTTGGGGAACAACCACACACCAATCGCCTTCAACAAAGCGAATTTGGGTCAGAAAGGACGATGGCCCCCCTACTACGCTCAATGTAGCCCCCCACGACATTGTGGACGATTTGAAACTCGCCATCACACACAAGTACCCGACCACGCTAGCGAGATTTTTCGATCCTGCCGATATCCAGATCCATTTGAGAGTGCCGGATGAGCCCACCAAGAAGCACAAAGCGAAGCAAAGCTCGCTCAATCGCATAGCACAGGAGTCCGACGAGGTTAACGGAAACAGTACTACCGGATTGGGAAGTCGTCTGCCCTCGTTGCCCGCTGCCTCGACCTTTGGAGGCTCAATTATCGTACTAGAGCCCGACCAGGTGGTGTGGGACATACTAGATGAGTTCTTTGGCGGCAGCATGGGCATGAATGAAGCTCTCACGATCGTGGCCACGCCCCGCCACGAGTCCATGCCGTACGGGTTTCTGGAGTTTCCGGAACGGGCCAATCTGCGGTCCATGGAGTATCGCCAGGGATCTATGGAAAATAACCAGTTTGGCATGTTGCCTATTCGGGGAACGTCGCCTACGACTGTTCCCACGGGGAACTATCATCATCCGAAACCGCAGCACGCTTTTCAGACCGCTTCTCTTACAAAAAACACCTCTGTGTCTCCTCCGTTTGCACAGCGTCTTTCTCCACTAAACGGCATTGCCAGCGTCCACAAACGGTCGCAGTCTAATCCTCCGCTGCTGCCTTCCATGGCCAACGTAAACCAGATAAAGGGAAATAATCAGGCAGTGTTGCTTCTACCGAAGAACTTCACTTTGGGAGAACAGAATCCGCTCAAGAGGTACTCTCTAGACGGCGATATGGTGCCCCGGGAGGAGTTCAAGGCATCTCACAGCAAGTCTTTATCTGACGGAAATAACGTGACGAATATTGGTCTTCATCCTGAATCGAA
This sequence comes from Candidozyma ruelliae, assembly GCA_030582895.1. NCBI lineage: Eukaryota > Fungi > Ascomycota > Pichiomycetes > Serinales > Metschnikowiaceae > Candidozyma > Candidozyma ruelliae. The sequence continues at coordinate 308,946 of JAJMHE010000014.1, forward strand.
CGGATCTTCACCCAATGATGAAACGACAGGAACCGAAACACCTCCACAGGTGCCTCCTGCCCCCCAAAGCGGCGAGGTTTCTCGTTCTTCAAGCGGCTCCCGCAAGGCGTCTGGCGAAACCAAGCCGAAAAGCGAAATCACAGAACCAGCAACCCGCAAGAAGTCCGACAGCATCTCCAAAGCAAGAGACGCCAAGCCCGTTTCCACGTTTGAAAGAGTGCTCCCGTCGCTTCTGGTGTTGGTGGTCGAGGACAACGCCATCAACCAGGCCATTTTGGGCGCCTTCTTGCGCAAGCACAAGATCAGGTACCAGATTGCCAAGAACGGACAGGAGGCCATTGATAAATGGAGAAAAGGCGGTTTTCATCTTGTGCTCATGGACATCCAGCTTCCGGTGAAGTCTGGAATCGAGGCCACGAAGGAGATTCGCCATCTTGAGAAGGTGAACAGAATCGGTGTTTTTGCACAACAGGAGTTCTCCAAGCTGAACGGGCCTGAGAACTTGAGGGAGGATGAAAGACTCGATCTCAACGTCTTCCGTTCTCCCGTGATTATCGTGGCCCTTACTGCGTCTTCCAACTCTTCCGTCGACAAAAAGAACGCTTTGACGGCGGGGTGCAACGATTTCTTGACCAAACCGGTCAACTTGGTTTGGTTGCAAAATAAGATCACAGAGTGGGGGTGCATGCAAGCACTTATAGATTTCGACGGGTGGAAGGGCAAAAGGGGCAATAAGTCCGAGCCCGTGAAGGCCACCCCCAAGCGTGAAGCACTTCCCAAAGTGGAACCAGAAAAGCCCTCGTTGGCGTCATAGTGGTGGAGTACTTCTTTGCTCCAGCTTCTGGTGATGTCCAGTGTACAGGTTGAAAGGTCTCACTATGAGCGAGAAAAAATTGACGAGCTCAACTATCAACACCACCTCACACTGCATCAAGATGTCTAACGAAAACACTCAAACAACGGAGAAGACAGAAGAGTCTATTAGCGCCATTTTGCCGTTGGAGGTCATTGACCGTGCGATTGGCACCGAGATCAAGATCCTTCTCACCAACAACAGGGAGTTTACCGGTAAGCTCGTTGGGTTTGACGACTTTGTCAATGTCGTTTTGGAGGATGCCGTGGAATATGACGGAGAGGGCTCTGAGAGCAAGAAGATCAAGCGGATGTTGTTGAACGGCGCCCAGATCGCCATGCTCAGTCCGTCCGTGTAAGACTAGGGTTTGTTCATTTGGCAAAAGATCAGGAAAGAAGATGGAATGACGGAGGATCTATTTTTGGATTCTTAAAGGAAGTGTTCAAAGGAACAATTTCTCCGAGGTAGCGGCTCACCGGCATCGGCTCAACCCGCCTTCGCCTGGGTCACTCTCATCGGCTGAGGCTGAGTACTGCGAGTCCAACTTCTGTCACTCAAATTCACTAAAAAGAAGAAAAACCAGTTTCGGTCCGAAAAGTGGATCACCGGTTCCTGCAGTGCCACCTCCTTCTAGAAGCTCTTTCGCCACACACTCCGCCATCTGGCTTAGTCGTGCGTGTGTGGCAATTCCGCAGTATGTATTAATATCAACACCCCAGACTCCAACTCGAAACTTGCAACCCACAGTAAAATGAAAATCACAATCACAAACCAGGCCAATGGCGACATTTTGAGCATTGACTTCCCCGGAAGCTTGACTTTGGAGGATTTCAAGGCCTACATTGAGGTGGAAACCAACATACCTACATCTTCCCAGATCTTGATCCACAACTCGAAGAGCCTCGTGGAGGCGAAGAAAACGCTCGAGGAGCTTGGAATCCAGGATGACGATTTAATAGCACTTGAAACGAGAACCCAAAATTCTCTGCAACAAACTGGCCAGTCTCAGATACCACAAAACGACCAACTAGACTCGACGATCGAGTCTATGCGTCTTCAGGCGCTTCAGAACCCTATGGCGTTAGAACAAATGAGAACAATCAACCCCAGATTGCACTCTTTGATCAACAATCCAGTCGAATTCAAGCAGGAGTTTCTCCAAACTGCACACGCAATGCAGAATCCATCCACGGGGTACGACGAAGAACTCCGAAGACTCGAGCAGGATCCCGACGATCCAGCCAACCAGGCCAGAATCATGGAAATCATTAAGCAGCAGCAGATCGACGAGAACTTGCAATTGGCGGCGGACATATCGCCAGAGTCGTTTGTTCCTACGAGTATGTTGTACATCAAGCTTAGAATCAAGGGCAAGGAGATCTATGCTTTGGTAGACTCTGGAGCTGGTCACACAATCATTTCATCGGAGGTTGCTGAGAAGTGCGGTTTGACGAACTTGATAGACACTCGTTACATCACAGAGGCTAGAGGTGTGGGCAAGCAGACCTCCAAAGGCCGAATTCACAGTGCTCCAGTGAGCATTGGCGACTCCAACCTCGACATTCCGTGCTCTTTCACGGTTTTGGACTGCAATGTGGATTGTCTTTTCGGTTTGGACATGCTCAAAAGACACAAGTGCAACATCGACTTGAGCAAGAACGCCTTGGTGATTGGCGACACCGAAACGAGGTTCTTGAGCGAGCTGGAGATCGAAAAGCACATCAAGCCCATGGACAGGCCGTTGTGAGGGAGTTGTATATTAGAGGATGATGAGACAGTGTATCTCGTTGACATAACGTATCAATAACAAAATAACGCACTATTCCCCATTCGGTCTCAGCCTGGACGTCGACCTCTTCTAAGGCTGGGATCTAGATTACCCAATTTTGCACGCCAGTTTATCGCTGAACTTTCACTGATTTGGATTTTTGGGCATAGGAAAGCATACTACTTGCTGGAAACACCAGTATGTTCAGGCTACTGAGAATCAATATATTTACGATCAAAAGCCGGCAAATGATAGAAATAAGACTTCATTACACAAAAGTTGATTAATTTTTGAATGAAATACATTGAATTATAATTTAAAATATGATAGATGACCGTGTTACCAAGACTCAACTATGCTTGCCTTGCAACGAAGTACAGTAATTCTTTTAGCATGTGCCACATTTCCTATAAAGTAATTCAGCAGACAACAATAGTTTCCACCGAAATATTTGATTCGTCTGTATCATATGTCTATAAACTAATCCAGTAAATGAATAGATCCTATTGGAAAGGATGCAGTGTCCATCTGCGCTTACCCAGTGTATAATCTAGCCATAGGCCAGTAAATTATTCCAGCATGATCATCGAAATTCCCCTTGACAGATCCCAGTACCAGATACCTACAAATCACGCTCTTACATATCGTTTATTGTTATGACAAGGTCTAAACTCTTTAGCTGGCGTCGTCACGTCAGTATCTACTGGGCCTCCAAGTCCTCGTCCGCAGCCCGCTTCTTCAAAATCAAGGGCTTGCCCGTGACACGGAAGTAGAGATCCTTGATGTCGTCGGTGGCAGACTCAAAGTGGGAGGAAGCGTCGTAGCTCTTAGAAAGGTAGATGCTACTTTCGCTGCCATCGTCCTGGGGCTCGTACAACTCCGCAAGACCCATCAAGGTGTCGAGACGAGTGCCCAAAAGCTTGAAAGCAGGCTCCAACTCCACGTGGGGCGTGGCGGTCTCCACAATCGTGGAAACAATGGCCAAGTAGTAGCCCTTGGGGACCACGCAGTGCACGTCGGACAACACGGCAATGTAGATGTCGTTCTTTCTGCCCACCTGGTTCTGGGGTATGATGATCTGGACCGAGTCCAAGTCGTGGGTGTTGGGCACGGGGTGGTCCATGATGCACATGGCTCTGATGACCTTCTGGCCGGTCTTCTTGACTCTGTCGGGGAAGTAGGTGGGGTCTGCAATGACAATTGGCGCTTTTGCCACGCCTTCCTTCGTCTTGACTCCGGCAAACTTTTTGTTTTCGTCGTACAACACCTCGTCGATGGGGGTGTCCAACATGTAGGTTCCTCCGTAGATGGCAGACAAACGGGCAAAGCCCTGGGGCAACTCTCCCAAGCCGTACAAGGGGTAGATGTAAGGAGACTTGCCGTATTTGGCCACAGACTGGACGTAAAGCACAATTCTCTCAATGCTGGGTCTGGCAACCTCGTTGAGGTAGTCATCGTTGGCCCACAAGGCCATGGCGTGGCCAATGAAGTCCTTGGTGCCCCTCTCCAAGCCAAAGTGGTCGTACACCTCGTTCATGGTGTTCTTGTCCAAGTTCAAGCCCTGGTGGGTGGAAGCCACGTCGTCGTCGTAGTTGGCAACGAACTCCAAGAAACGCTTCATTCTTCTCTTTTCAAAAATGCCCATCAAGGACGAGCGCAACGCCTCCACCTCGTTGGATGGCACCTTGCTGATTCTCCCCGATCTGTACACGTAACTGCCGCCAATCTGCTTGAACTCCATGTACTTGGTCACGTCGGTGTGAACAAGAATGTTGGCCAACTCGCCATTGGCCATCAAGAACTTGGGAATCAAGTCCACACACCAGTCTCTGTCTCTGCCGGTGATGGAATCGGGTTTTTGCGAGGATGGCTTGAACTTCTTGTACAATTGCAGCAAGTTCAACGAAGCCAGCTCTCCTCCGTAGAAGTCTTGTTTGTCTATGTGGAGGACTTTTTTCCCGTCCACAGACAAGAGGCCAGAAAGAACACACTCGGTGAGGCCCGTTCCGAGAACAATGACGTCGTATGTTTCGTCCATGTTGTTTGGTCAGAAGGTGGAATACAAATAGGGAGCAAGTGATCCGGGGTTGGAGGGACCTCCGTACACCAGACAAGGTCAGCGCCAAAGGCCCCCACTCATTTCGAAACAAAGTCGAAATTATTTAAGAAAGAGGGTAATTGTAGGTTTTTTAATGTTTGTTGATTGCTATGGACATGTTGGTTTTTGTTTTTTGGGAGTGTGGCGGGAAAAGGGTGGTATGGTGGATGTCTCAGAGATTAACTTGTGTCTCACCTTAACGCATCTTTTCGCAGCCATTACTGGGAAGTTTAGTATGGAAGAGGCACGGTCCAAACGATGGTCAGGTAACAGTGAATCCGACGAATTATTCCTTCTAAGAAAATTTCGATGGCTTCGAACCTTCAAATGTCCAAAATTGTTGATAATCACACTTGCCAACCTCGACTCCCTTACTCATTCTCTACACCACGTTGTGGAACCTCGCCGTGCCCTGAGAAGCAGTCTCCTTGATGATCTTCGTGATCTCCTCTGGATCCGACGTGATCTTCGTGAAGTTCTCAAACCCATCTTTCGTAATAAGCAAGTCGTCCTCGATCCGGACCCCGCCAATGTACCAGTACTTGTCGAGCACGGCCTTATCGATAAACTTCATCTTCTCTGGGTCCTCAAGAACGTCCTTCAACAAAAATGGCGAAAAGTACACTCCGGGCTCGTCTGTGAGCACCATGCCCTCCTTGAGCTCACGGCGCAAACGCAAATACCTCAATTTTGGGTCTGGGTCTTCGTAGTCTGGACGTCCACCCACATCGTGGGTGTCCATGCCTAGCACGTGGCCAAGGCCGTGGGGGAAGAAGCGGGCCGAAACACTCGAATTGAAAATCTCCTCCTCGGAGAAGTCCTTGAAAATGCCCAACTTCTTGAACCCGCGGATCATCACCCTATGTGCTTCCAAGTGGATATCGTCCCAATGTGCGCCAGGCCTGATCATGTCCATGGTCTTGCGCTGCATTTCCAAAACAAGATTGTAGATGTTCAAGTGCTCCTCGGTCCAGTTGCCGTTGATGGGGAAACACCTCGTGACATCCGAGGCATAGCAGCTCCACTCGGCACCAGCGTCAATGAGCACCGAACGCTTGTTTTCGATTTCGTCGTCGTTTTTCACATAGTGCAATGTTGAGCAGTTGGGGCCCAGGCAGCAAATGGGGTCGTACGACTGGTACTTGGAGCCCTGTCTGAGGGCATGGTACATGAACTCAGCGTGAATGTGGGTTTCGTTGGTTTCGATGGGAGTCGCCGACATCACCGCCAAATGGCACTTGTCGGTGATTCTGGCCGCGTGTCTCATCAACTCGATCTCAAACCAGTCCTTGATGAGTCTGGACTCGTCCAAGGCGTGGAAGAAGTCTGGGTCTTTTTCAGTCAAAAACAGCAGCACCTTGGCGTTCCACTTGTTGAGGTCTGTAGTGTAGATGGCGAATTCCTTCTCTTTGAGCGATCTAACAACACTCTCAAGGTCCGAGGCGTACTTCACCTCGTCCACATCGTACTTCTTCATCGCTTCTTCTGGCAGTAAGGGCATTCCCGACCACATGACGTCATCGTAGTCGATATTGGGAAGAAACAAGGTCAACCTGTTCAGGCCAGAGTTGTACAACACGTGAGAGCCCGGAATATCCACGCCGGAAAGGTAGTAGAAGTATCTGTTCTGGCGAATGGGCTTGGTCTGGTCGCAGTACTGATAGAGCTCCAAGTCTTCACCGGACATGAAGAACGCTGTTTTTTCTGGCAGGCTTTTTTCTTTCTTCTTCAAAAAGTGCTGCAAAACACGTGCATTGTGCTCTCTGGCCGGGTACTTGTGCCCCTTCAAGCTCTGTGGTCCTTCGGTGCTCATGGTGATAGTTGCAAATGAGAAGTGCCGCACATTATATGGAGATATATGGCACGGCACTTTTTCTTGGTGCACGGCGCTGGCACAATAGGGTGGGGCGAAAAAGAAAAATCCCGTGTTTTGGGACTTTGGTTTGGGTTGCAATATTTGATTATTTCGCTTAAAGGCTTTTGGGATTGTTTGACTTACTGCTTGGTTGTGGTGTTTAGAAATGGCTGCAAATGCTGCGAAGAGCGGAGGACCCTGGCAGAAGTGGTGACACCTGAAGTTTGGAAGGTAAAATAAACATAGGCGAGATTTCTTCTCAAAAATCTATGATTGCTAGTGTAGGCTCAAGTACGGGATGGTGTGTGAAGCTAGGGGAAAAGCGGCACACTCAAGCAACACCGAGTGAGACTGGGACAGATCAATTTTGGCTTTATAGCCATGTGAAAGGATGATGAAAGCAAATTTTCTTTTTAAAACGTCCCTGAACGTCTTAACTTATATCTGCAATTCTCTCTCCATTCTATATCCAGCTAATGTATGGCAGGAAGACTCGACCTGAGGCGTGAGGAATGGAATGGAATTCGGACAATACCATCCAAAGTCCATGAAACTGTCTCTATTGTTGCAATACAAAAGGAGCCTCAATTGACCTGTTATAAATTGAAAAACATCGGAAGAGAAGGTTACCTCTCAATACATACTGAACGTCGTGTTGATGTATACTGAACATCAGGCTTAGATCGAGAACTAAAACCCAATTCAACGATTCTACGTTCACAATTCTCATTGAAGATCTCTAGCTTCACGTAAATGCCGGCTTTAAATGAACTTCAATTAAACAATCTATGTCCTTCTGCATCAACCTTATTACCAAATCAACTTTCGCAGCCACAGCAGAATCCGACCAAGAGCTTGAATGAGGAGTTGCCCAAAACTGAGAGAACGCAAATGGTCAAAGAGAGACTCATAGCGAATTGAAAATGAAAATTGACTCAGCAATCTCTCGATTACCGACTTCGTTCCTCATCCTTTGCTACCTACTCACCAGAATGGCTGCGAAAACCACCAATCGTAGCCCACCACTGTGCGCCTTAAAACCACTTTCAAAAGCTAAATTGAGAATGAACCCGGCTAATTGGCTTCAACAAGTCTTGGATTTTCCGTCTCCTTTAACCAAACGATCAAATAACTTCATTCTCTCGAAGGCTCTAAGTGCCCCACCTGCACACAGCCCAGCTTGCCACTATCAATGCGACAGTTCAACCAACATACTAAACCACATCCACCATGGAAAGATTACAAAGATTGCTTGGAGGAAGCAACGGCCTTGTGCAGGGCGGGGCCGCCATGAACGACGCTCCTGCCATAGATAACGCCGAAACAGTGTACATTTCCTCCTTGGCATTGTTGAAAATGCTCAAACACGGCCGTGCTGGTGTGCCCATGGAAGTCATGGGATTGATGCTCGGAGAGTTTGTCGACGATTTCACCATCCACGTGATAGACGTGTTTGCCATGCCCCAGTCGGGAACTGGAGTTTCTGTGGAAGCTGTGGACGACGTTTTCCAGACAAAGATGATGGACATGTTGAAACAGACAGGAAGAGACCAGATGGTGGTGGGATGGTACCACTCGCATCCAGGTTTTGGATGCTGGCTTTCGTCGGTGGATGTCAACACGCAGCAGAGTTTTGAGCAGTTGAACAAGAGAGCCGTGGCAGTTGTTGTCGATCCAATTCAGTCCGTGAAGGGTAAAGTCGTCATCGATGCATTCCGTACAATTGACGCCACTACGTTGATGAGGGGTCAGGAGCCTCGTCAGTCCACATCCAACGTGGGCCACTTGAACAAGCCCTCGATCCAGGCCTTGATCCACGGCTTGAACAGGCACTACTACTCGTTGAACATCGACTACCACAAGACGCTGTACGAGACCAACATGCTCATGAACTTGCACAAGAAGTCGTGGCAGAACGGCTTACAGATGGTCGACTACAACCACCTTGACCACGAAAACCTAGAGAACATCCAGAGCTTAGTAAAGATTGCCAAGCTATACAACGAGCGTGTGGCTGAAGAGAAGGAATTGCTGGAGGAGCAGCTAAAGACGCGCTATGTGGGTAAGCAGGATCCAAAGAAGCACTTGGCGGAGACCAGTGAGAAGGTCATCGAGGATAACGTCACCTCCTTGCTAACGAGCAACGTGAACTCGCTTGCCATTCAGTAGTCATTCACTATATACAATGATACGTAATGCCCAGGACGAGATTTTGAGTGGTTTTGGCTTGATATGTCACAGCTCAAAATTCTTTTGCAGAAAGACCTGTTGAAGATGGAGATTTGTCAATTGAGCTTTCGATTATCGAATTTGACCGCCAGCTCAGTTTGTACTTGATTTTGCCCAATTGACTCTAAACTATCTTCTGCACCCTGAATTCCTTTCCTTTTGAGTCATCCTAGTACCTCTCTAGCACGATCTGCCTGCACTTTTCCACGAGCTCATCATATTCGTCTCTTCTGATCATTCTCCCCGCGTGGGTGGCCTCAGGGACGAATTCGTATATAACAAAGATGAAGGCCGCTAGTTTGAGCTCTAGAACCACGAGCGCCTCTGTTTTCTCGTTCTGCTGGATGTAGTCCCATATCAAAGGCAAGTTCCTGTCGAACAGCCAGATCTTCTCGCAGAGAAGCCCCTCAACAGCGGTGCTATTTATTTTGTGGTAGACGTCTCTGGATTTCTGGCCCTTGATTGCAGCCCGGAGCATGTTTGTGTGAAAGAGCAGTGGGTACTTTGTCTTGAATGCATTCCACTCTGCAATATCGCCAAGAAGGCCCGTGACAAGGAGGCCTTCGAGAAACTCGTTTTCATTTCCAGCTTTCAAGGAATTGAATACACGGGGGAAATTGGCCGCCTGCGAGTTGGCCAAGTCGTGGAGAAGAATGAGGATCCACAAGTCCCCAAGATCGTCCAAGAACAGGTTGATGAGAAGCTCAATGACGCTGTCTCCGAAGTTCTTATCCGCAATTGCTTTCTGCATTTCGTCCAGCTTGATCACAGTGTTGTTGTCATTTGCGTGTTCGATTAAAAGCGGCAATTCGTTCTTTGGAGATGCTTTGTATGAGAGAGCTGTCATGCGATAAGGAGACTTTTCCAGATTTCTAGGGAGTGAAAGGCCGTGACGATGGCACAATATTAGACAGCATGCTAGCGAGAACGGGTCTGTCGGGAGCGTTTTCCCCTGAATTTGTGTCAACCCATGGACACCCAAGGTGAACTTTGGAGATTCTGCGTTGGAGGGCTTTTTTTCACCGAAATAGACAAACTGTTCATCTCCGTATTCACTGAACACTGGAGGGTACGTCTTTAGCGGAAACGTCTCAAATAGGGTTTTCACCGGCCCCGGAATCTGAAACATCTTCCTCGAGTAATGATATCAACTAATATATTGATATCTCTGCGCGCACTACATTACTCTGATACTGGTGAAATTCTAGTAGGGTGCACCTCACGACGGCGCAAACTGGCAAATATGTAAATAGCGTTGTTAATAGCGGAATTAACCAAATGAAATAATTAGCGAATTAGTCTGTGGCTGCTCATCTAGTGTCATATCTCGATTTACTCCTCCTCCTGGGGCACCAAGTCGATGGACATGTCGTACCACGTTTCCGGGCCGTGCTTGATGTCGGAGGCACCGTGGTACTCGAATCCAATCTTCTCGTAGAAAGGAACCAACTCCTTGTGCGCCAAGAGAATCACCTTGCTGCCCAAGTCCTGGTTAGACAACTTCTGGATGTAGTCGTGCATCAACAACGTGCCCAAGTTCTTTCCTCTCCACTCGTCGTCAATGACCAAACCGTGGATGGCAATGTTACGTGCAAACTCGACATGGCCAGCGTCTTTCTTCTCGTCACTGGGCAACTCCATCGCAGCATGGGTCAATTTCTCTGTGGGCGTTTTGGTGGCAGTGATGTGGCCAATAAGCGTCTCCTTGACCACAGACAGCTTGACGGGCAAGCTCTGGTACGACTCGTCCGAGTCGTTTTCCTTGTCCTCGGAGTCGTTGTCTCCGACTTTACCGTCGATGTCTTCGTTTTTGCCCTTTTCGGCGCTCAATCTCTCAGCAACTTCCGGCAAGTTGATGGCGTTGTACTTGATGCCATACTCTCTGATGAACAATCCGGAACATAGCTCAGGACACGCAATTAGTCTGTATTGCAATGCCTCTCTGGATGCTCTTTCGTCCTCGGGAAAGCCCTTGTTTTCGAGAGCCTCACACTGGTCGAGATCTTCCACCGTCAACGGGCGAATGGACAAATTGGGAGGGAAATCAGACATTGCAAGGGTAATTGGGATTCGGGAAGGGGCAAATTGGTAATGAGTTAGTATGGATGGTGATTTTGAGGTCGCGGTAGTGCGACGCTAATTTTGGCGTCACTGAGAGGTCCAGAGTAGAGTGAGACATGGGAGGAATAGGAAATTGTTTTTTTGGGCAAGTGAGGATTATTTGGTTTCTGGCTCAAAGAGCTCGGCAAGAGAATTATATTGATTTGGTCATGGGAGGCGACCGGGGTATGGAGACCAAATCAAGAGTACCCGAAGAAGGATTTCGCAGCCAGTGTTAGTATTGTAGTACTCCAAGGCCTAGCTTGATCTCAACCAGTTTGACGATTAAAAACCCTAACGAAGCTCATTGTTTACCAATTTGAACGCACCAAGGCAATATCTCCTACTTTTTGATAACTCGTGTGCACTGATATGGGGCAAATTCACCCTATCTTGTGAACGCACATGACAGCCTCGTCTCATCCATAGATTATTCATTACTTCTCATTTGTTGCTCTGACCGCAGCTTGAGGATTTGAGTGTCCAGTGAAGGTGAAGAGGGCACCTGAAAGCCTCAACATAGACTTGCAACGTAATTTTAAATGGAATATCCAGTAAGGGAGTCATTGTTCAAGAACATCTCTTAGACACCTTCTTACTCTAGCTCCTCGTCCTTGGGAGCAGCAGGGGTGTCCTTGATCAAGCTCAGACTCACCTCCCACAAGTGAACAATGTTATCGTCCGCAACAGACGCAAGAGTCCAATCGTCAAAAGGACACCAACTGAGGTCAGTAACTCCGCCTGTATGACCAGCATGCATCATGAAAATCTCTGGACACCCGTCCTCGGCATCCTCCTGTGTCTGCTCTTCGCCAATTTTCGACAAGTCCCACAAAATCACTCTTCTGTCTTGCGAACCAGACGCAATAATGCCATCCAGACGAGGAGAGAACTCAAGACACGTGATTGCGTCTCCGTGGCCCATCATCGTGTGGAGAGGGGTCGAGGATTGTGAAACCTTTCTCAAATCCATGAGGTTAATGTTGGAGTTGGTATTACCAAGAGCGAACAAGTTGCGAGAGAAGGGCGAGAATGAAAGCGCATTGATGCCCTTCGAGTCGTCGTTGAAGAATCTGTTGACAGGCTTTTCTGGCGTTCTCACGTCAAATAGTAGCAAGTACTTGTCGTCCGAAACAGATCCAAACAAGTTCTCGTCAAAGTGGTGCCACTTGACGTCATTGACTATGTCAGTGTGGGAGTCGAATTTGTGCACAAGGCCGCCATTTTTGTCAAGCAGGCCCACATCAGTCAAAGCCACAGTGTGATCGTCAGACGAAGAAAGGATATAGTTGTCTTTGAGACCGTTCCATGACAACCCATATCCGTTTGCCAGATGGTGAGCAACATGGGCGAATTTCTCGTTCTTGCCCAAATCGTAGAAGTAAAGCTCACCGCTTCCGTTAATCGTTGCCACAATATCAGGGTTCTGGGGCTTGAATCGTGCTCTGTTCACCTCACTTGAGCATTCGAGCTTCTGGGTGATTTTGATCTTGGAAGAGATCTTTTTCTCGGTTCCTTTGATGGGTAATTGCGTAGAGGCCACTTTTAAGTAGTCTGTGGCCTCGCCAGATGTATGGGTTCCAAGCAACAATTTAGCATTTATCACGTCTGTGGTTTCTTGAGTTGGCAACCACTGAACCGTAAGAGAAGGCCACGTGAGAGCAGTCTCATTGATGAATTCGTACATGTACTTACAATTCTTTCTCCAGAGCTCATACTCATCTTTGATATTTAGCTCTTGCTGGTTTGAGTTTTCTGTCATAATAAATAGTTGCCAATGCTTGAAGAAACGCGCTTCTACTACTCGATGTATAGGAACATCAACACTCACATCACGTGTTGCAATTTGCAACCACCACCTCTTTTGTCAAATTCAGACATCTTCCGTGAAGGTAGAAAGTTCCAATCTTTCATAAGCGTCGATGAGTTTTAATGCCGATCTTATGTGGTCAAAATAGGGAGACCCGGGCTTCTCCGTCACCGCCCTGATCTCGTCAACCTCCGAATCGCTTATGGAAACGTCCTCCAGGTTCATATTCAAGCTCTGAGGAAGCGAATCGCGTTGGCGAATTTCGTCGTATCTCATAGAAATTAAATCTTGCTCCAAGATGTCTTTGATCCCGGTATCCTTGAGTCTGCGTCTCAACTTCGGAGTCTTTGTGACTCTCACGAAGAAGGAACGAATGCCCTTCAGCAGATGGCTCGCAAGCCAGGATTTCAAAATATTCGCGGCAGAGGAGTCCAAGTAAATCATGTCCTCCAAATCGAAAATAATGTATTTGGTCATCGATGAGTCTCTGCTTCGTTTTTGTGCTGGATGAGCCTTGGCTGATCCGTACATTTCCACTCTCTTGAGTCGAGCTCGAAGGTCGCTTGCATTGGTGAATGTCAAGGGCTCAGGAATACGAATAATCAAGCACCCCTCAATTTCCTCCAATGCGTGGTAGTTGAGGGGTCTGAAATTGTCCGTGAAGAGATTGAGCTGAGGAATAATGTTCTTGTCGCTCGCTTTCGAAGGCTGCTCATCTTCATACCCTTCTTCAAACTCTTGCAGATGAAGATCCGCATCAAGGAAGGTATTGGTGCCAGGAACACGACCCAAAATTTGAATCCTCGATTCCGCCGAGTTTCTGATCACTCTGAGTAAGGAGTACCCAAGTCCAACTGCAATTCCAGCTTCCATGGAGAAGAAAAGAGTTGTCAAGACAGTGATGAAGAAGGTTATGAGCTCATCGTATCCCTTGCTGATCCAGTGGAAATAGAGCTCCTGGGGGACCTCAGATATGAGGGATATACCGATAACAGCAGCAATGACGCTCAAGGTGCTCTTGGGAATATAGTGCAAGTAACCAAGAACAAAATGCAACGTTGCTAGCGAGATTAGGCCCATTATGGCACCAGAAACTGTGGTTTTCGCAGAGATGGCATTAATTTTCGATCTGCCGTAGCCACCAAAAGCAGGCAAAGCTCCTAGAAACGAACCAGCCACATTGATAGCCCCCAAAGCCACAAGTTCACGATTGGACGAAATTGGCAAGTCGTACCGAGATCCAAGAGATTTCGAAGCTGTGGTGGATTCGAAGAAGCCCAACATAGCACATGTGAAGCCAGAGGAGCTCAAGCGACGAATCAAGGTCCATATTCTGCTGGTGAAGGGGTTGTAAAATTGAATTCCACCAGACACATCTTCCAAAGATCCCACGATTTCGAGCCCGCTGCGGTTCCAGCGGTAATGGTAGCAAAGCAATGTCGATGCTAGCACCACGATCAAAATTTCGGGAATGAAAATGGCGAGTCTCCATCGAGGAGACGGCAGTTTGGATGCTCTAGCCTTGAAAACACGGATTGACATCACCACAAGAAAGCCAATGATGCTGACCTTCATGGTCAACGCATGCGATTCTCCGAAGTGGTGCCATAGAAAGCGCACTTTATCGAAAGGCGAGTGTATGTCCATATCGTCTTTGTCGTTGATGACATCTTCCATTCTGGCACTTAGACCGAGCATCGAGACGGAAGAGTTGATGACCATAACGATACCAACGCCGCAGATGAAGCCCTTCAATAGACTTTCACTAAGCACGTTATCGAGAAAACCAAATCTAGCAATTCCAAAACCGAGCAAAGTTGCACCGCTGACAAAAGTGATGGCACAAAGATACTCCACGGGATCCAAATTCTTCTTCTTGGCGTGGTGAAGAAGCGGTTCGACCGCCAGACCTACAATCAACGAAATCGGCGCTTCAGGGCCCACAATCATCTGGGGCACCGAGCCGAAAATGCAGTATATCAACGGTGCAATGCCTAGTGAGTACAAACCGCAGGTAATTGGCAGTTTGGCCAAGGAGATCGAATACGAGATCGCTAGCGGGATCTGGAAAGACGCGAGCGACACTCCACTGACCAAGTCTCCCATAAAGTACGAAAACGAGTACTCGTGGATCCACGACAAAATAGGAAGGTAGTACGGAAGAAGCACGGATAACAGCGGCTGATCCTTCCGTAGCGCCGGCGTGTACTCTGAAATCAGCGAGTTGTGGTAGTGTGGCTTGCGATTCCTCATTGGAGGTCCGTCAATACTGAATGACTGGTCCATGGGCGTGGACTCCATTGGATGGGCATGGAGACTCAAAATCTCAGCGTCCACGGCTTTTCTGTTGTTTTTGAGGAAAGAAGAGCCGCTGCTTTCGCCGCTATCACGAAGTAACGGTTCTTTCTCTCTGTTGACTCGTTTTCCAGAAACGATTCTCGAACTTGGCGATGAGATGCGGTCTATGTCGTCCTTGTCCTTGAGAAGACCCCTGCCACGGGTATTAGGGCTTTTCATAGTGTTTTGGTTGTTTGTGGTGAATTGTGGGGGAAGATGATGGAGCACACATGGGTTTCCAAGGTCGCATTATCGTGCGTTTAGGCAGTGATAATGAGGCAGGAAGGAAGAGGAGGGAAGGGCAATTGGAAGGCAAAAGAGAAATAGAAGATGAGAAAAAGATACCGAGAGAGGTTTGTGTTGGACAAATTTGTCGTGAAATGTGCTTCTGATCACGATCGTGAGTTCAAGCTTCGATACGGTTGAGGCTTAGTGGCTTGTGTGATCGATTTGGCTGCAAAATGCGAGAAGTGACAATCTGGAACCCAAAGAGTCTCCAACAATACTAAAATGAAGCCAGCATTCAGGATAGTTATAGAAAATGGTTTTAGTGAAGCGATTTCTGAAATTAGCGAAAAGAACGTTGAGTAGTCCTGGGATGGCTCTGTAATGGAATGCATGCTATTGGTGGACATGGAGGTACAAGGAGCCCATAAGAGAATGAGCCTTTACACACCTTTTTTTTTTTTTTTTTTTCTTTTTTTCTTTCAGCTGCTATCTCACGGAAAAAAACCTTGTTGTTAGTTCCGCTATGTTGGTGGTTCTAGAAGAAAGTGGCTATTCTTCTCCTGCTTAATTTAGTGGTATTGGAATTGTAACCAGCAGTTTGTGCCCCTTTGTCAGTGGGATACAAATGTCTAGTTAAATAAATTGGACTTACGATCTGCAAGATTGACATATTATTAGCGAATGAAAGCAGAGTTTTGTACCCTGACAGTTTGACTCCTAAGAGTCTGCTGATGGGCCGGACCCGTATCACAGACTGTCGCCTATTGAGCATTTGCATTGAGAAAAAAGGCTAAAAATCTGATCAAAGTTTAACCACAGCCAAAATACTATTTGTAAACCTTACCAAAGAAGAAACAACCACCCAAACGTGGCCACCCACGCACGACCAGCCCAACACGCTGATTAGGAAACACCCGCCTGTACAGCATTCTCACCGCCACGAGCACCGCCAAATTTGCAGCCATTCACGGCAGAAGCTGGGAGTCAAAAAGTCCATCTTAGGCTTGATTTTTTAGATTTCACGATACCAAGAGCCGCAAAAGCTGTCGAAATATACCAGTCTGCTACTTTTGGGAATTCTCGGGGCCAGCTCCGAAACCGGCCTATACCACACACTGTGAGGTCTAGCACACCAGCAGTAAGACAACACATTCAGTTCGGTCTATTTCCATCCAAATGCCAGTTCTAGCTCATTCTTAGCTATATCTCTCAATCTTTCATTTCCCTAATCCTCTCTTATTCCCCTAAACGTCTCACGTCTCTTGATTCCCGATTCTCCAGCCTGCGGTATCGACTGCATGAATCACACTGAGAAGTACTTTTCAACGTGCCCTCCACTTTCTTCACCTCCAACATGTTGCGCTCAATTGCTTCGAGAAGATTGTTCTCGTTCTCTGCGGTCAGAAGAGACACTTTGACCTTTATCGAGGTCGCTGGCGGCAAAGTCTCGCCTGCCTCTTTGTCTGCTGTGAACGCTGCAAAGGCTATTGGAAAACCAGTTTCTGGCATTGTTCTTGGTCCCGAGGGCGAGAAGGGCGCTGCTGAAGCTGCCAAAATCGACGGTTTGCTGAAGTTGCTCGTGGCCAAAGACGCCAAATACGACCACTACCTAGCTGAGGAGGTGGCGCCGTTGTTGAAGGAAGTGATCAGCCAGAACAGCTACACCCACTTTGTCACTCCCGCTTCTGCCGTGGGCAAGTCGTTTTTGCCCCGTTTGGGCGCTTTGCTCGATGTTCAGCCTGTCTCGGATATCACCAAGGTCGTCAGCGAGGACACTTTCGTGAGACCAATCTATGCCGGCAACGCTTTGGCTACGGTGAAAACCAAGGACAGTGTGGTTCTTATCTCCGCCAGAGCTTCGGCTTTCCCTCAGGCTGAGCTCACTGGCAGCGCTTCTGCTGAAGATGTTTCCGTTTCTGTCGAATCTGGGAACAGAACCGAGTTTGTCGGCGAAGAGCTCGTCAAGTCCGAGAGACCAGAGCTTGGTTCTGCCCAGAGAGTCGTCGCTGGCGGCCGTGGTTTGAAGAACAAGGAGACGTTCGACTCCATTATGAACCCATTGGCTGAAAAGCTCAACGCTGCTATTGGTGCCTCCAGAGCTGCTGCCGATGCTGGATTCTGTGACAACTCCTTGCAGGTTGGCCAGACCGGTAAGATCGTGGCTCCAGAGTTGTACGTGGCTGTTGGTGTTTCTGGTGCTATCCAGCATCTTGCAGGCATGAAGGACTCCAAGACCATTGTGGCGATTAACAAGGACCCCGAGGCTCCTATCTTCAACGTGGCCGACATTGGCCTTGTTGGCGATCTCAACGAGGCTGTGCCTGAGTTGATCTCCAAGTTGTAGGCGGGAATATAGGAATAGACATGAATTTTGGAGGTGTGTAGTCATGACAATGCGATGTGATTTTCGTGATTCATTCAATCATGAAAAGTTTCCTACTTCACGCCTTATTCGGGAGTTGCTTGAAGTCCATCGCGAGCTAGGTATTCTTAAACCTATGACTTCACTCAAAGTAGTCTATTCTTACCTATGAAGAATGATCAAAATATGGTTGCGAGTCAGGTTGTGAACTCCGAATGGTTTCGAGTAATCGAAAAAATTCGCCAATAACAACTTGCGTTTTACGGCACTTAGATCCAAACGATTAAGCGTCTGTAGATGCGAAGCACTTTTCTATGGGTGTGCCGCAAGTATCAAAGACCTTTGTTGAAGTTTTATTATCTATTTGATCAATATTTTATAAAAGTTCCTATTCCTAATACCCACCTTGTGAAATAAGAATATTTTCCTGATAAATCATCTTACAATATCTCTTCAAATTATTTCTACTGCAATTCCAGAAAAATGCAGCTGACGCTGACCTCTATCCTAGCAGTTTACAGCAGCCTTCAACCTACCTTCCACACCATTTTACTTCAAACCTCGTTTTCCCTCATATCAGCATAGTCTACTCATTTTTACGTCTTGTGCATTGATCCCCTTTGTTGTCTTCTTATTTTAGTTTCTTCCCTTGAGTTGTACTTCATGACTTTAAGCTTGTCCTTTGACAACGAATGCACTCATCCAAACCGCATATTACCATTTAAGACACGTGGGTGATAAAAGAACCAAAAAGAACAAGAGTCCTCTCCAAAATCCTGAGAACACCGTCATCTACGTAAAAGAAAACACGCCTTCTCAAATCCCATTGGGTGCTAATCTCCGTGACTCTTACCAATCTACACACTTTCTCGATCCCTTGAAGCCCAAAGTCAAGAACAATTTTAGAAAATAGTTTCAAATTCCCTGTATTAGAAATCAAGTCCTCTTTGCTTCATCACAATCTGGGGCATCTTGCACACAATGTTCATGGTCAAGGCACTGGGCGATACTCGGATTTTCGGCCCGATTGCCGCATATCCTTCAGCCGTAGTCGCAGCCTTTTTCAGAAGACCATCACCGGACCACTTCTCCACCGTTTGTAGAAAAGCATGAAATTCGGGCAAAAAGAAGGGAATTTCGACAAATTTTCGACACTAAATTGAATCCTTTACCGAGATTTGTCTCAAAATAGTGGTTTTCTCCCCCACGACTTCTACCAGGACTCTGCTCCCCCACCTGTCAAAGGCTCATATGCAGCGCACGCTTTTCGCATCAACATCAACTCAACTCTTACTACTTTGTCACATCTGCCATGTCCGGAAGAAGACAGATAGACATCGACAAAGAAAGAGCCACCGTGCTTCTTTTGATCAACACGCACCTAATCAAAAAAGCCTACCAGCTTTACGTTTCCTTCCTCAGCAACCCGCCGGCTCTTCAGCAATTGGGACCCCAAGGTCGCCAACAAGTGCTGGACCAGTACCAGAACCTCAACAGACGTCTCCAGTGCAACCTTTCTGTGTTGCTGTATATCAATGACGTTTACCATAACAAGGCTGCCGCGCAGCAGCCCAACAGATTGCACTTTCCCGTGATTCTCTCAGCCCCAGCCGAGTTGCCTGAACTACGCCTGCTATATAAGCGGCTCCAGGACCTCTACCCCGAGGCGTTGCAGTTTTTGAAGGCAAAGTTGCAGCATATGAAGCAGCAGCAGGAGATGCAAAGACCGGGGATGGCGCAGCCCCAGCAGCCTATGCCCCAGTCACAAAGACCAATGGCCCATCCTCAACAGCAACAGCAACAGCAACAGCAACAGCAGCCTCGGCCTCTCCAGCATCACACCTCTTTTGAGCATTTCGGCATGCCCCAGGGCGGAGATATGAACATTCCCCAAAGAGGAACGCCCAACCAGGCCCAAAAACCACACCCCCAGCAGAAGCCAATGGACATGACGCAGCCCAGTTCATTCGGGGGTCCTCCAAAAGAACCTGATTTTCTACCTTACAACAACAACAATCCCAACGGAAATAGCGGGTTCAATGGCGGTTTTGCGGGTGGAGAGGGCCACGACGGATCCATGCCTATCAATATGCTGTCTATCTCTCCACAGCAGATTCTTCAGCAACAAAACGGCGGAAATCCAGGAAATGACTTTGTTATGGACTTTTATTGAGCAACTACATGGTAAACGGCGTTTACTATAACGTTCACGGCATCATATTCAATCGCTATTTATTGGCTCACCATGGATGCTCTCGATTATTATCAAAAACTACTTCTGGAGCTGTTCTCAGCAGCCAAGACACAACTCCCACCTTTGTAAAATATGTATCAACATTCACATAATGTCATATCTTCCCTAGAACAAATCTCTCTGGAATTCCAGGTTGATGATATCCGTGTACCCTCCAGAATAGCTGCTGCCACCCTGCAAGTTGCCGACCCCACTGGCCGCCTGTTTTGCATATTCACGAGCTTCTCCGAATGTGTGCATGTAGTCATCGTTCAATGCTGTTGCTGCCTCGGGCTTTGGTGCAGTGTTCTGCAAACTCGAGTTTTGCAACCACACAGCATCGTTTGTGATCTCGTTCCAGAGCTTTTGCTCCTCGTCAATGTATGTCAAGCCCTCAATACCTGCCAAATCAGCATTCGAGTAAACGTCACCTGCAAACTCGGTCGGTGCCGGAGCACGGTCCTTGAAATCAAATGCAAACTCAGCTGTCAAATTAGCTGATGCTGGAATCGTCGGCGTGTGAGTATGAGATGGAGCCTGGGCAGAAGAAGGATTTGGACCGTTGAATTGTAGGTAGTCCAAACTAGCACGAAGAGGCTCAGGCGCATGCGGCATAGGTTGGGGCTTTTGTTTGTTTTGTTGATTCTTGTGCAAAGCAGCAGCGTTTCCAAGATTAATGAAGGACATTGTATCGCCAAAAGCAGCGGCTTCAACGTCCATTTTGGCGCTATCTTGTTCAGCACCTGGGCTCTGGTCATCGTGCAAAGCCACCAAGTCTCGCATGACACCGTTGAAGTCAAGCACCTTCATCAATTTGAGAAGCTGTGCCCTTCTGAGTGCAGCAGGGTAGTTTCCAAGTTTCTTCATCTTCATGAATAGAGTAAGTGCATGATCGAGATGCTCCCTTGTGGCGTCGTGTACGCCAAATGATGCGTTGAATAGAATGAGGGTGGATGCTGAGGTGAAGAGATACTCTCTGTCCATCCAGCCAAATAAGGCAACCATGTTCTGCAGCAACAATGCCCAGATCGACTTGATTGTGTTGATGGATGCCTGGAAAGATGCATTCAAAAGAGTGAGAACGTTCTTGGAGTATTTCGTCAAGTCCACGTATTTGTTGGAGTAATTTTGAACCTGTAGCTCACGAAGCTTCTTGGTAGCAAAGTGGAACAATAACGGACGCACAGCCAAATTCATACCTTGAAAGTATTCCGTCATCAAATTCACAATCAAACGGGTAATCTTGACATCGTCTTTGGAAAAATCCACCTGGAGGAAATCTGGAAGAGCAACCTTCCAGTTGATGAGTCGCTGAACCAAGTCAGAAACAACTGGTAAAATGTTGGCCGTTGGTTGTTTCGTATATAACGATGACAAGATGATGGCATTGATCTGCGTGATGGTGACGCAGTTGTTGATATACTCTGCAGATGGGAAGATGTAGTAACCTCTGACATCGTTTTCATCTCTAGGAAAATCTTCAAGATCGATTTTAAAATCGTATGGCAATTCTGTGGATACGCTATCGTCTGCAAAACTCAAAGGTAGACCTGCCTTGGAGGAAAGCATTCGCTCGTACATGTAGACCGTCCACCAAATTCTTCGTCTATGCTCTAATTCGAATCTGTTGAGGTTTTCCATGTCGGCGTCAACGTGCCATCCCAAGATCAATGTCGAACGAAGTGCAAGCCCGAAGTAGAAATAAGATGCAATGGTGCAATCGGCGACTTGAAGATAGAAGGCATACAACAAGATGACTTCAATGCCTCCATCCTTGGTGATGTTATCTATAGCACCGGAAGCGAAAAGACCAGTGAAAAGCTCTGATGCTTGATAGAAGAACCCTGAACCTGGGAGTGTGTTCCTCTTGCTGGGGTCCTTCTTTTTGCTCTTCTTCTGACCGAACATTTGGATTCTCTCCTGCTTCGAGCGCTCGATATGTGTGTCAGAGTCTGTACCGAGGTACATCTCACCCACGGCGAAAATCAATAAGATTTTGCAGAACCAGAGTGTTTCAAGAATTGTCTCATTATCTGCATCTTTCTTGATGGTGTTTTCGTCCTCTGCGGGCCCAAGTCGTGGGACAATGTTACGCTTGATGATCTTTTTGTTTTCCTCCGTGTTGCCCAGGTACAAGTTGATGAGGAAGCGCTTGACGAGTCCCTCATTGAAGAAATAGAAACAGCCGTCGTTGTAGCTGATGAATGTGTCAACAAGGAGAATAGCATATGAGTATGACGGAAGAGTGAAATTCACAGAAAGACCAGGCCGAGTGTTTGTCTTGGCCAATGTAATGTTGTATGCGTTGCCCTCCTTCTCCAAAATCTTTGTTTCTCTTCTCACCTCGCTGACGCCTGTGTCCTGAAATTTGCTTTGGTTAGCGTATTGGGTTGGGGAAGCGTCTGAGGGAGTCGCTTCAGCCGAATTGGGATGTAGGAGAGGATTGGCCTCGAAAGAGGGAGCCATGTTCTCGATTTCAAGTCCAAACAACGTCATAGAAGAAGACCCCACGTATAGTCTTTCTCCCGTTCTGGACTGTATTAGACGCCCGTACTTATCCAAAGACGGATTGATGACCTCGTTTCCATGCTCGGAATCCTTGATTTCGCCCAGGAAATGTTCCGACATGTCCTGTGCACCAGCAGGTAGATTTGCACCAAACAGGCCGCCGAATTGGCCCACTCCGGGATCAGAATGGGCATGCGAAACGGCGGAATCTGAGCGAGCAGGCGAATTCTTATGAGCAGCTTCCTTGATCGTGTTTCTCAAAGCGGCGTTTTCCTTCTTGAGCTTGGCAATATCCTCCTGGAGCTTGTACAAGTACTTTCGAGAAACAACAAGCCTCTTTTCGTACTCCACGTATTCACACTTTGTTTTAGCCATTTGGCACTTCAGACAGGGCTGGCCACCTGGGCATCTTGTATGACGAAAACGACACCTAATGCACGCTCTGGCAGTTCTCTTTTTCGTATCTTTTGTGGATTCTCCCTCTAGCTCCTGTTCGCCCTCGTTATTAGGCATTTCGGAGTCTTCTTCCTTGACATTTCCTGTTTCGGAAGTGTACCGACGTTCAGACGAGCCGTTCCCGGAGTTTTTCGGCAGGCCCGGAGGCAGCGAATACTGAGATTGCAGTCGAGAAAGATCGGAACTCATTTCGCCAGTATGGCAGTTTTCCAGTTCTACCAGCTGTGATTTATCGAAATTAGTGTATGCTCAGATAGTGAAGACGGTCGGACTGTGTGCAGGACCGGTCCACATTGTTGAGTAACCTGGGGAAGGCGGGTAAGCGTGGGGCAGGTGGTATAACCGGCTGGAGGAGAGTTTTGATGTATTCGATATTTTGAAATAATCTGAAAATGCCCAGAACCTTCATTTTTTCATATTTTTCTCAATCTTCTGCTAGATTCTTTTCGATGCATGCCAGATCTTTTTCTGACTTCGCTGCCTGACTCAATCCATCCTGCGTGAATATTGGAGGTCGAAAAAGACGTTAGTGGCTGCGAAACGGCCAGCGTATTTGGAGAAAAAGGAAAGAGAAAGAAAGATAAATGAAACTTTAGGAAGTTTCAGAGATCGTCTCGAAAAGAAAGCATTTTCAGTAAATTTTCAGGACCTCACGACTGAAGGTTGAGCTTTATTGGTGAAGGCTTCATATCGTAAGTGGGCACCTAATACTCGGGGAAATTAGTCTCGCATTAGTTTACATTCTCGCTTCACTAGGTGGCATCGTTCCATGTACCTGGTTTTGAAAAAAGGGGTGAGAAGCAAAAAATCTGAAAGGTTGAGTTGCAATTGTCTCGAAATTGAAGTATTCACTTAATTCTCCCAATAGGTCAAATTCGGTAATTATCTGACTGTGGGGCTCTCGGTCTTTGTTATAAAGGAGAGCCTAATCACTTCAGCTGAGATGATAGACAGCAAGATAGTTCTTCCGCAAAGTACTTCATATGTTCGTACTTCTTTGTGAATAAGCCCGTTAGGGTGTAGACTCTTGAAACTTGTTTTCTTGTTGAGCAAATCATCACAGAGTTGCTCCTGTTGAGAAGATCTATTCTCTAAGCGCTGAAATTTTTTGAAAGTAAGGGATTTCTTTATTCCTAAGCTATTAGAATTACAATAGCTTAGCGTAAAATACCCGAAGCAAGATACTTTCGATGAACCTATTGATCTATGTCAAATGCTATGGTGAATAGCTTGGAATGTAAAGAATCGATTAAAAAATCGCCTTTACTCTGTGCATCAATCCCGAAGAAATATCTTCGTCTTTGCGTTGGCTTTGATGTCCACTATCTAGGCGCCAACATTCTATTATGTAAATAAAGACAGATCCAACTGTTAATTCGCTGTTGATTTAGCCCCTCGGGCAGCTAGACAATGAATCAAAACATCTGGCTCTTCAAAACAGACGCTGATCGAAGGACATGTCGGGCACAATTCGAACAATGAGCGTTTACTCGGGCTTGCATTTCACAATGCCCTCGAGCATTATTCCATGCAACAAGGAACAAACACCAACCCACCTACTAACAAAATCTACAATTCATTCATTCCGATCATTTATTCCGTCCCTATTTAGTTTTCCGAAAGGTTCAGCGTGCCCTCGCCCACAACATTGCCCGCTGGGTAGTACTCACACACAACGTACAAGCCGCTGCCACAGGTCTTCTTGGCGCATCCCAACTGCTTGGTGCTCTTCCAAATAATCTGGGTGAAATGGTCCAAAACAGTGGCACTTGAGTAGTCGTAGTCATCACCCTCAGAGTACCAGGCCTCGACAGTCAGGTCAGCACTGCTGTAACCGTAAGCCAAGTTTTCACCGTAGCTGCCTCCAGAGTGGGTCAAAGTGGAACCGCAAGTGTAAGCGTCAGCCAAGTCCTGGGCATAGCTGGCGAGGGTGGAGGACCAGGTCAAGTCGTCAGCAGAGTGCAAGGCTCTCTTTTCGTTGTGGATTTCCAAAATCTCAGCGTCGAAGCCAGAGCTGGCTGAGCTTGACGAGGAGGAGGAGGTTGTGGAAGTAGAGAGTGTCGTCTGCTGGGCAGAGGTCACTGAAGTAGCAGCAACGGATTTTTCAAGAGAAGAAGTCACAAAAGCCTGGGTAGCGATTTCACTGGACTCAGAGTCGTCGTCAGCAGCAGCCTGAGCGTAAACAACAGAAGTAGCAACCGAGTCCGAGGAAGCAGAAGCATAGTCAACAGAGGTGCCCACAATGTTGCCCTCAGCGTCAACAGTGACATAGTGGTAGTTGGTGACAAAGTAGGTCTGAGCTTGAACAGCAGCAGCGAGAGTTGCAGCCACAGCGAGGGAGAATTTCATGATGTTTTTGAAAAAGTAGTAGCAAGTAATTACCTGGAAATGGCTTGTTTAAGAAGGGTTCGACAACACGGACGGCAGATAGGGAGTGTTTTGGCTTTGGAAGGTCAATAGCGATGCATTGTAGGCGATTCGCGTGGGTCTTTATAGCGCTTTGTGTGATATTCTGGGCCTGCCGAAAGGGGCAGGGAGATGCAAAAATTAGGCATTTCTTTTTGTTACCTTCAGCCCCGGCCAGAACTTGCAAAAAATCGTCCCCTTAATTGCCTCTCCTTTGCAGTGGCTGATCGTCGTTCAAGGCGAGAATGCTAAATGGCTGCAAAACGCGAACAAATTACCGACATCTCGGCTGCAAAAGTGTCACCATGGCATGCATACAAAAGCGCGTTGGTGCGGTCGCGCTTCCAAGGGGGGACCATTGGACAGAATGAGAGGTTTTTTCTTCGAAACCAGCCACTGAGGTGCACACAAGTCGAGAAATCCGGAAAAAGTTCTTAGCCGAATTTTGAAGATGCCGTTGCATAGTGGCCCGGTCGAGGCCTAGAATGGGAAGAACTTTTCTGTTGAGCATGTTGTTGAAAAAGAAACAACGTGGGCATCTAACCATGTGTTGACACTTTGCTCGAAATGGCTGCAAATGTGCACCAAACCCAGCCACAACAAACAATCAAGAATGTTTTGTGGTGGACTTTAAGTTGTTCTTCGCTATGTTGTTCTGATCTCTCCTTGTCCTTTCCTTGGTTTGATTTTTTTTTTTTTCTGCCCTTCTCGTAACCTTCGTCGGCCCCTTTCAGCACATCGCCTCTTTCGCATGGTCTAGAAACTCCTCAGCCTATCGGATATACACCGCCAGCTGCAAACAATTAGCCTAATCAAAGTGGCATGTCTGCGGCTCCTTTAGGCTCATACCTTCTCCTTTTGTCAATTCTTTCTCCTTTTGTTAAATTTCTTCTGTTTTTGTAAAACTTCTTCTCCTTTCGTTCAGTTAATTCTTCACTAGGCACTCCAGCCTCGGTTCGAAGCTTCATGTGGTCCGCAAATCACCGTTTCTCCCCCTTCGCTTCTTGTACCTTCTCCCAAGGCACTCAAAGCCCCACCGGGTCCACGTACCTTACCTCGAACTTATCTTCTGCGTAATTTACCCAATTCTGAAGAAACTTCTCGCCGCTCCTCTCAAGGGTCTCCATGTCTCCGATAACGCAAAGCTGCCGCTTGGGTCTCGTCATCGCCACATTGAGTCTTCTTTTGTCGCTGAGAAACCCAATCTCGCCGGAATCGTTCGATCTCACGAGAGAAACAATTATCACCTCTTTTTCTCGACCTTGAAAACCGTCAATGGTCGAGACCTCCACCTTCAACCCTAGCTCTTTCTGTATGGCCTTTTTCAAAACCGCCACTTGGGCGCTGTAGGGCGAAATAACCCCAATGTCGTCTGGTTTGACTCCTGCCTCGATCAACATACTAATATGTTGCATCGCAACCTGGGCCTCCATGTCGTTGTACTTGGAGCCCGTGCTCGCAAGAACACTCTTTGCGTCGTCTTCCTCGACTCTTTCCGGGAAATCTCCGCCTTGTGTGTCGTACCAGATACACGGAATTTGGGTATCCTCTGTGTCCTCCACATCCTTGAGGTCAGAAAGAATAATGTCCTTAACAGAGTCTGCAGCCTTGAGCTGTCCGTCGTAAAGCGTTTCCGAGGGGAACTCCATGATCTCGGTGTTCATTCTGTACTGGACATTGAGAAGCTTCTTGTAGTCTGCTCCGCCGTGGTGCTCCATCAAACGGTCAAAAAGGGTGAACTCAAGGTCCGCCAATGGCTCCAGTTTCTTCAGCGATCGCAAAGTATCCGCTTCTTCTTTGGATTTGACTGTCGCAGGAAGCTGCAAATTGTCTCCAGCAATTACCAACCGCTTGATTCCGAGATGTGTGGCTAAGGCAATCCAGCACTGTGGTTCAAGCGATTGCGAGACTTCGTCAATGACAATCGTATCAAAAAATGGGTTTTCGGCGCTGAAGTTTCCATCTCTGTAGATGTGAAAAAGCTCGTTGGATCCTGCTCCGTGAAGCGTTGCCAAAATCACCCTGGCGTTGCGTAGGAGATCCAGCACAATCTTCTGCTCCCTGTTTCTGAGCTCTCTGCGAAGTGTTTTGACCTCACCCCAAAGTGCCTTTCTTTCTCCGTATCTCTTGCTCTTTTTGATTTGACCGATGGTAGAAGAGATGTCCTTTTCTATGTCCCGCAAAATGGCCCTTTGCTCACTCGCATCTGATCCTGAGGAGTCCAAAGACTTGGAAAGAACATCAAGAGAGTGCTTAAGGTTTGCCTCGAGGAGTCTAGCTGGGTGCCCGATTCTTATTAGATGCTCGGGGTTCAAGGACGATTTTTGTGACTTTCTTTTGCTTTTTTTGGCGGCAGAGGGCTCCTCCGCAGTGAAAACAGGCGACAATCGCTCGAGAATATTGTCCACGGGTATGTTGGACGCACCACACACCAAAACTCGCTCGCCGTGATTGAAAGTCAACTGCTTGATCAACTCAATTAGTGTGTAGGTCTTGCCTGTTCCTGGTGGTCCATGAATGATCGTAACTGGTGAAACATGAACGGCAAAATCGATGGCTCGCTTTTGAGAGTCGTTAAGCAGATGATCGAAGAACTTGGTTCTTGTTTTAGGCGCTGATTTCGGTATGAAGGAAGCTTCTCCCAAGAGAATTCTCAAAACTTCGTTTTTGCTATTCTCACTAAGTGTCTCGAGACGCTTCATCGCCTGAAGCATGCGCTTGTACGTAATGTAGTTGGTGAGTTTGACGATCCACATCCTAGAGTGATCATTGCCAGTATTGTTGTACAAATTAAGCAATCTCTCGTCCGAAGTGTCTTCTTCAATTGACACAGTCACGGAATTTGCAGAAAGCCTCGTAACTACGCCCTCTAATGCAGTAGACTCCTTTTCCGACTCCTTGCTATTGGAGCTTTTCATCTTATCCAACTGCACGATATCGCCAACTCTTAGTGATCCAGATTTGATTTCCTCGTCTGGCTGAGAAAAAGCAGGATCCAAACTTAGCTCTATAAGTGATTTGCCCCCAATGCCCGACCTCATGTTGGTCATAGTCAAGTTCACTATAGCTAGCCCAAACGATGCTAGCTTTTTTGGAGAGTATTTCGACAAATACGAGTCGGTGAGAGCATTGTCGCAGCGCAATTCCAATTGAATGGCATTGACAAACTCCTGGGCAAGTCTCTCCTGAGTAAGCATTCTACAACGATGTCAGTATCAGTTTTTCATGATCAGCACATTGCTCAAAGGTATGTGATCAACGCATCTTGATACCTGCAATATAGGATTTCGATTTACGATCACACTGATAGGGTTCAGTCTAGTATCAGATTGACCCAATGAGCGATCTATACATACAATAAAGGGAAGGAAACTTGAAAGAATAAGTCTGAGAGCGCATAAGTGGGATTGCAAGCGCGTGACCTGGGTCACGTGCTCTTACCCAAAACACACACCTTTTGGTCAATAAATTGTGTCGTGTGATGCTTTCTAGTTCTTGGTGAAGTCGTCGATGTCACGACCCGTCTGCTTCTTCAAGTAGTTCTTGCCCTTGTCGATAAGATTGTCAACAACCAAGTTGCGTTGTCTAAAGTAGCCACTGACACGTAAAAGAGACACAGTTTTGTCGTAGCATAACTCGCCAAATGCTAAATACTTGCCAAACCAGTTGCGGACGTCCACAGAGCTGAAATGGGACGTGTCGAAGACGAGACCGGTGTTACGGTGGATACCCGCGAGAATAATGGAGATAAGCACCAAGTCAAAGCCGTAGTGGGTGAGTTTTCC
>JAJMHE010000014.1:338073-369192 GCA_030582895.1 Candidozyma ruelliae
TTTTTTTTTTTTTTTTTTTTTTTTTTTTTTTTTTTTTTTTTTTTTTTTTTTTTGTCAAGATGAAAAGGTCACGAATCGTGTTTTTACGCTACAAATTTGCAATCTTTTAATTTATGCTTTCAAATCATGATGAATGGATCCGCTTGATGGCTCTGACGGAGTCGTCAGAAGTCCATTCACGAAGACGTTTAGTCTGCGCAAAAACGCCTAGTCTAGTGCTTATTTGGTCAATATTGAGTGACAACTGCTCACCGGAAAAGTTGTCTGGAACCACCTGCTTGGCAGCTTCCATGGAAGAAAAGCCAGCAAATTTGGAGATCAACATATCTCCACCCTCAGATCCAACATTTTGTACTTGATAAATTAAGCGATAGAGCTTGTGACGCAAATGCCCTGTGACATACTCCACGTTGGCGAGGTTGAGCGCCCACTCAATTACACCTTTAAGTCTGAGGGCGTTCAAGTCCTCCTTATTTTTGGTACCTTCAACAAGCTTCTCAATCATCCAGGCAACCTGTTTGTAGTAGTTGTCATCCTCAAGATCTCCCAGTGAGGTTCCATTAGCGATGCCATATAACAAGGGGATCTCGTATGCCTTGAAGATTGGGTTGGTCAAAATGTACTGACAAACCCGATCGTAGAGGAAATGTCCAGGGTTGATGATGATTTCGGCCAAGGACGCTATAATGTTCCACACAAGTGGCGTTTGATGCTCGGCCACACGCAATGTATGCAAAATAGATGATAAGTAGATCAACAAGAGGTTCTTGTCTTTGAACGAGGCATCCTGTTTTTGAACGAATTTTGTCATTCCGTGCAAGATGACCATGGAGATGTCTCGTGTCGACTGATAAGAGAGGTTGAGCACAATGACATGGAAGACTCTGGACTCAATAAGACGTCTGACGTTGAAGGTTACTTCGCCCTCTTTCTCCGAGATCAACTCGTCGTTGTTCAAAATAACAAGGAGAAGGAACTCAGGATCGTACTCAGTGTCTTTGTATGGGCCCTTGAAGCATTCATGGTATGCATTAAGGTAGTCAGAGTAACGCTGCAGACTTAAGATTGTTGTTGGTCTTACTGGAGCTGCAATGCTGTTGCTAATAAATGACTTTTTGAGGGCAACGAGGGTTGTGCCTTTACCCTTGATAATCAAGCGCTCTTCGCCGACCAATTCAACCTCATTTTGCGTGAGACTCTCCAGGAAATCCCAACCCGTGACTTTGTTTACCCAACTCTGGTTGGTCTTCTTTTCTATTGCTTTCAAAGTGCTTTTGAGAAGAAGGTCGTCGGCTCTGGTGGACCCAAGGTACAAAACCAAGAGTTGATCAAGGATGATTCCAGAAGAAAGGCGTCCAATGTCACTCTCGGCGAGTTTTTGAATCACCAAGGCACTTTCGAAACGCAAAAATGCATCCTCATCAGTGGGAAGTTTCGAAAGAGGGTTCATACTGTTATTGAGGTAGATTTGAAGCAACTTGTCATTCTGAATCTTCTTCTTATCGCAACAAAGGATAAGCTTTATGATGTAACGAGTGCAGCTCGAGTTCAAGACCCATCTTGGGTGTTTGAGGAAAACCTCCAATTGAGCATTGAAGATTTCCGTAGGACACATTCGCCATGGATGCTTGAGAGTCTCCAAAAGATCCTCCATGGACGCAAGGAACTCCATGAATGAGACAGAAAGCTCATCAGACTCTGCAAACTTTTTCGTGATGTAAAGCATGCATTTGTGGACCCAAGCGTTGAATCTATTCTGGTTTTCAACAATCACAGAATAATTTGCCTTTGCTAGAGAGGTAACCGTTGTAGTAAAATCAGTAGAGAATCCAAGCTTTGTTTCTTTTTCGATCGCCGTCAACAAAAGCTCTGAAACCTCTTTGAGTTCAAAGGTTTCAGGACAGAGGCCGAAAATTCTGATAGACCAAACCCAGTTTGTCATGCTCAATGCAAGCTTGACAACACGGGATTGGAAGGTCTTGATGATCTCCTTGGAAGTTGATGCCACTCTGTATAAGAGATCGTCATCAACATCACCAAAATTGATAATGTGGCTCACTAGAGATGCATTGCTTCTCTCGAGAAGATAGTGAAGGTCCTTGTTCTCGAGGAAGTACTTAATCTCTGCAGATGTTGGCTCGAACTTTACGAGCAACGATTTGATTTCTGAGTTATTGATCTTAGACAATGCTCTCAAATCTGGGGTGAACGTAATGTGTTTCTCGATGGCTACCTTGAGAGCTCCAATAGCAATAAATTCGTTCGACAAGTTTTGCACCAAATTCACTAATTGTTCATCGGTGAATATCCACAGAAATTTGACCAAAAGCTTCTGATTTGTCGCAGGGAGCTTCTTCGTTGCGAGTGAATACAAGAAACTATTCAATTTTGTTTTCGTGAAATCCGCTGGAACCTGCCTCAAAAGCTCTGCTACCAAACTAAGGGCAATAGTTTGTGTTCTTGTAATAGTATCAGACACAAACAAGTCCTTGAAAAACCATCTGCCGGGTTGACTGATAAATGAAATCAAGGCCTCATCTAAGAGCTTTACACTCATGAGATAATTGCCGAGCTTTGCCACATGTTCAAATACTTTGGACTCGCTCACAGAGCTGTTAGAATCCTTGTTGAAAATGTAGAATTGCTGCGCAAACTCGAATTTGTTAGTCAAGCTTTCCTTTGTCTTGATCAGCTTCAAATTAATCTCGACAGGAATATCGCTGGCTTTTGTAAGGCGCTCAAGTGCTTCGCAAGGCTCGCCCATAATGATGGAGTCTGTGACAAACTTAGACAACCAAGTAAGTAGGACCGAGTCAGACTTGTAATCGGGGATAAACTTGAATTGTTCAAAGAGAACAACAAAAAAGACACTCAAATCTGAATAAGAGCTGTGCGCTTGATCCAAGTACTTGTAGGGAGTTTTGATTGCCCTTGAAATTGTCTCGTCTAGACAGTTCCATAACTTCGATGCTGATGTAGATTCCACAATTTCTGATGTCGCTTCGATTAAGCGTGACAATGGTGACTCAATGAGGTTGGCTGAATTGAAGACTATCGAGGTCGACAAAAGCTTCGAGAGAATTGCAAATATCTTCGATTTGAGGAACTCGATACCAGAAAGTTTGAGCAAGGAGGTAAAGAAGCAGTTTCCTTTCGGCAGCTTACTCCACCACTTTAAGTCATTGTTGGACTGAATTGAGAGATAGTTGTCAAGCAAAACCAAGTCTTTCTTGTCGCAATTGTCCAAGTCCAACTTTGCCAAGTTTTCCTTAACAGTGCTGACAATAGCCGCTGACGATGAAGATGGGGCAAGCTGCTCGTAGCTTTTGACTATCGAGGTGGCGGTAAGCTTGATTAGGTCATTTTCGTGTGACAAAAGCGGGATGTATGATGCTTGTGGAGGAAGATTACTCAAGACAGCATCAATGAGAGATTGAGATGCCTTGTTTTTTGTCAACTTGTTGAGCATGAGTAAGATGAGTTGTAGACCTAGCTGCTTGACTAAGTCATTCGTAAATGCAAGACAGGATGTGAGTGAAGCACTGGACAAAGGTGGGAGTGAAACAAAATCCAATTCCACTGGCAAGGAGTCCGATTTGAGGACCTCAGAATACAAAAGAGTGTAGCCCACCCAGAATGCAGATAAGGATGGATCGTGATAACCTTCAGAGCTCGAGACGATCCAGTTCATGTATGGAGGTAAAAGCTCGGAATTATGATTGAGGATAGTCATCACGTACTGCAATTGGTTATAGTGTTCCCATGGTCGAAGGGCTGTCAAAAGGGTGTATAGAAGCTTGTTGTTAATTTTAAAGGTTTTGTTATGCACAGTGATGGGAGAGCCGAATTCGTTCATGGGGAAGGCGATTCCCTTCTCTTGATCGACTACTAGTGTGTTCATGAGATTGGTGAACAACGTTTTGAATCTTTCAAACTCGCCTTCGTCCTCATCGCCAACACGGTCGTTTTCGGGTTTAACAAATGCAAAAAGAGAACTGAACTTGAATAAGAAGTTCTCGTTCAAAATCTGGCATTTGGAGATACGCCGGAGAAGGGGCTCTGACAAAACGCTCTTATCGATGAACTCAATGACAGCAATGAGAATCTCAAATCTGTCCATTTCCATGTACTTCCAGAAGTTGTTCATGATTTTGAAGTTGGTCAAAAGTGCCTTTCTCAATATTGGTGATGTCTTGGCAGCCACTGCCATGTAGAAGTTCATAAAATGCAAACGCATGGACTTCTCCACAATCAACTTCCTCTCAAAATCATCTTTTGTAGGGATGAGAAGTTTCATAAGCGAGGAATGGTTGAAATCAAAGGTGTCTGTGAAGTCTGCAAAAAGTGAGTGGTTGTTATAATTCACGAGCGAGATCAACACACGAAGACTGGGATTGATGGCAGAGGGCTTCCTTAAGGAGAAGATATTGTAAAACGACTTGAGATTGTGTTGGATGATCTCGGTGTAAAACTCAGTTATGCGGTCTCTCTGATCCAACAATTCGAGTTTGGCCTTGGCCTGGGTTGTGGTGATATTTTCTGTGGGAGCTTCATGCAAAATAAAGTTAACAACCTCAAGCACACTTGCTAGTCTTCCTATCGTTTGGGAGATTTTCGGGATATCTGTGGCAGCGGTGAAATGGGAGAAATTGTGTAGCACCTTAAGTAGAAGGCCTCTCTGAACAAAAGTTACCAACGGGCTGAGATCGTCATATACACCCAATTCGGCGACCGTCTGCAATTCTGAAAGCAGAACTGCATCGATGTTTGCTGTCGAATAGACAGATTTCGTTTTCTTTCCACTCATACAGAGCCACGACGTTCACTGAAATATTGAATAGAAATGCAGAACCTCAAGCGATGGCATCGATAGTTTGGCACATGATTGTGCACGTGTATCTCGTGATTGTGCACGTGCCAGACCCCAGATTGACGAATTCATTCCGTGACTTCCCCGCCTGGCAGCTTACGAGAACAATAAGATCAAAGGCATCGAGATACGGGGAGGCGGGCTACCTCGGGGTAGTGGCAATGAAAGAAAGAAAAGAAAAAGTAAACAAAAGTGCAGTGAGATTTTGCCAAAAATAGATAACCACTACAGGGTTCGGGGGTTTGTGCGCTTTGCTGTACTATGGCTGCAAATTGCGAAATACACGGAAAAGGAATAAAGATAGCAAGTGTTCCAAATATAACAAAGTGAATATTTTGGCCAATCGGTCAATCTCGGACCACACGGAGACACGTCCGCTTCTTTGCTAGCTCCCTAAGATATCGAGGCACACTAGCTTAAGCGACAGTAGGGATTAAGGCAAGGCGGCAGAAAGCAGCAACCAAATAACTTTTTGGGGTGATTGTAGGGTGTAGTAGATTTGGGCCGAGGGAGGCAGCATAAGGTGCTGATTGCAAAAAAATGCATATGTTATGAATTGTCTCAGATGTTTAGCCCCAGCTGCCGCTGTCAATCTATATTGTGATAGAGATTGTGATTAGAGGCGGGTAGATTGTGGGACTATTATTGTGGTAAATGATCTTGCCAAATACGGCAATCTCTGTTTATGGTCCGGGTATATTGACAGCTGGAGTCATTGTTATCGAACAGAAATATATTATCGAGCAGAAATTTAGCATCCCTGATGTGATCGAGCTCGGGTAGGTACTCCGTATGCATCACAATTACAAAGCGTACAATAAGTGTTTACCTTTCGGTCAATCTGAGAGTTCGCTCGAAATGTTCTGAGTTACGGTGTTGCATTGACAGTATATGCCGCTGGCATTGGGATGTAAATTGATCGGCACCACGATTGTTGGCGTATGCAAAAGTCGAAGATATGAGAGTGATGCTTCTTTAGTGTGGCTACTCCATTTGGACATCGTGATCAGTGGCGAACTACTACAGAATTGCCGAGTCAGCCGAAATTCGGATCACCAATCAGTTCCCTCAGCTTACAGAGTTTCTTCCGTACTCCACCAACAACGTTCCGTCTGCCTGACTGAACAAGAAAAATCATTCGACAAAGGAATACTCTTGACACAGCCAGCTGGTCATCTTTTGCCGTGCCAACGGCGTATTCTCCTAGACTTTCCCAGCCTCTTTGTCTATGTTCTGGATTGTTGCTGTCAT
The DNA here is from genome assembly GCA_030582895.1 of Candidozyma ruelliae. Classification (NCBI taxonomy): domain Eukaryota; kingdom Fungi; phylum Ascomycota; class Pichiomycetes; order Serinales; family Metschnikowiaceae; genus Candidozyma; species Candidozyma ruelliae. The sequence goes on from JAJMHE010000014.1 coordinate 344,195, forward strand.
GTGCTCCGTCTGGCCTCTACATCGTTCCGAAAATTGTTGAGTGGATTATTTCGAGTCTATTTGTGTGTTGCTTTTTTTTTTTTCTAAAAAAATCTTGCTTCTTCAAGTAGACCGCTCGTCTAGCTTCTCACACCTTCACCTCGAGCACCATTCGCTATCTCATTTCAATCTACGACAGTTTACTACCCCAAGCCTCCAGGCGGCCGAACGCCACCCCGTCTTGCGCCTTGGTCTCATCCTTAAGCCTCGATCTCCCCAGACACCACCCACGTATATTTGCAGCCGGCCACATTTGAAACAAAAGCAGAGTTTGGTGAATTAAGTTTGTCACGAAATCCAGTGACAGATTTTTGAATTTGCTCCAGGCTTTGAAGCTTCAAATCAGACATTTCCCTTTTGGGCTTCAGGCTTTCAGGTGAATTGTGCTCCCCTCGAAAGTGGCTTGGGCTGCAAAGATCCAGGGGTGAAAACAGGCGAAGCTACACGAAAAGTTCCGAAGAAGCGGGTTTTGAAAAGCGGGTTTCGGGAGGAAATCGGACTTTTCGTGGACCGCTTTGTTTCCAGAATGTTGTGGGGACTGGATTCGGCAACATGGGCCGGAGACAAGCGGAAGACAAAGGGTCCGGATTGAGAAAAAAAGAAAGTCAATTTAAGAATTCTGAAAAGGACGCAAAGGAGACTACACTTCCCCAAAGTCATAGCAAAAGCCAAATGATCCCAGAACTATCAAATTCCTGGGGGTTCTCCTTTTTGGCACATTCTCGCTTCGGTTCCTTGCACCCTCTCCCTGCGCTGCGACGTGACGTCAGAACGAGGGGCACCAGAAATAACCGCCTGGGGAAGTAAACAAAAAACCTGCAAAGCCAAAAGCTTTTTCCCTATCTGCCACATTCCCGTCGTGTAGCGGCGATAGCGGAGGAATTTGGAACACCAGGAAAACCAAAAAACCCCAAAAACCGAAAAATCTACAATATTTCAAAAAGTGGATTTCCAAATATAATGTCTCAGATCCGCTTCCGGGCTGTGCCCCGCTTGTGCCACGATCACAAGGTCTTGCTCGGAGGGGTCCCCGGATTCGCTTTTGTCTTTTTTTCTATTTTGGCTGCCCTGCGTCTCCGCTCTGATGTTTCCATTTTTTTTTTTTTTTTTTCTTGTCTTATCTCGTCAGCTGCTCACTCCGCATATCGGGCGCTGCTTATATAGTGGCCTTTTCCAGCCTCCGCGAAACATTATTGCCATGACGCTTTTTCTGGTATGTAAAGAAACCCAGGATGTGGAAATTGCAGGCTTTTGAAGTTTTAGAGATTCCGAGTTCTAGAGTTTTTGGCATTTAGCGCTTTTGAAATTCTTGGGAGGTAATTCTCGGCCGGTTCCTGCTGCCTCCGGTTACCTAACTTGGCACCGCTTGGGCCCCGTCCAAAACAAAAGGCAGACGAAATCCAAAAAAAAAAAAAAAAGTCCCTTCTCCCCAGCACAATCCAAACCCAAAACCCCCAAAACCAAATCACAATTCCCTCCCTGTCAGCAACCCAGTCCCCGTTGACACTTTGCCTAACCAGAAACCGGGGTCTTACCTGCACTCCCGTCAGACCCAGCGCGATACAAATCCTCATACATCACTTCGCGCTCCACATTTTTTCTGTTCCTTTCTACCATTCTCTTTTCAGAGTCACAGTGTGAACCTTACTCTGAATCCAACACAGTTTAAGATTCTGCACTGAAACCCAAACACCAGCCACCCCTGACCTCCTCACGCTCCTTAATCCCGCCAAATCCTGCCTATTCTGGCCCCATTACGTCATCACTAACCTCCAGAGCATCAAGAAACGCCTCAACAAAAACCAACCCCAAAGTCAAACAGGCCTCCCTCCCCAAAACAGCAGCTTACCCCTCACCAACGCTGCCACTGCAAACCTCACCCTTCCTTCCCAGCCGCTAGACCCGGTGCTACAGTCTCAAAACACATTCTCGGTCACTGTGTCCAAAATGCCCGATGCCTCTTCTCCAGGTCACGAGGAGGGCATGTTCAACATGTCCAACTTCCCCGATTTGCCTTCCAACTACCGTTTGCGCCAGCTCCTAGGCGAAGGCGCCTTTTCCTCGGTGTACAAGGCCCTCAAGGTCGATCTGAACGAGCAGGTGGCCATCAAGATCATCAACAAGACCAACCTCTCGCAGAAACAGTTGAACAACATCGAGAACGAGATTAATATCATGAACAAGCTCTCGAACGTAGGAGGCCACGTCAACATTCTCCGCTTGATCGAGCTGTTCCAGCTGGAGGAGAACTGCTTTCTCGTTTTGGAATATTCCGATGGCGGAGAGATCTTCAACAAGATTATTGAGTACACCTACTTCTCGGAGAACTTGGCCAAGCACGTTTTCATGCAGTTGCTTAACGCCATCCGCTTCTTGCACCAGAACAATATCGTCCACAGGGACATCAAGCCCGAGAACCTTCTCTTCAATAGAATCCCCTATGTGCCCCGCTCCGAGCTTGAATTTAAGAAAGCCCTTCGGGCCTCCGATGACGAGTCTAAGAAGGACGAGGGCGTGTTCAAACCGGGCATCGGGGGCGGTGGTGTAGGAACCATCAAGCTAGCCGACTTTGGCTTGGCTAAACAGCTCAGATACGATGTTGCAGCTCCTACTGGTAAGAAGCAAAGTAATTTGAAGACTCCTTGCGGAACTGCTGGCTACACTGCCCCTGAGGTGATTCACTGTGGCGTAGAGAGAAAAAGAAGATTCAAAAGCTCTACGCTGAAAAGCAATTTCTATTCCAAAGCAGTCGACATCTGGTCGCTCGGGTGCTTCCTCTATACGATCCTTTGCGGATTTCCTCCATTCTATGATGACAATCACGATGTTCTTACTCACAAGATCATCACCGCCGATTATGTCTTCTTGGAGCCCTGGTGGGACGAAATCAGCGACGACGCCAAGGACTTGATCTCCAAAATGCTTGTGGTTGATTCTGAAACTCGTATCACGCTCGACGAAATCTACGAACATCCCTGGCTTGCTGACGTTGTCGCTCTTGAAGCTACCAGCTACTTTCCCGAATCTACACCAGTTCCAGACGGAAAGAACGGAGTTTCCGCTCCTTCCAAGCAGATGGACCTCCACAACGGCAGAAAGTCTCCAGGCGGAATCCTTACACCTGGCGCTGCTATCAAATCGGTTTTCAACAACCCAGCCATGTCGCATGTTAACCTCAAGCGTTTGGCTCAGCACCAGCGTCATTTAGACCCCAAAGAGGGTGTTGATCCCAAGGATGTCAAATTCGACGCAGACCCCACCAAGGGTCGTCACCGCAAGACGAGTTTGCCCAAAACGCCGAATCCTATTGACAACGTCAACTTCAAGGACGTTTTCGAGAAAGGGCTCGACTCCGATTCGGATGAAATATCCTCAGATGCGGTGGACTCGTTGGAGGATGACGAAGAGGAAGTCGACGAGGTGGAGGACGAGGAGGAGGATGACGAGGTCCAGGAAGGCGTGGGCGAGTTGAAAGACAAGCTCTCGACCTTGAAGCTTCTCTCCATCCTGTCTACCTCCTCCACCGACTCGTCCAAACTTCTGCACAACGACGACGACTGCGCTACCAGATCGTCGTCAGTCATAAGCGGCGTGAACGGAGACTACAAATTCACGTTGAACTTGAACGACCTGAACTTGCTCAGAAGACGGTCATCGCTTAAAAGCGGACAGGCATAGGTTTACATGTTGTTACGCTATTATTTACTTCTGGTGTTCTCCGTGTGGGGAACGCCCATCGGTATTATCGTGGGTTTGGGTCGGCATTAGCATTATATCTCGTTAAACAAAATATACTTCCATATTTACAGTACTCTATCACCAGCTCAAGATCTCTCGGAGGGCTTGATGTCAGCCAGCAGAGGCTCCTCCTCTTCTTCAGGCACCAAACAGTCGTTTTGTTCCAAAAGGTCGGCCAACTCGCCGCTTTGGGCCATGGACATAACAATATCGCAACCTCCAACAAACTCCTTGTTCACATATAGCTGGGGGATAGTAGGCCACTGGCTGTATTCTTTGATTCCGTCTCTCAACTCTGGGTCCTCCAAAACGTTGTAGGCGGCGAATTTGTGGGGGTCAACGCCCTGCTGGCCCAAAATCTGGATAGTGGCTCTGGAAAATCCACACTGGGGGAATTCCGGAGTTCCCTTCATAAATAGCACAACTGGAGAGCTCAGGACGGCTTTGTCGATAGCGTCCTTGATTTCTGTGGAGATGAACCTGGCGAAACGGGGTTGGAGGGTGTTGTAGACAGGAAAAGAAGCTCTGGCGTTAAGCCTGGCGGACTGGAGCACAGATCTAAACATGGTGTGGGTTTAGTGTAGTAGTTGGAGAGGATCAAATAAGCAAGATCCAATTCGTCTGAGCATCTCGGTGTGTGCAGGGAAGTGTGTAAGCAGAGGGAGAGGGGTCAGGAATATGGAGAAAAAAGAGGTTTTCGTGACTAAATAATAGATGAAGTCAGAGAAAGAAGCTCAGACCTTGTGAACATGCCCTTTTTTTTCTTCATTTGCTGAGTGTGGCTGGAGATGCAGAGAGTGCTGGTGTGGTTAAAGAATGGCTGCGAAAAACCCTTCAGCCTTACAGAGATATGTGGATAAAGGTGAAACACGAGGCTTCGTCGGACTTATTACTTCATATTTCTCCAAAACAGGAGAGAAAAGCCGTATTTGCATCATTCTCGGAGGTGGCGGCCTAGATCGACGAAAGCCTCGTACAAGTCTTTGCAGCCACCGTTTTGTGGTGTTTTGAACGTTCCAGCCCGAAGCGTTCGAAAAAAGAATGTTATCAATTTGATCAGGCGACCAAGGTGGCCAGAATGTTGCTTCAGAGAGTAAACGGAATCTGCCCAAAATGGCGTTTTTTCGAGTCGAGCCAGAAGGGTGGTTGCCCGGGCAACGGAGGTCGGAGTGATCAGAGTCTGCTTGGCCCAGAGCCCTGGCAGAGTTCTCTAGCTAGAAGGAAAACTTTCGTTGAATGCTATTAGAGCGGTACCGAGCTTAATGGGGTAACTGATGTTGACCTTTTGGATGTGTTTGAGCACATTGTAGGCCCTACTTGCCTGAGGACTACATAAGAAGAGAGAAGCATGGCTACTAGGTCAGCAAAATATGGTACACAAAAATCCTAGGGTTCTTTGTCTTTGCAGATATTCCCCTAACTCTTGCTACTTGCTCTGTCTCCTCAATCCTCTGCCCACTACACTAAAGTGCTGAGTCTATATCACCAAGCTCCGAAGCCCACAAGCAAAAGCGTCCGTGTCCCCTCCATCAAAATTCTAGCTAACTTCCTACCCATCTGATGAAATCTCTTCACTCCACAAACGATTTCAATGTCTTTTTTGGGTTCTTTGTCCCCAGTGCTCTCCCTCCAGTATGTGCGAAATGGCTGCAAAAACCGTTCTCACCACCGCTCTTCCCATGATCTTCCCACACCTCGCCCCAATTCTCCTTTTCGGCATGGCCGCCGCTGTCTACGACCCCAGCTCGGACTTTGACTGGAAACAGCTCAAGCCCCGGGCGCCTCCGCCTGCTGGATCCGTCCTGCTGCTTCCCTTCCCTATAGGTATGGTGACACAGAACTTCTACCTCGACGACGACGGGATCTGGAGACGGCCCGAGCCGCTGGTGCCCGAGACGGTAGTTCCAAGCGTGCCGGGCGAGAATTCGAGAAAATGGGCGGACATTCACCAGTTGGATATTGGCCAGGTGCTGAGACCAGAGGGAGAGGAAGAGGAGCACTATGTGAACGACCCGTGGGAGACACAGAAGCCGCCCGAGGAGGTTTACGATGGGCCTTGGACGCCACCAGAGCAACATAATGAAGATTACAAAATGCCTGAGGAAATTCAAGCGCCCGAGGATTTCGAGGATGACCAAAACGAGCCCTGGGACGTCTCCTCCCCCATTGGAGGACCTGTCAACGTCGTGCCCGAGGACATGTTGATGAAAAGGGGAATTCCAGAAGCCAGAGGATTCCACCCCATTCGCTACACAAGCTGCACAGACGAGGACACCCTCGTGATGTACTTGGAGGATGGCATTTTGAGAGACCCAGAGCACAGAATCGGGTCGATTGTGAGCAACCGCCAGTTCCAGTTTGACGGGCCTACTCCGCAGTATGGAGCAATCTACGCTGCCGGCTGGCTGGTCACCAAAGGAGGCCTTTTGAGTTTGGGCGAGCAAACCACTTTCTGGCAGTGTCTGGCGGGAGACTTCCACAAAACCTACGATAGGTCGATCCACGAGCAGTGTGTGCCAGTGCAGTTTGAGGTCGTGAAGCTCGACATGACGTGTTGAAAAGAGCGTTCCGAGGTGTTCAGTCGTAGAAAATAATATATGAATCTATCGATGAGTGGATGTATGTTCCCCGAGTACTACCAAAAGTGGCTTTATATTCTGACTAATTCTGAAGAAGTGGAATCAATTCAAGGTATCGAAGAATGTCTTTTGTCACTCGGTTATAAGCCAAAGGTAAATCACTAATACTGCTCGAGATACTGAAGACTTATCTCCTTATCTGATTGTCGAAGTAGCCTCTCATAACACCACCAAGCCATAATCACACCAGGATAGCGATCCCATGGACTTCATGTCCGATGACCTTATAAGGGCTCCCTCTGATCCCGATGGTGAACTCCTAACAATGCCTACAACCTGAAGATACCAATAGATTATTTTATTAATGTAACTTTTCTATGATTACACAAACCACTTGACTCTGACGTAGGAACAGCTGACAGCTACCAAACGATAGATCACCACACAGCCAACAAAGGCGCCGATTGCGTTTCCAACTTTGGCATGAAGTCCATAGTACGAAAGCACAGCATCTCCAGTACTAAGCAGGCAGTCCGTGGATCCCCCACAGTCAAAAGTCTGACCTGGGAATGCCAAATTAACACAAATTTGCACAGCAAACTTGCAAGGGTTGATGTAGTTCAAGCCTTTGAAAAACTCAGGCATGTGCAAAGACATGGTACCAGCCATGAAGATGGCAACCATTGCCAGGTTGGCCAAAAGGTTAGTGGCCAAACCCAAATGCTCAAAGATACTCGTACAGATGATACCAAAGGAATCACCACAGTTCGTGATCAACGTCGATGTAAGAAGCATGGAGAAAAACATGCCCGCATCTCTTGGAAGTCCAATGCCAAACACAACCAAAACGGAGAAGAAAAGGCATGGTGCAATCTCGAAGGGAATCTCGACAAGGAAGTAAGCGGAGTGGAACACCAATGTGTTATAGGCAGAGTCTTTGTACTCCTGGTGGAAGAGGTCTCTCTGGTATGGGTAGATACTCAAATTGTTAATCAAGCCACAGAAGTACAAGTTGATGACACTCTGCGTGAGACCCAATCTGTTGCTGATACCCTGAACGTTGCCCTTCAATGGAGCAAAGAAAAGGGCGTAGATGGCACCAAGGGCACACACTTGGAAAATACGTGCAAACATGACATCTGTGGAACGCAAGGATACAATCGTGGTTCTGTGAAGTACCGTCTTGAAAGCAACCCAGGTAGGAACGGAAACAGGATGGTATTTCGTGAGATCCAAACTAGTGGGAGCATGTGTGAGTTTCTCGTTGGTTTGGTCCTCTTCCTTCCAGGCCTGGATCATGTAGTTCACTCTCGACAAAGACTGTTCCGTTGTTTCGCCAGCTCTTTTGGATACAACATCAAGAACATGGTCAGCGAAGTTCACCTCTTTTGGACATGCTTGTCCGTGCCTCTGGAAGTACTGGGGCATGCGATCAACGTCACCGTTGTAGACAACAAAACCACCACGAGCAAGAAGAACCATCGAGTCGAATTGCCAGAACATCTCCTTGCTAGGCTGGTGAATCGTCAGAATGATTGTAGTGCCCTCGCTAGCCAATTCATGCAAAAGGGTGAGAATGGAACTCGAAGTAGCGACATCAAGACCGGAAGTTGGCTCGTCAAGGAACAAAATCTTAGGTTTGCCCAAAAGCTGAATAGCAATGGACACTCTGCGCTTCTCGCCCCCGGAGATTCCCTTGACATTGGCAGATCCAATGGGAGTGTCAGCACAGTCAACCAAACCTGTGCGTCTCAAAAGCAATGCAATGACAGATGGAATTCTGTAATGTTCGGATACTGGCATACGCAACTTCGCCTGGTAGTAAAGCGTTTCACGAACCGTCAACTGAGGAATCAACAAGTTGTCATGCTGGGTCACATAGGCGCTGATTTTCGAAAACTCAGATGGGGCAACCTCGATAGTGTCATTCAAAAAGATCAGACCGCTTCTTGAGAAACTCGAGGTTTTAGACAAACGGTCAGCCAAGAAGTTGAGGAAGGTGGTCTTTCCACCACCCGAAGGGCCCATGATGACATTCACCGCATTTGGCTTAAAATTCGCTGTAACGTTGTCGAGCAAGACTCTGTTGACCCTTTTAGCGAGAAGAGACCTAGACTCTCTGACTTTCACACTGAGAGTAATGTGCCTGACATTGATACCAACACTCTCACTCTCAATACGGTGCTTGTCGTCGGTGCATTCGCTGGAGAGATCGAGAAGCTTCTTGTCCTCCTCTTCGTCGTCGCCACCAATTCTGTTCTTCTTCTTCTTTGCCACTGCCATGTCGTAGTTTCTGAAGCCGAGAGAGAGCATGGACAAGACGTTGAACCCGATCCACCAGGCAATAAGAATTCCTATTGGCTCGGCTATCCAGTTCTGTGGGTATCCAAGTGTTTCAAGCTGGTAGTTTCCTGAGTATTCTGTGCAACGAGAATCGTCAGAGGGATAGGGACATTTGCCCATCCAGTCAGTGTACTGATTAGCGTTGAGAGCTCCAAAACCGTACCAAAAATAGGCTAAGTACTTGACCCAGCGCACGTAAACAGGCATGGTGGCAGAATTGACGAAGTAACCGCAGCCGGAATTTTGCAACTGGTAGAATGCGTTCGAGATCAATGCGGAAATGGAAAAATCAGCACCCAAGGTGAAGCAAAGGAACCCTGTCGTGAACGAAATGGCAGTGATTAAAAATGCAACGGCGAAAAAGATACCAAAATGGTAGGTGGCATCATTGGCGCCACTCAGATCGTCCCCCAATCTCAAGCCCCACATGAAGTAGGTGACCACAGAAAATAGTAGTGAAACTGGGATGTCCTCAAGTATTAGCTTACCCAATCTTCTGGAAATGACAAATCCTGGAATGCTGACACACTGCTCTCTGTACTCTTTGAAAAAGAAGACACCATCGTGCTGCCAAAGTCTCTCAAGCTCCATGAGAAGGGGAGCAAAACCAAGGACTTCAAGCACGACATAGAGAGCCGATGTTATGGACCTGATTCCCGCAAGGTCTGGAGTAGGTTTGTAGAACATCCAGCCAAGAATTATGGCTAGAACTAATGATGTGCCGTTAAGCGCAAGTAAGGAAACACGATCTCTGTAAGAAAGCTTGAACGTTCTTCTAGTTAACACGCAGACCTCCTTCCATAACGGTAAAGGCTGCGCTGAATTGAAAACCTTCAAGTTCTGCTTGAATTGCTTCTTCTCCTCCTCATGCGATAAGTCGAATTCTTTTGAGTGCTCAGTACGCCACATCTCGACGAGTCTGTCCACAATCATGGATGTTCTGGCTTCCTCGGATGCGGTTCTTGTCAGCTTGACAGACATGGTCATGAGTGTGTTGAAAATGGCAAAAGAATCATTATCTTCGTCGATCTTTTCCACCAAGTTGCTCTCGTGCAAACGTGCAAAGTAGGCATTAGCGTCTGTTAAAGGGTCGCAGTAAATCAAACGACCACCACGGGCTAGCACACAGAGCTTGTCGAAAAGAGCGGCAATTTCCGGTCTGGGCTGGTGGATGGAAAGGATGATGGTAATTCCGATTTCCGGAGACGCTAGCTTTCGAAGAATACGGACAAGCGTCAATGCAGAGGTGGTGTCCAAACCGGTGGTGGGCTCGTCAAGAAAAAGCAATGCTGGTTTGTTCAAGAGCTGGATCGCCAAAGAGGTTCTTCTCTGTTCTCCTCCGGAAAGGTTGATCAGGTTTGTGAACGATTTCACGATTTCGTCAACCCGGTGGTTCAACTGTAAAAGCAGCAAAAGCGAGTCGACGAGCTCCTCTCTTTCGAATTTCGTTGCCTTGGGCATTCTAAGCTCGGCCTGGTATAGCAAGGTCTCTCTGAGCGTGAGACCGGGCAAGAAAACGTCCTCCTGTTGCATGTAAGCCGTGGTGATCTTGCCATTACTGTCGGTCGAATAGTTGACGCTGCCGGAAAAGCTCATAGTGCTGTGGTTGATGTTCAATCTCTGGGCCAAAACATTGAGCAAAGTGGTCTTTCCGGCGCCCGAGCCGCCCATAATGGCCATGATGTTGCTCGTGGGAAGCTCAAACGAGACCCTGTCGAGAATGGGCACTTTGCCCGTTTCGGAGTCCTTGGACTTGACGCAAACGGCAAGATTGTTCACGTCCAACGACACTCTTTCGTTTTCAGGCACAAACAAGGCCTGAGAGCCGGTGATATCAGCCATGGATGAGGTAAAACAGTATGGAATTGCTTGCTAAGAACGAGTTAAGCGAAAGGGTGCAGGTCCATGTACGATTATGAAAACTGATGCAGAAGGTTAGACGGCCAGCGTGGGCTTTTTATATTAGGGGATCGGAATTAGGCGACCGAAAGTATAAATGGTGGTATTCCAAGAGTGTGATGAGTATGTAAGCGAGACGTTATTGCGAAATTCCGTCACAGGGCTGAGCGCAGGCTGAAATTTGATGCAACTAATGTGGAGGGATAAGAAAGTGTACAGCTGGAGGGTAGAAGAAAAAAAAAAAAGAAAAAAAGGTCGGCCTCGACCAACTTGGAGTCGAGAGATTCATCTAAGCAAATTTCAAGAGTCTATGAAATCTAGAATTCTTATTTTTCGTGCCACCTCGTATTTCGCTTCGAGTAGAGGCGCATCTGAGACTCTCACGTGTATGCCATCTCTAAAGCCCCTTCACAAATTCCGTCAAAAATTGCCCAGCCGTGTTCGACCTTGCAGCAGTGGGTTTCAATTTTCTTGATAGTTTTTTGCAACTTGCAATTTCAAATTCCGGGGTTTCGACGGAATTTCCTCATTGTGGTCCGCACTGTATGAGCCTTGAAATGGAAACGGAATTTTGCACCTTGGAAGTTGCGAAACTGTCGATTGAGGGATGGACCCTGAGATGGCTTAGTAAGGGTTTTGGTCACTTTATGAGGAAAAGTCACAAAAGGGCCATTCCAGGCACAATTGGGATTCTGAAACCTTCCCCTTGAAATTTATTGTAAAGCTGCCTTCGCCTAAGAATTCTCTCTTCGTCTATTTCCGTTATTTGCTCCTCTGTTTTGTGTAATCTGAAATTGTGGAGAGTAGCTGGAGTTATGCTTGGCACGTTGGAGTCTCCAGGCTTAGAAACATCGTTCCGTGTATTTGTTTATACGACGTGACGTATCGACGTCTCGCTTAAACTCGTTCCCTTAGAAGTCTGCTGAAAAATTGCTTTTTGCTGTCAAAAAATGGATGCAAAATAGCGTAACCATCTAAATACCCTTGTTACAAGATTGAAATTACACCGATTTCCGAAACGTACTATTGTTTGCTCTTAGTTTACTATTGTACATTAGCAAGCGCTCGACATTACTCATAAGCCTTCCCGTCGTATATGATTGAGAACTCGAGTAGGGAACATCCTCGACGAGCTTCCGAATGAGCAAATGCTTCCCGATTTTCCGTACGAATAGGGGAAATCTGTCAGTCAGCATTTCCATTTGTTCGAAGATCCTTACTGCATCTGGCCTCCAATCAAACCAATCAAAGGAAGTGTCCGAAAAGTGGTAGTTCAATAGGATCATCGTGGATATCCCTCCATGTTGATCGGTAGAAGATCTTGCCGGCTGCCCGCCACACCGCAGATCTAGCCGAATTTTTGGCTCTCAGCTTCATTGTGGTGTATTGAGCTTAGCAAAAATATCACGAAAAACAGGTGATTTGATTCAAGCTCTATTGTGTGTGCAATGGGTGTCGATTTGGTTTTGCGGATTATCTTCTTGTTGCGGGAGACTTACTTTGCTGTGTTCACGGCTGCTTGAATAAGAAGTCGTATAGTGGAAGGAGATCGTTGGACACACAGACATTCTTCTTTTTCATGAGAGATTGCGTTCCATCAGGTATCCTCGCCATGATCCTCTTCGACATCAGAACTCTTTTGATCTATGAACCTCATTTCTTTGAAGGAAACAATGGGTCTGGTTGTTTGTGAGCGGGCCTGGAATCGAAGCTTTCGTCGATCTGGGAGCACAATGATTCATTGTAAAAGCGCAAGATTGACAAAACTTAAGAACGGTTTGTCGATACTCAAAGATTTCATGGCATGACTATTGTGGCAGGTTTCCAGGAGGCCTTGGCTTTGACCCAAAATTTGTGTGCAAAGATTTGGAAAAAGAAACAAGAAAGCTTCACGTAAGGAAGCTTCACACAACGGTTTTAAAAAATTTCTCAGACTCGCTTCTGAGGCGGATCTCGAGCGAAACCATCAGACGGCAAGCTAAGGCTCTGCTTCACCAACGAAGAGAAAAAGAAAGGTCAGAACGCAAAGGTGGCTTTAAGCCTCCAAAAATTCACGTTCAAACTCATGCAACGACTCTAGATAGCTTTGACTAAAATTAGCACGCCTCAAGAGAATTAAACTCAAGTAATTCGGAGCTACGATGCTTTTGGTTTCAAGTGAGTGTTGGTGAACTTTATCAATTCTAGGCGGAAAGAACAAGAAAAATGGAGAGAAGAATATTACCCCATGAGGGTTACCGACAGATCGTCAGACAAGCAATTTATTTAGGTCTGTACCACCTGATAAGGTACGAGTTCTATTTTGATTGGATTTAGCTTCGTGGATTTTTAAAAATCAAGATTGTTCTTTTGTTATCCTTCCCACAGCAAGGCGTCCAGAGCTGCCCAAACTGAACACCGATACGGATGTTTCTATGAAGTCGTAGCCGAGAAATTATCAAAGTATATAGTAGCTTGTCATTTTTCTTGTTTCACAAACCCTCTTAATCAAATCCCACTATCATCACCAGAAAATTCGCTTAACCGAATAAGACACTCCGAAGAAAGTTCACAAACTAAAGCAAGCATATTTTCCGTCTAGCTTGTCGACTTCTTGCATTTGGCTTTTGTCTGCAAATGCCCAAGCGCTTAAAGCGGCCTCCGATAGCCTAGCGGTGAGGGAATTTTAGATACATGTCGGCTCGAAGCGGACCAACACCTCAATTGCCAAGAGGCGAAAAGCAATATTTTGTTCTTTTCTAACGTCATGAATGAGGTGCTTCTGCTTGCATTGTCGAGGTGTACCTGACCGCCTCGTCTAGAGCTGGTGTTTCGGACTTTGGGCGTTTCTGTTCCTTGGTTGCAACTTTAAGAGAGTACTTGTTGCCGATATGGCGTTCGACGTAGAGGAGCCAAAGCAGGTTCATCGGTATAGCGGCAGAGTCGCCATCCCTCAAAGCTTCCCAAAAGCGATTGTACAAGCCTCGTTTAGACTTTGCGGGCTTGATCTCAGGCTACCGAGGAATACAAAAGGCGACGTGGCTAAATCTGCCGCTGTGTGTGTCTTTTGCAGCCATATCGGGCCCTCGGTGCGCCTTACAGGGTCCATTATTGCAATCCGAGCAACCAAGGATCTGGTCTAGAGCAGATGCTGAATAAGTTTCTTTTGTAGAATCAAATAACTAGAAAGATGGTAAATGCCGATTTTCGACAGAGTGTCTCAGATGGATCTCCTGGTTATGAACTTCGTGTGGTCCAGGGTTGCAAATGCTATGACGCAACGAAGTGACGCAAACCAGGGCCCAAAAGGTCCACACTTCCGAAAATGCGGCTTTTGAAGCACAAGGATAGCGAAAAGTTTATTTCAAGGTCAGTATACCAGAACAGAGGGAGATACGTGGAGGCGGAGAAGGCCCCGATGGCGGAAGTGTATCTTCGTGCATTTCTGTTTCTCAAACTCTATTTGCTACCCAGCGGCCCCAACCTCCGTGGTAGTGACAGATCAGAAAATGTTGGGTCCAAATTTCTGTTTTGGACAGAAAATAGGGTTTTCGAATTATTTCACACCACGTCATGCTCCTATCACTCACATCAGTTCTCCAAACCAGACCTGAAGCGCAAGCTCGCTAAGTGCACCTCGGTAGTTGCGGTGCCGTGTGGCTGCAACCTGGGCTAAACTGAGGAGTTTAGGAAACTTGTCACCGCTCGTCAAAACGGCTGAAATCAGGCGTTATGGGCGCCAGCTTCCAGCCAGTAGGAGCACCTAACGACCTCAAGAGCCCTGCCTCAGACCCTGCCTCGCATAAAGACCCTGCTGCCACTGGCGCCAGGCGTATTTTCTGCCGGCGATTCGGTAATTTTGACCTTGTGAGATTTTTGGACCCTGGAGAGTGAACCGGAGAAAGCAGGGTGAGAAGGGGTTCAAAGAGAGTGAGAGGAAGGAATTTGATCGGGCCTTGCTTTTTGCAACAACATCAAATTTGGTTCTACTCTAATCTCTGTTTGTGATTTCTCGTCCTCTCTCTTGATACTTTTTTCTTGACCCTTAAGCTCCGCGTAACATCTGACCGCCTCTTGACTATTGGTGCCGAACTCCGTGGTTGCTGTCTTGCGAGTAATGAATCACCAGCCATGCTCAGAGCAATATGTCTGGTCCACATGGCGCAAAAGTGACATTGTGCGTTTCCGCTGCCAAAACAGAGGCTTGTGGTCGGAAATGGCTAGTGAAAGCGGGCATCTGTCACTTCAGCACCGTTGGCTAAATTCGAGGAGTGAAGCTACCACAAAACGCAAAACTCCCTATGTTCGAGGGCTAACCGAACCTCGATAGGCGAAGCAATAAAGAGGTTCTGGCCTGAGGTTCTGGCCTGAGGCTGAGGTCTTGGCGCAAGGCTGGTTTGCTTGAGTCTGGGGTAGAGGTGAGGAAGAGGATCTCTAGCCGAGATCAAGCAAACGGTGAACGTTGTAAACAGAGAAATATAGATACGATGACTATATAGATACGATAACCTTAACTAGTAAGCAGGAAAGCTGAAGCTGGGTTTGTAGAGGAGCTGTGGCTGGCAATGTCGGTGTTCATGTGCTGAATATTTGAGCATTAGTGAGAATTATGATAATCAGTTGCAGACCTTACATTCAAACAAAAAGCCCCTAAAAAAAATCCGTTTCCTTTTCCAGCTGGCAATTCTGTCTCAGTCTTTGTGAAAATAGAGAGTGCCATTCATGTCTTCATGTCCTGGGTGGTACACTCTATATAGAACATACACTGACAAACTGTGAAACACAAATTCGACAAGGAGCTCCATGAACAGACAATAATTCTCTCAAAAGTAGACAAACAGTACTCATATTTCAGACATAATTCGGAGTTCATAAAAGGGCCGCTATTTCGCTTGTATCAATTCCTCAAACAGCGTAGCATACTACGCAATTCCTACTCTCTACACCAAATTAATCGTACATCGTGCCTTAGTATATAGTCGTAACGACGGGCCTAGCGGCTCCGCCTGCTTTTTCCGTTCAAATGCGTTTTGTAGTGTTGCATGCAATTGTCCTGGCGGGCAAAACGGGCCCCACAGTCTGCCCAGGGACAAACGTGCTTTCTCTCGCCCGTGTGGGTTCTGAAATGGCGGGCCAAGTGGCCCAGGGTGGTGAACAGCCTGCCACACGTTTTGCAAACGTGCTTTCTTTTGCTGAGCGAGCGAGGCTCCTCATGTTTGTAAGCAGCAGGCTGAACACTCGAGTTTGTGTTGTATGAGTTGATCGAGCTGGGCGGCGTCATCAGAGGCGGCGTGCCGGCGGCCAGGGTGCTGGAAATGCCTGAGGAAACGGAAGAATCCATCGTAGTGAAATGTTTTGTGTTGTTTCCAGCACTGGGTAGCAGCGGAGGACGGAAGTACTGTGTGGTGCTTTGCGGAGCCTCCTCCAAAGGAGAGCCAGTTGGAGAGCCGTGTTGAGAGCCTACAGAGGCCACTGGAGGTAGCGGGGTCTGCGTGGGGACCGGAACAGGCCCGGAGTATGTGTAAGGCCTGTGGTAGGCGATGTTGCCTGGGTGAGGATGCAAGGCCCGGGGAAGAACGGGGGCCGGATTGTGGTCGGACGGGCTGGCTATGGAGGACACGAGTTCCGAAAACGAGGGAAGCCTGGGGCCCATGTTGAGTCTTGTGGCGAACATAGATGGGATTTTGAGTGGGTTCACTGTTGGCAGCGAAGAAGGGCCAGTGGGGGATGGCGTTTGGGATGCGATTGTGGAAGCTTGGGGTGAATTAGGAGTAATTCACGCCAATTGAGCTTGAGGTTGGAGTTGAATTAGGGTCGGAAGGTGGGATGTATCTGACCGTGGTGTAGTTTCCCCAAAGCGGAAGGTTCACAGTTCCCGGTGATTTAGGGAAAGTGGAGGGTGGGACTTGGAAAACCGAAAAAGCTGAACTCGGTGAGTGTGGTGTTTGGCAGTTCCTGAATTGAATAAGCTTCAGGGTTTCGCTACCGTTGGTGTTTGTGCGTTTGGCTCTGGCTGTATGGAGGCTGCACCAAACCAAGTTACCAAGTTTGTGAGTTTGTGATTGATGGGTAGTAAATGCCAACGAGGGTGAAGAAAACTGACTATTTATTATTCGTTTTCGTTCACAGTTCAATGATATTCACTGGCTTTTGAATTCACACTCGATCGATGGATGTGAAACAAGACGCAGATGGAATGCACAGGGACAAAGTGTAGTAAGATATGACAAAGGACAATGCCCCGAAATGAGGAAATGAAACAACAAAGAACAAAACTTCCCTTGACAGAAGCGAGGGCAAGCGAGATATATATATGTAATGTCTAAGCAGGTAGAAGCCTGCAAAGCAGTTGCAGACGCTGGCTGTGAGTAGGGGTGTCAGGTGGGGGCGGTAATCACATTTCTTTTACTAGATTGGGACCCGCTATGCGTTTCTAGGCACCCGCAATGCGTGGTGATGCATCGCGTGTAGACTCCGAGGGCGATGCACCGGGCCGTGAAGGGGCTGCAACAGATGCATCGGCGTCTGCGCCAGTTTTGATTGTCTGGCGAGTGCAGGTGCGCCATGCCGCTGCACCAGCCCTTGCGGCAAGATAGTGGGATTCGCGAAGTGATTTTCCCGGCTGTGTGCAGGCCGCAGCCGCCCGGTTGCGGGCCACCAAAGCAACTCACAACCTTCAAATGCAGGTACGGACACCTCCTCCAGAAAGCCGATAGAGCAAAGAAAGAGAGATAGGTAGAAGGAAAGGAAAAAAAGAAGCTCAAAATAAAATTCAGAATTCGTTTTCTTCCCTGCCGGATTACCGCCCAGCGGCGGCGCCAGGCCCCGGCGTTTGGCACTCATGCCTCGCGCTAAAGTATCACCGGTCCCTTAGTTGTGCAGAGGAAAAGAAACCACCTTCGGGATAGGTACGTCTCCGCAATCGGGGTTCTGATAGGGCTGTGTCGAGCTACATGAAGGTTTCTGGAAGTTGGCCAAATTCGGAAGAGGCCAGGGTGGGTTTTGATTTTTTATTCTATTTTGTCTCCAACACCCTCTGGCAAGTACTCCACCATCGTGGAATATCTCGATATTATTTGTCCCTGGCTCTTGGCGGACCCTGGCCGCCTCCGGTCAGATATAAAAACTTCAAAGATCCGATCATGTCAAGCGTGCATACCCAGGCACCGCACGATGGATCTTGGTCACATACGAGGGCTTGGAAATATCGCTCCGGCTGGAGATGGCGATTTGCTGGAAGGGTTTGCGGTCCAGGGTCGGATTTGCAGAGCAAAGCCAATCGGAGGCTGAAAGGGGAGACCCCGAGAGAGACGAACCGAGGGAGAAGAGGTGGGGAGAATGACAACCTGAAGAAGAGTAAACTGTAGTATTAGACAATGAAAGCTGCAATAATTTACTTCAAAGTAGAAAGCACCGGTGCTTGGAGACACAAAAACAGATGCACCAGACCATGGCTGCGCCCGGTGGTTTCTAGAATCGTGATATCTTCGTTGAAGCATCTGAGACAAAACAACTACGGAGGTGGCACAAAAATGCAGCAACTATTGTCGACTGTTGGCTGACTAAAATTCTGGTGTCAACATAGTTCGATGACTAGCAAACTAAACCTGCTTTCGTCAGGGCTTGAGTTTTGGGCTTTGCAAGCCGCAAATGTTGGGTGACCCTTGTTGGAATCTTCTTTTGTTGCTAGCCAGCCTTTGCCATGTTTTCGCCGCATTCTAGCTATTTGCATCGGTCTTGTCGCAGATGAAGATTTACGACGGCGAAGATTCAATATAAGCGAGCTACGTCCCCGACAGCAAAGCGGGCAAACGAAAGAAAAAGGACACTGTGGCAAAAGAGGAAAATAAAAATCGTATTTCTGCTCTCTAAGCCTTTGGCACCAAAGATCCGTTTTCTCCTCGTAAATGATCCCTCCTTGGAGCAATGTAGAATGTCTCTCAGTCCGTTACAAAGCCAGGGTGGGAGATAAGTCGGCTTGTATGCCGGCCTGCGTTAGGGCTTGCGTGGCGATGGCCTCGTGCATGTGCGCCGGGATATGAAGCAACGACCTTGCGTTGGTCGATCGGTATCGCACACTGCAGGTGAAACCAGCGGGTGATGCCCCATTTCGGCGAGAGGGTCCCAAAAAGCGTGGCACCGTCTGACTCAGATCTGCCCTGCACCGCACCACACCGCACCGCACCGCCTTAGCGAGAAATAAAGAGGTCTCTTTAAAAAGGCAAAACTACCTTAGTATAACATTTGCAGGTACCCATGGCGAAGTCGCTCAAAAATGCATCGCTGGCGGAGCGTTGCCAGGGACATGCAATGCGGAGAGTCGCCGCCCGCCTGCAGGACGCGAAAGCCCGGATCCTTCTTCCACATATCTGTATCGGTGGGGAGAGAATGGCTGACGCGAAGGATCTCAGATATGTAAGACCCAAGCCCCGTTGCCCTTTCTGTTTGTTGCTCGTGGATGGCAGGGTTTTTCTCAAAATTATGCTGGGCGGCTATTTGCAGATGCTTTTCGTGACACTGGCGGGCGTTGTTTTCCGTTTGGGGCCGTACCTGTAGATCGTCTTGTATGTAGCCGGGGACGGCTATGCCGGCGATGCAGCCCTTTTGCTGTTTGGGGAATGACCCACAGAGAACTGCCTCCCTAACGGTGTCACCGGTGATTGTGAAACGAGCACATCCTGCGCCGGGAAATGCCTCTATTGTTCTTGCCAGCTGGGTACAGATTTCGTGCTTTCAGTTTCACCTTGTGCTTCTGCTATTGGTGAGATAAGCCTCGGCCTTTTAAGGTTTGAAGGCCCCTGCAATCCGGAAAATCTGCACCATAAGTCGCCGATTTGGTGAAACAGGGTCGTTTTCACATAGCCTGCTTGGCGGATCACTCCATTATTTTCTCGCTTGTATGCGTCGGCGATAGCTCAATGGCAGTCACCGACGTGCAGAGCCCGCCGTGAATGGAAAGAATACCTGAACAGCCTCAATATTTTTGGCTTCCCTTTTTCTCTAGTAGCAGTTTTTTAGTCAAGTTCTTTTCCCCTCTTGTCTGGTGATTCAATCGAGGGTCCTTGGCGAAAAAAATATCAGCAGATGAAACACCAATTGCGCATTGAAACCACGCAAGCGAGTCGGGGCATCCATTGTTGGGAGTGAAATGCCGAGGTAGGCCGGAACCGAGAGGCGGCATTCGGAACAATAATACAGCGACGTCATGAGCTCACGATGAGCTAGTTACGGAAATTTCAAGCGGAAGGTGAAACGAAACGCAAAGACAGAAAGGGAATCCGACGGGGTGAGAAGTTATCGGGATTTCAAATTTGGCACCCTGAAATGGCGAGATTACGAATACGACTGTTTTGCAGCTGCTACGAGCCCCAAACCGCAATGGGGTGATTTGAGAGGGTTCAGACCCTGAGATACGCCTAGAATACTACTCTACCAAGCAATGCGGCCCACAATAGTCACTCAACCAAAGCACACAAGAAATCAAAAATCGGCAGATTCCCAGACCAAGAAACGCCCAGGATAATATCTCCGGCGAATGCAAAATCACGGAAAATTTCACCATAACGGTTTTCTGGGGAAGCCCGTCTCTATGCAGGTCGAGCAGGTCCTATGTAGAACACCCACTGCACCAAGCTCGCTCGCAAAGCCTAGTATGCTTAGCATTTTCAAATCGCTTGCGAACGATTAAATTCTGAACTAGCTGCTTAACGCATTCAGTGGATACCAGCGCTGGGGTTGGGGGGTTTGTGTCATCGCACGTGTTAATGATCACGTGCCACCCCTCACGTGCCGCTACGCGATATCAACTTCTTCAATCCAACCGAAACCACCAACATGTTCAAAAACAGCAAAACAGCGCTAGTGGCGGTTCGAAACCTCCGAATCACTAGCCAGCAGGAGGCTTTCAAAGCACCTTTTGTTCCCCTTGTGGCCAACGGCTTCTCCGAGGCCATCGGCAACACGCCGCTTATCAGATTGCCCCGGATTTCGGAAGAAGTCGGCAGAAACATCTACGGCAAGGCCGAGTTCATGAACCCCGGCGGTTCGATCAAGGACAGAGCTGCAAAGTTCATTTTAGACGATGCCGAGGCCAAGGGCTTGGTCAAGCCTGGAGGCACGATTGTGGAAGGAACTGCGGGAAACACAGGCATTGGGCTTGCCCACGTTTGCCGTCTGCGTGGGTACAAATGTGTCATTTACATGCCCAACACGCAGCTGAAGAGCAAAATCGAGACGTTGCGTCTTTTGGGCGCCGAGGTCCACCCGGTTCCCGCCGTGGCCTACGATAACCCCGAAAACTACAATCACCAGGCGAAAAGGCACGCCGAACGCCTTGAAAACGCCGTCTGGACCAACCAGTTCGATAATATCGCCAACAGACAGGCGCACATTGACGGCACAGGCCCGGAAATCTGGGCTCAGTTGGACGGAAAGGTCGATGCCTGGACCTGTTCTACTGGCACTGGAGGCACGTTTGCTGGTGTTACCCGCTACTTGAAGCTGATGGACAGTAAGGTCAAGTGTGTTTTGGCCGACCCTCCGGGATCCGTTTTGTACCTGTACATCCGCAGCAACGGCAAGGAAATCGTCAGAGGCGGTTCTTCCTTCACTGAGGGTATTGGTCAAGGCAGAGTGACGGAAAACTTGAGGAAGGAGATCGACATTTTGGACGAGGCGATCCAGATCTCCGACGAGAAGTCCATTGCCATGCTCTATCGTTTGCTTGACGAAGAGGGCCTTTATGTGGGCGGCACGTCCGCCTTGAACGTTGTTGCAGCCATGGAAGTCGCTCAGAAGTTGCCTGAAGGGTCCAACGTGGTGACAGTTTTGTGTGACAGCTGCCACAAGTACTCTGACCGTGTTTTCCTGCAGGAGTGGCTCAAGAGCAAGAACTTGTGGGACGCTCTTCCTAAGCACTTGCAAAAGTACGCTGTTCTTCCATAGATTGAGGATATGTTCGGCTTTTGCAATATCTGAGAATGGTGAGCGCGGTGTACGTCGTGTATATAGCCCCGCATGTATATGCACAAATCTGCAGAGTCGACCGAACGTGCGGCTTCGGCGACCAGCGCAGGGTTTCCTGCGTGGCCGTTCTAGCAATGCTGACAGAGTTCCGGGAGTGTGTAGAGGAGTTTTGGGGATTGATTGGGCAGATTCACGCCCCGTGCGTCCCCGGCTTTTGAAAGAGGATCTACGAAGAAAGCGACTTTTGAGTAGTATTTTGGGGCTTTTTGGTCATTTACAGCCTCTGGCTGCTAAAAGAAAGTCCCCTCTCCTTCAACTTTTCCCAATCTGGGATATGGAAACTTGCGGCGAATGAACCGCCGAACCCTGGATAAGCCGCCTGCAATGGCTGACGCCTTTGCGCGTGCATGCTTCCTTGTTCTGCGTAGATCCTATTGTTTACCCACAGCAACACGTATCTTGCATTGACAATTCCACCCCAACGTTCCCAGCTATCTCGGTAAACCCTGGGCCTATTTCCGAGGTGACTAAGCGAGTCAGACTGGGGACGGGGTCGATCTCGAATTTCCTATTTGAGAATATTTTAAACCCTGAAAAGAACCATTTCCCAAATAACAAGAGTCCAGCACAGCCTTCTCAGAATTCTCTTCAGAATTCACAAAATGTGTATCTGCCTCTCGTGCAAATGGCGTTTCGCCGTGGCTCTTGCAGCTAATTACGATTCACGGTTTGCTGGCTGCATTGGGCTGGTCCCTTTTTTGTGGTGCGTATCAAATATTGCTTCGGAACGAGTTTTTCAATCCCGCTAACGTCGGCTTTAGGTGCGTTGCACCTTCGGAATATCGTAATCAACTCGTATCGTGAAGAGTAAGATTCCCTTGCTTGCAGCAAATCTGGCGACTTTGAGCTATCCGGGTGCATTATTATTTCGGCCTCAGGGCCCTCGAACTGATAACTAAAAATTATTATCTGGCCCTGAACCCTTGGGGCAGATTTTGACGTCTGGGCATCCTCCAGACTCATTCTCTGCTACTTTCGTAGTTCATGTACAAGTGCCTAAGGGATCTTTCTCTGTGTCACTTTCAACTCTGGTTTGTAAAAAAAGAGGCTGAGTCCGCCACCTTTCCCAATCTTCGGTACGCATTTAGCCCGCCCTACGTTAACTACTGCGCTAGAGAGCACCCCTTAGTCTAGAGATGGAGGGAGAGAATAGCCGCCGATGTCTCTTGGGCCGAGGTTCAAGGCACCAAAGCAGAGCAGGGTAAACTGGCCCGACTGGGTTTCGCTGACTTGGGGTAGCTTTGGGGGTTTCAGTTTTGAAAAAGGGGTGATAATTTTGTCTGTGTCCTTGGTCGGATCCTCTATCGAATTATCGTATAGTGACGTTCTAAGAGCCACGGTGTTCCGTGAAAATAATAACTGAAACCTAAATCAGGCTCACCTATGTTTGGCGGGCTATTTTACTCTTGGCTTTCGACCGTAATTCTGACGTATATTAGCTATTCGAGTGGCGAATACGACGTATGTTGAATTTATTCGATGCTACCACTTCAATCAATTTGCTACAGCTTTCTGAATAAGAATAATCAACGGCATCAAACAATTTTTCGGTGCATTTATGGCAAAGAGATCATAGCCCGCTTTGATCTTCATCTGTATCGACAGCATTCTACAACTTCGTTTAGAAAGGGGGCTCTGTTGTAAGTTTCAGCAAGCTTCAATGTACATTGTGTAGTTTTCTTGACTCAAATATTAGAAGCAACCGTGCTCGGATCGTCCAGCTTCCCAGTTTCTGGCTCCATTATTTTTGTGTAATTTTTGGTATGCATCCAATGCTTCTTGTTTTGTGTTTCGAACTTGATGTATTTTTTGATGGAATTATTTTCGGCATAGCATTATGCTACCTCTGCTGATGTGAAAGTCTCTTTTGTATGGGTTTCACAGAAACTCCTCAAAAGGATTCTTGCTGAATGTGAAAGGGGCGGCTTGGTGAAACATCGTCGCTGAACAAATGGCGTTCCCATATTCAGGAGGTATTGGCAATTGTTTTGTTCGGAGAAAAAGATATTCTCAAACACTCCTCTCCATTCCACTTGAAGCTTGATTGCTCTCAGAATACCACAATGTCAGCCATACCCGTTAAGGTTTGAAGTAGGAAATGGTTTTGAACACTGGATTCCTCTACCATTGACGATGTTCAGTTTGAGATCAGACATGAGATAGCTAGCTCCCGATGAATACAACGGCTCATCAGAGTTCTGCCAGAGCCGGCCAAGTTTCATAAGTAGTGAAAACATTTTGAGTGAATGGGCATCTCCTCAAATGATGTATTCCTTCAGGTGTTGTAGGACAAAATGGGAAATTTTCATCGTTTATGCTGATAACATAGATAGCTGTCTTCAGTTAGCTAACTCGCTCATTTTAAGATGACAGAAGACTTTCACTAAGTTTTCTGCATGCCTTCTAATTTACCCATGCACCACAATTATGAGAAAATCTTGTTCCAAATCAGAGATAACATTGTTGTATGCGCCATACGATAGAAGCTTATTCTTTTAAAGATTCGAAAAATGGAAAAAAACAAAAAGTGAGCAGTACTTCGATTAAAGCTCGTTCCAATAAAAGCAAATGAAATCACTTTAGGTCTCTCTGACATGGTTTTAGCTTTTACCCAGTCGGCATGTCGCAATCTCAAACTCTCACATTTTGCTCAATTACCGCTGGGTATATACATTTAAGAAGGGATAAAAACAAATAATATCTTCATTGATAGCCATACCGACTATGTTCAACTTGGTATGAAGATTTTGTTCCATAGCACAGAAAACATTAACCAAAGAATTTTTTGATGGATCTGCGGTGGCTATCGGCCAAGAAAACCCAGCTTCCCCGATGCATGATCACGATGTAGTTTCATCGAAATATCTCAAATCACAAAAATTTCAATGGGTGATGTCCCTTATTTAGACAATTATTTGTTAAAACAATGCATCTGTTGTGGCCAATCAACGGGAAGGAATAGATAATTACGTGATTCTTTTGAGTTCCCAATTGTAGAAAGTTGCACCAAAGATTAGTACGCCCGATGTAAGAAATATACAGCACCAGGATCCTAAAACTTGGGTTTGCTTTCGAAGAGATCATATGGAATGTACTCATCAAGGGGAATTTACCTGCTTTTCCCTGTTTGAGACCGAAACTTTGATCCACCAAAGTCCATATCCTTGATAGCTCTTGCCATATTGTAAAATACTAGCAGCTCCAAGATTTGCCTGGTGATTTATATCATTACCCACCTTCACCGAAAAAATCGAACCTTAGATTTTGTGTTTTATGGATCCTGCATATATAATGATCTTGTGGACGTCTGTTTACAAATCCTGCCCCACTCAGGTTTTATACTCGCTTGACGTGAGAAGTTGAGTCGCATATATAGATCGATCTTGGTCACGTGAC